>VWZZ01007081.1:623-65905 GCA_013399095.1 Psophia crepitans | reverse complement strand
GTTTTTTTTGCTTTTTTTTTTGCTGGGAGGATACGTTTGTAGTGGTAGCTGGAAGAGAAGAGAACTGAATGTGCAGGATTAAGCTTGAGGCCCCAGTTTCCTGTATAAGGGGAGAAGGAGCTCGCGAACCCGAGGCGGCAGCCAAGAGGAAAAAGGGTAACGGGCAAACACAGACCGTGCAGTTTGCTGCTGGGTGGGTTTCCTGCGGTGGCACACGAGCGGCGTTTGGGACAGTCGCTGTCTGTGCAAAGCTGTCCTTTTGCTGTGCTGAACACTGGAGCTAGATGAGGGCAACTCAGCAGACTGGCAGTTTCTCGTGTTTTTAACAGTTCAGAAAGCAACAGGGGTTTATTTCTGGGAGGGTTTAGGTAAAAGAGCTCCTCATACGAATTTTATTATTTAAGACTAAGGCAAATGTTGAGAAGTAGGAAAATAGAAGTTCTTGGAAAAAATAACACGAGGAATTCACCGCTCGCTCTTTGACTGAAGAACCGAAGGTTTGCAGCAGGCGGCTCCCAGCCTGTCTCTTCAACACCGCAAAGACTGGGGAATGCTGTTTCCAAAACCTTGCTGGGACCTCACTTCCCTTTGAAAGCTCCATTAGAAATGTATTTTTGATAGCGTTTATAGCTTGCTTCCACAATCTCTGATCTGGGAACTGCTGATCAAACAGTGTTTACAAGCAAGGTCTCTGCAAACCAGGCGCTAGAGCCTCTGTTTCCTGTGTCTTCCACCTTAATTTGTCTTTTTGTAGGGAATGTGAAGAGCCACCTGAAAATCCAACCCAAAGTGCCAATAACTTAATGGTGGTTTCAAAAGGATTTGTAGTAAATTAGGTGAAGAATAAAGCTTTCTGTTTCCTACTGTGTTGCTGTGATAATGAGCAGAGTATCCCAGCTCATGTGAACACAATACCTTAAAGAAGAGAAATTAAGAGATACCTGTAAAGGGTAATTGGGCTGAAAGTTGACTTAAAGCTGTAGTTGCAGCCATGCAGTTGAGTCCATAACAAATTCTTCCAATCACCTTAGTAAAAATGACTCTCTTGCCCTTGATATCCCTCCCCCGTTTTACTACTCCTTCCAGCAAAGGCAGCGCACAGAAACGAAGGCAAAGTTTGTTATGTTTGTCCTTCATTCTGGAGATTGTAGCGCCTGTGCTCTGTTCTCAAAGGACACTTTGTCCAGTTCCCCAAGTGTCCTTAACTTGCTGGTGGCTTCCTCGAAAAGATATTTGAAGGCTCAGGGGAATTGAACTTGGCGTTACCGCCTTCTAACGCAGTCTTGCCAGGCGCAAACACTTAAATACTTCGATGGCCGCAGTATAATTAGACTCTTGCTTTCTGATTTCTGAAACATCTGGGTTCATATTCCGTTTGTTTATTTTTGTACAAGCCTAGGAAGGAATAAGAAGCCCGAGGCCGCAGCGGAGCCATCAGGCTGCAGAGCCAAGGCTTAAACCAGTAGCGTGAGATCGATGCAGCCGCCGTTCTTAAGAGGACCCTGCCCTTCCTAGAAGCGTTCCTCGTTTTCATGGGTGGTTATTTTGCTCCCTCTGCTCTCTAGCGTAATTTTTGCTGTTGTAAATGGTGGAATTTGGGTTTCTTGACATATTCCATTAGTAATGGGGACTATAGATACCTGCTGGAAATCAAGATTCTCTTGTCTCCTTCCTGTAAACAACACTGTTTTCATGAACGGCTGAGGAAATCTGTTCCACTTCAGATTATAACACTGAGTTATGGACCAAAATGTATTATACTCCTTGTTGTGGATATGGTAAGTTGTTATTTTTTCTGATGGCAGGTATAAAACTATAGAGTATTGTTTTAGAATTGGTCTGATAAATGGTGAAATATTTTATTACAACTTAATTATGGAAAACAGGAGCTTATGGTTTATCCTTATTTAAATGTGTACATGAATCTTTTCAAAGTAATAGGGCAAATATACTACTGTTTCTGGAGGCTTAAAAAGAAGAGGTTTTCTCTAATATTAAATTTTTAATGTATTATTCATGCAGGAAGCAAAGCTGAAAGCTTTTTTTTTTTCCCCTCAGTAGAAATGAAGAATAAATTATCTGTACAGGAAAAAAAAAATGTACAGGACTCTAACTCTTGCTAATGCCAGAGTAGCACATGGAAATACTGTTGGAATTTCCTCAGGGAAAAGGAACCAGGATTTTGTTGAAAATAAGCTGATACGCTCATTGAATAATTTGTACCGTATTATTGGAACGCAATTCCTAAAAAAAAGTCAGGGTAATTCTAGTTAGAATATGCTTTTAAGAATGACAGAGTGGCTGTTTATTGAAGTTGCTTTAAACTCCACGTGTAAGAATTATTACCTCTCTGGCCTGGACGCAGGGCTGGGCTACGTATTTCTGTTACTTGTGCCACTTTGAAGCTAGCTTTTCCAGATATGTGCCTATGCATGCAATGCATTCATGCATATATGTGTTCACTGTTGGTTTATTAAGGCGGGCAAAATGCGTGGAAGCTTTTCTATGCGTGGCATGTAAACAGAACTGGGAAAGACATTTAAAGCTATTTAGCATTGCGTAATACAATAAATTCTTTCAATATGGAATACTTTAAATCTGGTGCAAACTTGTGTTTGTAATTGTTTTCTGGTGTCGTATCGCTATAGACAAGTATAAGCCAAGTGACATCATCTTCAGCGATCTCTTTCGTTTGTACTTTTCGATGTACTTTCTCGGTCCTAGATCATGCTTGGTTTAGTTGCCTGAAATGACTCAAGGAAAAGAAATAACCAAGTTGCATGTTCAAACAAGAGCTCTAAAGATATGTTTTTCCATTGCCTCATTCAAAGCTTATGCAACAATTAGTTTATTAATAGGAAAAATAATCTGCAATTAGTAATAACCAAACACCACGATTACATTTCGTGGAAGATACAACTTACATTGTTACTGCCTGATGAGGTCCTTAACGTTCAAGTATTTTGTACATATGGTTAATGTCGCTTCTCGAATACGTCGGATAAAACAGCGTGTGATACCACTGCAGGAATTTATGCTACCTGTGATAAGGGAGTAAAGTTGGAATGTTACAAGCTAAGCAGTCCTCTAGACCTTGCTATTAAATTATATGAGCACCTCTCAATTTTTAATATATATTCAGCCCCAAGCTCCCAGTGAAACGCTCTGTGTGTGCCTTACCTAAGAACCAATATGAGGCAGGGAGTTTTTTACCCTAGATTAAAAAGTTGTTCTATAGATTAAGAACCAGGGCGCAAAACACATGAAGCCACTTGTCCAAAGAAATGGAGATTTGGAGTGGAGCAGAGAAGTGAATCCCGTTCTCTAACTGTGGTTGTCTTAATTGGTGCGGTTGACCTTTTTCTCTTTGCTTTGCCGTATGTCTGTCCTATTCAGTAGAACAATACAGCGTTGTCTCTTGTCGCTTGAGCCAAAGTTTTAAGGAAACCTCAATTTGATGTCCCCAGTTGTCGCTTGGAGCAGTTAGTACCTTCTGGCATTACTTGGATTTTTGTATTGTCTTTCCTTTTAATGGAAGTACCCAAAACTTGCAGTTGCAAGAGAGACTACGTACTTCTACTCTCTCTTTCACATGCTCACTTCCAGCCGCATTCCTTAATGTTTGCTATGAATTTTCCAGTGACATAAAACACAAACTGACGCTGATACACAGATGTTTGTAGCATAAGCAGAAGAGCAGGAGGAATGTCGCAGATTTATAGAACTTGGCCTTTTTTTTTTTTTTTACCGTTATTCATGAAGATACACTTATCTTTGGGACTGAGCAAAAGACTTTAGTGGTGGGAAACTCAAAACCTGTGGCCAGAAAGCAGGCACAAACATTGCACAAGCGGTGTAATTACCTCGCATTGTTATCGGATGGTGGTGAAGCGTGTTTTAGCATGGGGCTTGTCAAAGGTATTTGGAAATTGTCCTCATCCTTCATTAAAGGGATGAAACAGCCTCTTCAGGGCTTGGGCTCAGCTGTAAATGTGCACTAGCTGACTAAATAAGATCTTTGAATAATGGAATTTTTTCAAACGAGAAAAAAACCCACAAGTTTTGTGGATTATGTGTTGCTTAAGTACTGCGTAACTCAGTGTCCAAGGCATCCTCTGTGTCAAAAAAAAAATCCTCTTTCACCCTTGGCAAAAGGAGGGAGGAAGAGAGGAGAAAAAACTGCTGTGAAAGCCCATCCAGAAGCTGTGCCCTGTTTGTGTAAGCTCTTTCCCTTGCGAATTGTGTTGTGGTCTTTGCGCTGGTAGGCATGATATTTTTGGCAAATAATGTTCCGTGAAATGTTTTGTCATCAGACTCTTCTGTACCGGGCCGTTTTTCCTGCAGTGTGTCATGCAGAGTGCGCCAGGGTCCCCCGGAATCGTGAAAACTGGGGTACGCTCAGCAGCTCCTTTTGGGTGCGGGAGGTTGCGTTTGGTGCCCGGTGTTCCTGGTTCAGCCTTGTTGAGGAGCCTCATGTTGATCCCTAGTCCTGTGTTTTCTTTTGCTCTTCATACGAACAACATTTTCCATTTATATTTTGGATATGCAAATTGATAGTTTGGAGTGGTTAGGAAATAATAAATAGTTGCGTTGATATGGGTAGAGGAGCAGAAGGATTAAATGCAGGGGTTATTTTGCAGCATTTTTGGGATAAGCAAGCTTGATGGATTGTTTCTGGCTTTGTCCAGCTCCACTGACTTACAGGAAAGACTGAAACAGTGATGTGGAGGATGGTGATCTTTCCCCTGACTGTAAATGTTTGCAGTATAAACAGCTGAGCTATTCATCAGCTACTCTCAGTGGAGAGAAGGAAAAAAAAAGAAAGGGCATTTTTAGGGTGGGTTTTAGTGTAGAGAAATCAGATGAATTATGCCCTACAAGTGCTTATCAGCTGGGCTTTGTGAACACTGCCTGTGGTCAGCGGGGCTGATGCCTGAGCTGCCAGGAGGTTAAGGAGAATATCCACAGAAATTACCTTGGAGCTATTACAATATAATTTAAAAAAAAATTTCTCCTCAGTATGCAGATTCATTACCACCTAGAAACTCCCCGCTACTAATTTTCTGGGTCCTTCTGGGAGATTTTTGGCAGTGTGTGTCTTAAACACACCGGATCTTACTTTGTTTATTTTGTAGGGCTGGGAGTTCCTGGCATTGGGACCGTGGGAGGGGACTCGTGCCTTCGTTCCTGCACACGTATTACTGGAGCAGAGCTCCAGCAGGGAGGAGAATGTCTCTGCAGTGTTGGAAGAGTTTGCTCCGGATTTGTACTGTTGATCTTGGTTAAATTTTGGCCTGGGAAAATCCTGTTTGGTCATGCATTTCTCTTGCCATTTTTTTCCTAAGTCCCCAAGAAAAATAAGATCTTCTAAGAAAGGCAGTAGTGAAGGCGATACGCAGCTGTTTGTCCTCATTTTGGTTATGGAGGAGCGCAAGAGCCGCAGATACTTATCTTGTTTAGCAGCGGGCGTGCGATCACATACAGTGCTTTTCTGCTGGAGCTCTGCTTAGCTTCAGGAGATGCATTTCAACGCAGGAGCCTGTTTAGATTTTAGTAATTCATTGAATATGCTGGGGCTGAGCAGAAGGAGCTAAATGGGCAGAGAGAGGCTCTGCCCAAAATGTAGCTAGAAGAAAGCTTTTAAAATTGGTGAGCTGGGGGTTGGCCTCTTCTCGCAGATAACTAGTGACAGGACAAGGGGTAACGGCTGCAGGTTGCACCAGGGGAGGTTCAGGTTGGAGATGAGGAGAAATTTCTTCTCGGAAAGGGTGGTCGGGCATTGGAACGGGTTGCCCAGGGAGGTGGGGGAGTCACTGTCCCTGGGGGTGTTTAAGGAAAGGTTGGATGTGGTACTTAGGGATGTGGTTTGGTGGGTAATAGGTGGTGGGGGATGGTTGGACTGGATGATCCTGGAGGTCTCTTCCAACCTTAATGATTCTGTGATTCTATGATTATGCTGTGATATAGTACAGGACAGAATATTTGTTATCCCCCAAAAAGGGATTTTTTTAAAAGCTGTTGGGATAAAGGGTGCACACAGTTGTGGCAGGTGTGACCGTCCTAAGCAACGCTTTTCTCAGCGCAAGTTTCGCCGCCCGCAGCCGGGTATCCCGGAGGCACCCGTACCGTTTTCGGTTAGAGGTGGTTGTTGCTGTCCCCTTCTTCCGTCTCACTTTGAGTTACGACCCACATCGCGGGGGGGTTTGTTGTGTGAACACCTGCTCGCAGAGCATCTTAACTGCAAACCGGCCAAGTCCGAGGCAGTTAGAGCTGTGCAGGGAGCGCGAAACAACTGCATCGACTGATGCCGAGCGGCGGTGCCAGCGGGGGCTCTGTAAGGTTAGAGCTTATTATTTTGGGGCAAGGAAAAGGGGGAAATCCTAAAGATGGTCTCCTAAGTGCTGGAGTGTAGGCTCAGATGTAGAATTAATACAATTTAACATTTATGGGCCCATATGCTTGGGATTTTCCATCTAAGCTAATTGCGATAAACGTACTGGATCAGTCATCTCTTCGGGGCTCCTGCGTGAGATCATCAGCCGCTTCTCTCCCCTCATGGGCACCTCCGCTATGAGAAGCGCTGGTAATAAGCCAAGGATCCCACCTCCCGAAGAGATGAAGGGTAAAGGCTCTGCAAAACCTGGGTTTGCTTAGCGCCAGAAGCAACAGGACAGCAGGATCTGTTCAACGTGAATGCTAAAAGTCTGGCTCTCTTATCCCAAGGGAAAAAAAAAGGATGCAAAGCAGCGGGGATAGTGTTGTGCTGTTATGTACTAAATAAACCGCTCGCCCTCGCCGCTGCAGCAGCGATGAAGGAAAACAGCTTTTTTTGCCAGGTTGGGCAGAGACCAGCTGATCTGGAAGCGTTCTGCGTAAACAGCTTGGGCAAGCGTGTGGGCCCAGAGAGGCTGGGAGCTGGGCGAGCTGGGCAACCAGGGTGATTTCTGTTGCATCACGCCGTGGTTATCGCCACAATTAGCACAAAGGCACATCCTGGAGAAGTGAGCTGGGAAGGAGTTTTAATTTTCTTAATGGGCACAGATGCTATTTTTACCTTCTTTTATTCTACCTTTAATAAAAGCAATATATGGCCTTTGTCTGGGGATGACAGGAGTGAGTTTTGTAGAATGTATCTACATAATCACAAATGTCATCATTTTTGCTCCGGTAAACAGTTACTGTACTGTTTTGTTATTGGGTTTGGGGGGGGGGTGTTAGTTTGGGGTTTGTGGGGTTGTTGTTGTTTGTTTGTTTTTCCCTGCTAGAATTACGGAAACAGTTTATTTTTACCTTCTCCAAACATGCAGTCCTGAAGACACTGGTTATTTAACATCAGTTAGACAGCGATCACTTATTCATGCTTTCTTGTGACATGTATGTAAAACAGCAAGTGACTAGCTTTCTGCTTTATGGGGTGGTCAGAAATTAAAGCATAGCTATTAAATAGTGTGCCTTTCTTTTAGTACAAAGTTTGGGATATTTCAAATAGGTCCAAAGTACTTGATGTTCTGGGTGTTGGGAGAAACAATTAAACGTGTCTGCAGCTGTTCCAACCTGCAGCTGAACTGTCAGCTCAGCGGAGGCATCTAAGTACTTGTTTAAGGCACCAAAATGCTTTTTAAAACATCCCCTCCTGTTAAGCTTAATGGAATAAGAAAAATAAATTAATTTTCATTTTTCTAATTTTCTGAATTTCTAAACGGGCAATAAACTGTGGCTTTGTTCTAGAAAGGAATTGCTGGAAGTTGGGCAAGTTTCGATGCTCTTTTTTTGTCAAAACTGTAGTAACTTTAGCAGACAAAGCTTGCAGTTTCCTATATCTTTTGTTTCAGTCTTAATCTAGTTTTAGCTTTCTGATTATCATATTTCCAGGTGGGAATGTGCTGCTGTTAATGGTCTGGGAATGCTGAATGGGTGAAATAGTCTTCAGTCCGAAGTACACGGACAGAAGAGCTAGGGATTAGTATTTTCTAACTTAGTTCAAGTTGAAAATACACTTAATACCAAGCAGTTCCTGCAGTCCGTGCTGTTGCAGTGGTTGCTGGCATCCGTGGAATTACCTTATAGACTGTTGATAGTTATCATTTCAGGCTTTTTAATTCTTAATGTGAAATATTACATTTAGCTTCTTTTGGTTTATAAATATGTATAAATTATGGATTTGCTGAATCAGGCAAGTTGAACATTTTTTTTCAAGTTCAGCTTTGTGTTTTGGTACAACATACATACCCAGTAGCGAAATAAAAATCTCTATATCAGACGCTTAAACGTTTTTAAATAGTGTCAGATGCGTATTGGTTTTGACTGTTACTTCCTCTACACTCAGGCTGGGTTTTTGTGGGTTTGGGGTTTTTTGGTAGTTGATCAGGATTCAGGTGGACATTTAGATGTTTTAAACTTAATGTGAGTACATTACACTTGTCTTTCAAAAATGAGAGTGTGTCCTACTGGCCTTTTTAAATACACCCCAGGGAAGAGGAGTTTGAAAGCCAAGGAGAGAGGATTCCTGCTTCACCAGGCAGTGCTAGGTATTTTAGCAAATTATTAAATAGAATTTGCAATAGGCTGGTTTTTTTTTTTTAGGGGGGGTGTTAACTTCCCTCTTAACTTAGGAGTGTAACAATAGATGCTCTGTTACAGAAAGATGAAGTACGGCTGGAAATTTTCATCAGCGATACCTGGCAGCGCTGCTGTTCTGCGAGTGACGCTTCCGTTGAATTGGAAACCCACAGTGGTTGACGCTATAATTACTTTAGATTTAATATAGTTACTGAGTATGTACAGATCTTGCTGAAAACTTAAATTCTTCAAAATTCTTTCTAGCTTAACTGGCGAGGGCGGATGCAACAGCTTGAAGAAAACCAGCAGCAAATAAAATTGGAAACGTTTTCTTCTCTGTAATATGCACTTGTATTATATGGCCATAAATATTGCAAGTATTAAACAAAATGAATTTATGAAGGGTGATCGAAGGTTGGGTAAAATCTGCTCCATGGAAGCCAAAGCTGGAGGAGAAATTACTTTGGCAACAATTCCTCTAAGTCACATTCTATCCCAGCAGCTACACTCAAGTGTCTCCCAGACTGCTCCTTGGGAAATCCCTGCAACTAAAGACGCTACAATTACGTTTATAATCAAAATCTGATGGTTTATTGTTGCTCCCAGGAGCACTGAATTCAAATAACCTACTAAAGTGATACTAGCTATATGCTGACTGTAACTCAATTTCAAGAACATTTTAAGTTGTTAGAAACAGCTATTACTTTCAGGTTACATTAATGACCAAAGCACAGATGATACGGTGATTTAGAGAAAGTTTCCTCTTCCAAATAAGTGGGCTGCTGCTTCTTCCTCTGTTTCTGCGTTTCAAAATACAGAGAGATTTGGGGAGGGGCAGGGAGGAATGGGGAAAACCAGTACTTGGCCCACATAACTCCGTCTCTGTTAAAGTCAATGTCTTTTTGAAGTTACGCAACTTCTGTTTTTCTTCAAAGAAGGTAAATATTTCATAAGTAGTCATGTGTGTTCCTTACTCCATTAAGACAGAGACTTTTGCAGAAATTACATGATTTAAGTGCCTTTGGTTCGATAAACCATGTTACCAGAAACGCCGTTGTTTTAAACGTGTACTTTCTCGCAGGGTGAATGTTTTATGAGAACTGCGCTCAATATCTGCAAAATAGCAGTGGGTTGGCAGAAATAAGTGGGAATTGGAAATAGGCATCGTAGGAGCTACAAAAAAGGAAAAAAGGCTCCCTAGTTTGATTTTTTTGCTATTAGGGATGTATCTTTTGGGGAGCAAACGACGGATGAGCCGTTTCCCTGGCAGGAATGAGAACTGTAGCCTGTCCCAAACTATCCCCAGGGAGTGAACGAAAGATTCACAAAGCGAAATGGAGAGAGAACTTTTCCTTGCGAGGGAGCGCCCTTTAACAGCATCTTTGTGAGATGAATCTGTTAGAGAAGAGCTGTTCCTAGGAAAGAGATGAAAAAGCTTGCAAAAATAGCCTGATGCTTTTAGATTTGATGTCTTACTGGAGTATTTGCTGCAAAAAGTACAATTGGGAATGTCGCTGTCTCCGTGTGAGTATCTTGGAGCTATATTTAGGAAAATAAATTAAGCTTACTCTCAGATGAGTGAGGTTTTGGTAAGGCTTTGGTTGGAGGTATGATATTTCTGAGGAGAAAGAAAGTAGAAGAATTTCTTCTACGTTTGGGTTGGGTGAAGCACTTGTCTTTTGAAGTCAAAAAGAGAATACCGAAACCTGTCACCTGTGTTTGAGCCAACCTGTTTGCAGCGGGAGGCAGAAAGAAACTCGGCTCCTATTTTGGAGCCAAACCTCAGGTGGTGAGTTTGGACTCTGGGAGGGGAAAAAAACCCCCAAACATCTATTTATTAAACTGAATTAAGCTTGATAAGGAGGTGGGCTGATCACAGGTATGGTGCCCAGCGATATTCGTTAGGTTTGGATCATGCTTTGACTTGAAAATGAGTTGATGGGGTGCAGTATGCATGGTAGGTGGGCAGCCTGGTGTCCATGGAGCACAGGAAAAGGGGCTTTTACAGCTCTTCAGTAACTTCATACTGATTTCATGGCAGAACTTCTTCAGGAAAACGCGCCCTGGGGCAGCAGAGGTCGTGTGTGTGCGCTGTGCGTGCGGGTCTGTCTGTCCGTGCAGTCGTGCCCTGTGTAATAAGAAAACTCGCTCTGCAAAAGTGCTTTTCTTTAGCTTATTTAAACAAAAAAAATAGTGAAAATCAGCATTGGTTCAAAGACTGGTTTGGTGTTTTTTTTTTTGTTAATTAATATTATACCAGCTTTGAATTAAATTAAGGTTTGGGAAAACCTTTGACCTTTTGGGTTGTGCGCCAGCTTCAGTCGCCCGCCCGTCCGCCTGTATCCGCCTTCCCTGCGCTACTCGGCGTTCGGCGAGTTGTTCTTTTCCGCCTTTCCCCCCATGTTACACGCGAGCACAGACCAAGGCGGAGCAGATCGGATACTGTACATATTTCTGCTCTGCGAACACATGCTTGTTTACAGTTGCTTCGCTGCCGTTGTGACTCTAATCCTCTTCCGATGCCAGAGGGTATCAGCCGTGACTAACAAACTCCCAGATACTGCCGTTTCGACCCCGCGCGCTGCTCCTGTTTCCATTTGTTTGTCTCTCCTCCGCCTTCCCTCCCAAGTATTTCACAAATTATTATTAAATATCTTCCAGGATTCAAGAGGCCAACCTGGGAGCAATTCAAAAGAGTCGAGGTAGAGGAACATATGTTCCGGTTTCTAACTCTTTGTTACTTTACGGGTGAAGACAAGCGCGGAATCCTTGTTCCTTAGTGCTGCACGTAAAATAAAATGGAAATAAAACAAGCCCCTTTTTTTGCAGATAGGTCTCCTTTTTTTTTTGCTCTACAGAAACATTGACTGTTCTGATTGACTGTTGCAGCGTGATTGTAAGCTGCTGCTAATAATTGGCAAAAATCTCCTGAAAATAAGCCCCCCGGCGTATGTGCAGCTACCGCTCACTCACAGCACGCCGCAGACGCTCAGCGTCGCAGATTTCGCATCTTTAAACTTCCAGGTCTTTGCTGATCCAGCTTCACCAAACCGTGACGTTACACCAACACTGCGAACGCATCGAATTCTTTTTATCGGCAGAAAAGGCCGGTTTGGATTCGTAGGCCACATCTGCTGGTGAACTTTGTGCAGTCTGCCTTTTTTTTTTTCCTTTTTTTTTTTTCTCTCTCTCTCTTTTACTAGAAGAAAGGTTTGTTTGTTGGGCGCCCGCTCGGGGCGGGACAGGAATGTAATGCATGCACAGACTGCGCAGTATTTCCTGTTCAACTGCCGCTCCAAACCTCGGCGCTGGGAAAATCTCCAGATCCAGCAGCTCGGTCGCTGCTCAAACAACAAAGAAATGCTGCAACTTCTGAAATACTTCGATTTCTTTCCCCCCCCCCCCAGAAAATACAGTTTTTTAAGTGAATCTCCGTGGCGTGCTACTGCTTTAAATGTAATGGGTTCTGTGGGTATTGCTTCTGCACTGTTCATAGGTTACTGTGGCCAAGGCAAAACATCACACTTGCTGGAGCACTAGAGGCACAGAGAGACCACTCTGTAATGTCCCTGCAAAAAAATTATGTTTATTTTGTTGCATAATACCTCTCCATAATGTTGCCTGCGTAGTTTAGTTAGCTTCGTTTTCCTTCCAGTTAAAAACAGTAGTAATCCTTCCGTACTGGAGCTACTTTTGTGTTATTTGCTGTATTTTGGTTTGCCCTTAAACTGGTTTGAAGTATCCCTTCTTGCGTTGTGTGGATTTTAGTTCAGAAGTCAAAGATTTTGTTTTAGCAAAAGGAAACGAAAAACCGCAAAACTTGGAGTTTGGTCCCTTCTGTCAACAGGCACTAAACTCCAGTGCCGCAACCTTGCCTCGTGCAAAGCGTGAAAGTGAGGAAGAATCCTTTTTTTTTTAATTTTTAATCTTTTTTTTCTTTTTTTTTTAAAGCCCTTTGTACACAGGGCAGCTCTGTTGCCATTTCAGTCTACCTGCTGGTGGAAGAGTGACTTTGTGAAGTGTGGCTAGCTATTTATTTCCAAATTTTGATTATTTTTTTTTAAGCAAATGTATGTTTTGAGAATTTATATCCAGATGTTCCTCTGGAACGTACGAAGTGCTGTGGCTCCTCTCAAAAAAAGCAAATGCTAGGAAAAGGTTTGCCTGTGAACTCTGTCTATGTGCATATATGCACGTACAGTTTTAAAAAAAAGATGAATATCCTTGTAGTGCCTTTTCTGTGCGTTCAGCAGCTACTTAGTGCTACGTGAGAAGGAAGCAAGCGTGCCCAGGTCAGCCTAGAAGACCAGAGCACCCCGTTACGGTCCTTGATGCTCTTGCAGGATGCCACGTGCCAAGCCGGTGGATGGATGCCAGTGCCGGACAGGTACCCAGCACAGCTCGGGCTCTTCTCTAGCTCAGAGGAGAACCCAGGGAAGGCTGGATGGGCACGTTCATTCCTGTTTAAACACTGTCCAGCCGTAGAAGGCAAAGGTACAGCAACTCCCTAGCTCATCTTGCTGGAGGAGTTACTGGAGATGTCCGTCTCCTAACTTCTCCTTTGTATTTTCATCCATCTTCTGTCCCTGGCTGTTCCAGTGGCGAGTGATACAGGCACAAAAATGAAAGTGCTAAATGTTAATTAGTTCCTTCCTGGATCACAAGGAGACCTAGTTTTCAGTCCTTTGGAGATACAGATCTACATGTGCTGCTTCTCAAAATTGGAAGTGGTCTCAGTGTAGCCCTGTTAGCTTGTCAGGTGCTGGAACAGGAAAGGAGACGGCCAAAATCTGTGCTGTTTAATTTGAACTTAAAGATATTTCACTCAGACCATAGTTCAGCAGGTTAATCAGGTTGTTAAAACAGGTTTTAACTTTTTGGCTTCGTTATGAAATGTGGATGCCCCTGAAGCAGTGGATCTGCCTTCAGCCTGCGAGCTGAATAAATGCAAGGAGTTGGGCTCGGACAGATGCTTTTCTTCTAAGGTAGTATTTCCTGTAGCAACCCTCCTAATTTTTTTGAATACCACAACACAGCGAGGCAGCACCAGTGTTTAGATCATGGTTTATCTGAGAAGCTGTAGCATATGATACGAAGGTTAAACTACCATATATCTGTATGTCCAACCAAACCTCACTGTGCAGACTGAAGTGTACCAACAGCCTCATGGGTTTGGAATTTGCCGTGGGATCCCTCGGATTTTTGTGCTGTTTTGAGCCTTTTCATGGTTTCTTATCCCTCCTTGTCAGTTATAAGAGGCTTCTGTGTACAGTTGCTGTTTTCAACATTTACTGACTACATCTCATGATGTATCGCGTCTTTGTACGGCGTCAGCAGTGCCGAGTTCTCAGGTGTGTAATAGAAAAGTGACTTCAGAATTTCATTGCTTTTGATCCTTAGAAAATGAGCATCCAGTAGCCAACAGCAGGTATTTACCCAGATTTGAGGACTGCAATGAATCATTTACATTGGGCAAAAGAAGTTTTTGGCTTTAAGCTACTGCAACAACAATATTTCCAAAGCTTGCTTTGGTTTAGCAGAGGTCTTTTTTCTGCGTACAGCGTTAGCTGTCTTGAATTAGCATTTGTCCCAATGATTTTTCTCCTTTTGTCCTAGGTACTACGTGAAAATGTATTTTTATAGGCCTTTCGCAGGTATGGAAAACAAACTGTAGTGTTCTGATACCCACTAGATAACTTCTCCTTGAATGAGATAAGATGTTCTTCTGTCACCATTTGATCTTAGCGTACAGGTACAACTTCCAAACTTGCTTTCCGAAGCATCATGGAATGGGTTAATAAGAATAATGTTCAGTTTTTCTTAAAATTCCTAAAAGTTCATAAATCACATTGACCTTTTTGTCAGATCCAAGTGCAGTGACCTACTTTAAATAGATTAAAGTGAGATAAAGAGATTATCGCAGAAGTAAAAATAAGTTACTTGGTTATTTGTCCCCCACAACCCCACCTGTCTTACGTGTTTAAGCTTTTATTTCTTGGCCCCCAGCCACACGATCAGCAACATCCAGAGCAGAGTACTAATGCGGTGTCTGGGGAAGGGTTTGACACCGGGGGAGTTAAATGTGTTGGACGCATTTTTCTTTTAAAACTAGTCTGCGATCCCTCCTTTCAAAGAAATAATTTCAGTGGAAAAATCAAAATCTGAAGTTTGTTTAATTATGTTTAGGGAGGGCGAAAGGTTGCCGGCTTCAGTGGAAATGAAGGTAAATCTGGAGTACATCATGCCTAATATAAACAGAGCGCTTTGCTGGGGTTACACATATTTGGGGGTTAAACCGGTTGTGGGCGGGTGTTTCAGGTACGTGACAGTGCTGTTACTGCTTTACTTTCGGCTAAGCTCACATGGAAGATTAAACCTTTCAATGATAAACTGCAAATGGCATTTAAAACCAAAGTTGTGTGGGCATCACATGCAGATTTGGCATCGAATACTGTAAAATAATTTCTATCCTGGTCGATACATCACACAAATAGGAGCTGTATAAGCAAAGTTGCCAGTTTTCTGCTCCTTAACTATTTCTAGCTTGAGTCACTTAGGATATAAAATCTTATTTTTCTGGTAAGATCAAATGCAGCCTTTTCAGAAAATAAAGAAATAATGCATCTCTAGTCACATAGAAATTTCCAAACTGCTTCCATTTGAAGAAGGGCTTTGTTTAATACCACTTCACTCTGACTTGCATCTTTCCATTTTGTATTACAAACAAACTTGTTAGTGGAGAGCTCACCATACGCAGATGTTCATTTTATTGCATTTAGCAAGTTCATCTCTAAGCGCATGGAAAATCTCTTCATTACCCAGTTTATATTATTTGAGAGGACTGGCTATTGCATTCATTTAATTAGGAAAAATTCAGCGGTAATTAACTCACTCCTGCGCTGGAGAGGGATGAGCTGGATTAGGAGCCCGTGGTGGCTCCCTGCAGCAGCGAGGGGTTTGCTGCACGACGGCGGCACAGCAATCTGGTTTTGCAGTTTCACACAACTACAGCAAAGTTTGGTGGGAGAAGCCCTCAACTAAACTTTTTTAGAATACAGTGCGTGAGAAAAAAGCTTTTTCTTTACCGTGTAATTTGTGCTGCTGTTGGAACTGTCCTGGTGGGAGAAGAGCAGCGCAACCCTTCTGCCTCCAAAGGATGGTTTGAGTGAAAGGAGGTTTGAGAACAAGCTTTAGATTCCTTTTCTTACCGTACTCTTGTATTAATTTCCATGATAACATTTGTCTGGAGTATTTGGGATTTTTTGTTGGTGGGGTTTTCTTCCTGTTCTTTGTCTAACCACCCAGTATGGTTGCATGTCTTCCATTTAAGCTTACGTTAATTGCAGTAATTTATTTTAAAACTTGCCTTTATCTTTCCTCGAACCCCCTCCAGGCTTAGTAACGCTGTGGGTTCGTTAGGACTTGCCAGAAGGCCTCGATAAGCAGAGTTCTGTGGACCATCTCTGACTACCAGAAACTTGCAGGCAATTCAAGAATTAACTTATTAACGAGCGCTGGGTGGCAGAGAGGTTACGAGCAGTGAGGCTTGTCATTAGAAATAGTGCAGGAGAGCATCTGGAAATTATAGGTGAGACTTTGCACTTTCAAATCAGAGGAAATCTGGACCAGAGGGACTTCCCTTCTGGCAGGGAGAGCCGTGTTCCTGTTTCTGACCCTCTCTGCAAATAATCCATTAGAAATTCATATAATTTGACAAAGTGCTTCACTGAAGGCTCTTGCAGACCTCCATGAGATCCCTGGGGAGGACGTTACACAGGGATCTGTGCAGTCTGCTCTTCAGCGTAGTCTTAAGCTATACCGAGAAGGTAATAAGGAAATAAGGCAACAAAACCTGTAAGGGAAGGGGTGTGTACCTGTTTGTGCCTGTACATGGATGTGTGTGCGTATATGTGCATCTGTATATAGATTCAAAAATTAACTGTGAAGACTTGTAGGAAGGCAACGTGATTTTGAATGGTTGGCCTCTCTAACAGCAGATGAAGTGTAGATACACGTGACACTTTCTGCATGGGAAGAAATCAGAATTCTTGACTTGTATTTGCAGTGATACCTGAAATATCTACTAATGAAGAGATCTTGGTGTTACAGTAAGATATTCTGGAAAACCACATGAGCCCAGCGCTTACTTGTTGTAACACACTAATAAGGTGTTAGGAATTACTAGCAAAGTAAGAGAGCAAAACGTTGTGTGGGCGTGTAAATTTGTGGTGCTGTCTCCTTTCATCCTGGATGCTGCATGTGGTTCTAGTCCCCCTCCTCCTGCTCAAAAATCTGAATTGGAGAAGGTACAAAGGCACGGAACGAGGAGGGGCAGAATTAGGAAACAGAGAAGCTCTTGGCTGAGCTGTGGACATTCTTGCCCCAAGCTACTTTTGGCACTAAAAGTTGGGGTGGGTTCAAAACGCGATGGGACAAAGTCACGAAAGAGGAATTAGTTGAGGACCATTAGATACGCAGTTGATGTCTTTAGGTAAGGCAGTCGTTACGTTACAGCGCAGCTGGGATGGTGTTGAGGGAAAGTATCGCTCCAGTCTTGCGTTCTTCAACTCGTCTTCAGATACCTGCTGGTTACAGTCTTCTCTGCTTTCACGGGTAACATGCTTTCACACTGCGAAGTTATTTTGCCTGGGCTTTTTTTGGTACATGGTGTTGAAGTGTTTGGTACGCAGTGTTTGAGATTGTAAAAGGTCACTTAAAGTTGTCTTCAGCACTCAGTGGTGACAGGGGTAATGAGTATAGTACTCCTGCGGATGCCGAAGGAAATCGGTTCCAGCAGTCGAGCTTGTAACTCCCAAAAGGTGGAGGGGGAGAAAAAGTCTTCAAAATTCTGTATGCTGGATGCAGCTCAGAGGTGGAGTTTAGTTAATTCAGCTTTCCGCTCCAGTAGCATTGCTGCCTGGTCTTACCTACAGGCTTTTAAGGAACATCGCATTTCTTTCTCTTTAAAATTTGCTGGCATCCAGAATACCTAAATTTATGGTAGTGGTTCAATATTATTGCTTCTTTACATCTTCAGAGCTGTAGGTGCAAATTTCCTCTACATATGCAATACCTGTGTGTGTTAATACTGCACGGTATGTAAAGCCACTGGAGAACTCCTGTTCCTTACTGCATCCAAAATTCTAGTTTATAAAGTCACAGTAGAGCATCTATAACGTATTACTGAAAAGCCAGGTATCTTTAAAATAATATCTATATTAGTGGAGAGACCTGTTTGAGACACCACTGCATTATGAATTGCCACGATAAAAACAACACGAAGAAATATTTTCCCTAAAACAAATATTTCACTAAGCGAACGTGAGTGGCCATTTGAAATGTATAATTTGATCAAGGAAAACAGGAATTCTTAAATGATTTGGACAAATCAGGAGCTTTTGTCTGAGATTTTTGAACGTTCATTTAGCCTGTTTAATGCCTGTTTCAGTCCTCTCTGTAGAAAAGATGGCCATGTTGGTTCCTGAGTGGTTCTGCTGGTCCTGTCGATCGGCCGCCCAGCTGAGGCTGTTCAGAATTTATGAATTTAAAAAAGCTGCTGTAACTCCTACCTGATGGGAGGGCTTGCTACAAACAGCAGCTCGGAGCAGCAAGATACAGACCGGAGGAGTCACTAGAGATGAGGACTAAGCATCTCTTGGCCGCACGCGGCTTTATAAAGCCATCGTTCCGTGCAGCACCCCTGTGGATCCATGGTTTGATCTTTTGGGGACGAGCGTGATGTGGTTTAGGTGCATTTTTGCCTTGCACGCTGTTTGCGTTCAATACCCTCCCTAAGATTAAGCTCGGAAGTACTCTGCAATATTTCGTATGCAAACGTTTGGTATTTAGTTTTTGTTACTTAACACTCACTTTTTATTAACTTCATAGAAATGGGTCCTGCGTTGAAGACCTATCGCAGTGCCAGCCTAGAATATAAACGGGATTTTATTAGAATATGCAGTCCTGGCTTTGGGAGGACTATTTTATGCATAACAATTGCTTACAGAGTGAAGTTTCATGTTACCTTCTTGTATGGACTTCATGAAGTTCAGGAAAAGACGAAAGCTTACGATAAATGCTGTGTAAGAACATTTCTATTTTAAGCATTCCACTTTGATTATTTGCTGTCATATTTTCAAGTAGAGGCTGCAAACAACATACAGATAGAATAGAATAGAGTAGAATCATTAAGGTTGGAAGTGACCTCAAGGATCATCTAGTCCAACCATCCCCCCACCACCTATTCCCCACTAAACCACGTCCCTAAGTACCATATCTAACCTTTCCTTAAACACCCTCAGGGATGGTGACTCCACCACCTCCCTGGGCAACCAGTTCCAGTGCCCGACCACCCTTTCCGAGAAGAATTTTCTCCTCATCTCCAACCTGAACCTTCCCTGGCGCAACTAGATGACTAGGGAGGTTTCTGTGGCACCGGCCGTAGGGAACAGGACACACAGCATTGTGCTTCCCGTCGGAATTTCAGCGTGTGGCAGTGTTTAAGGTCAGAAAGGAGTTCTCCTTCGCCTGGACGATACTGCAACAAACTTGTTTGCGCTTGTGATACAAGTCTGGAGTGCTGTTTTGAGAAAGCCCTTCATAGCTGCATCCTTGGGGGATTTCTAGACTGCATGTTTCTGCAGATTTGTTGCAAATGGAATGTGATATTTTGAGAATGAGCCTTTTACTGTAACATATGCCACCGATGGCTAGAGCTCTGCGTATGTTTTCTGTTCAAGGGGAGTATTGAAAAGCAGGGTTTAGGTTGGTTTCGGTTTACAAGTGTCTTCAAAGTAATGAAACACTTCCTTCAACACAAGCGCACGCAAATCTGTGCACAATTCCGACTTTAATCTGTTACCGGAGCGCTTTTTAAATGGTGAAAATTTGTAAAACCCGGTTAGTTCTTAGTATGGGTACACTTTCTTCTTAGTGGCAATTAATAACTGAACCTGGGCATTGCTGGCTCCCATTGGTGGCAAAATATTTTGAGAAATATGGGAATGCATCCTATATGGAGAACAGAAAGTTACTGTTGGACCTGTTGGACACCTTGCAAGTGCTTTGAGAGGAGAAAATACTGACATCTAATTTCTGCTGACTTGGCAAAATCAGAAGATTTTGGTTATATTTTCAGGGAGTGCCTGTAAGTTCACTCAAAATCTGCACCATGAGGCTTTCTTGCCAAAGCCCACGCGTGTGCTGGTGCACCTTCTGCCTTCAGAGCACGACGATAGCCCTTAATTCTTCCAGGGGAGATTTACTCCATCTCATACACAACTTTTCTCCCACTGACATTCTCTTTACATAGTAATAATTGTATTATTTGTATTTACGTTGCCAGTTGCCAATTGCACTTGTTGTATTAGTAGTGTCAGGAGGAAGATAGATGTATGTGGCAGTTCCCTAATATTTTCAGAGAGAAGAAAAGATAAAGATGGAGAATTATATATTGACGTGTGTAATGGGACTTACTAAGAATTTCATTTACTCTTCAACTTCGGGGCAGGGGAGTGTTTTCTTCTTTCTAACGCATACTGCAAATAAACCATGTAGTGCGTAGATCACTATTAATCTGCTTGATGCTACAACTTTCATGGTATCCTTTTTTTCCCTTTTAATGTTTGCCACTTTAAGAGGTGCCACTGCGTAGCTATGGAAAAAAAAAACAACAAATAACTTGTTCGGGCTTGTTTGCATGTATTTTAAATTAAATCATCTGTTGACTCTGAAAAAAGAGACATTAATCTCTATAATCTCTATAATCTAAGATATTCCTCTGCTCAATGGAGGGGCTGAGTTCGTGCTGACCAAGGTTAGGCGATACTGCCCGGTGTTCAGGTTTGCACGGCGCTGGCAGCAAGGGTTGTGGTACAGCAGTCGTTTCCAAGATGCACGTGACGTGGATGTCCCACTGTGGTACCGTGCGATGGTAGCAGGCTGAGTATCGATAGCGTTCGGTGCCGTGTGTTGCAGCGGTACAGATAAAGGTACAGACACCTGCCCGTCCCTGCCCTGGAAGAGCTGAATCTGTCGGGTGTTGCTCTCCGGCATAGGAAACAAATATCACTAGCTGACAACAGAACTGTAAATATTTGGTGATCCAATCGAGTATTAATTAAAATATTTTTTCCAACTTTTTTTTTATATATAGATTTTTTAAATTTCTATTTTATTCTAACGTGTGTTCAAGGTCTGATTGTTGGGAGGTTGAATCATAGGGAAGTGACTGGATGTCTTCCGTGCATTTCCTTTCTGCAAACGGTTGCTTTTATCTACGGTTTTTAGTCTTTAAAAATTGCTACACTTGCTTTCATTGAGCTGTATGCAATTTTTTACCTGAGGATTTTTGGGTCGTTTTTCTTTTTCTTGGGTTGTTTGGTTTTGTTGGTTTTTTTTAACCTTTCAGACCAATAAGCAAGTTAAACAGAAGTCCTGACCTATCTTCTAATTTACTAACACCCTCTCCAGGCTTGTTCCCGCAGCCAGTGTTGCCTCTGTGTTGTGTCTTTGTCCTCCAGCAACCCTGTCAAACAGTAACAGAGGATACTCAGAAAGATTGCAGATTTTTTTCTGACCCTTGCAGGAGTTTAAATATTTCACACATGATCATGTATTTGGCTAGAAAATATGCCCGGGCATCAGTAGGCATTTATTGCGTCTCTGCTATTTTAGATCAGTCCTGTTTGCTTCCTCAGTTCAGAGATGTATTTTAGCAGCAAGTTATTTTGTATAATTTACTTACCTGCTTCAGATATTTCTAGGAGAACTCTCGGAATAGTGTCTTAGAATGGCAAGACCTTTGGTTGTGCAGAAATCCAGGTTGGTTAGTAATAGGCTAATGTTGTCAGGTGAGTTTCACAAGGAAAAAATGGTGTTGGAATGCAAGAATGGGGGTCTTACCGTGATGGAAAATTTTTGTGATGTTATAAGACTTCAGAGGGACTTGTGAGATAATAATTTTGCATCTTAAATTCAGTCATTGTGTGTCTAGAAAACCAGGTCTGTGCTACATTCATTTATTTTTCTGCTGTTTTTTTTTCCTAGTGTCCCAATGTAATATCAGCTTGAAGAAGCAGAGGAGTCGAAGTATCTTTAGCACCTTATTCTGCTGCTTTCGTGACTACAATGTCGAACCACCATCTACCAATAGCACCAGTGCTCTTCCTCCTTTGGTGGAGGAGAATGGAGGACTTCAGAAGGTCAGGCTTTTCTCTTATTTTGCTGTCATACAGGTCTTTTGTAACCAAGGTTTAACTCTGAGCTTCTTAAAGTTTGTCTTAATAGGTTTCCCTTGTGGGGAACATGAGTTACAGAAAAAATGGCTGTTTTGATGGTGAATTGCAAATATCTGTTCAGCTGAAATTTAAAACTAACTTGTCCGTCAAAGGTATTGGCATTGTACATTTTTATAAGCAAACAACACTTAAAACCTGAGTAAGACACTGAAAAATATGTGGACTTCTCATAAAACTTCAGGTGCTGAGTCGTCCCTAGCTTTGGTTCTCTTTCCCAGCTCCGGAAAGGTTGAAATGTGTCCGCTGGAGCATAGTGGAACCGCTTTGAATGTCAGTTGAAAGGGTTTCCAGTGACATAGAACCACTTCAGACAGGGAGAGAACTCTAATTGTCTGGATCTTTTTTCTAACCAATTCACCTGCATTTAATGCAAGCTGCGTCCAGAGGTATCGGCTTTTGGCCGTTTTCCCAGGTTATTAAGTTTTGTTTACCTAGTAAGTCAAATTAATTGATACAAACATTCAGCCCTTCAAAGCGTCGTAGGTAAGAGCACCATATTACTTTCATTGAATTCTAGTAATTACATTGCTTTGCCGTATTCATAAAATCACAACACAAATAATTGTTTATGTTCTTCTTAAATCTGATAACACTGAGGGGAGTTGCATTATGTTACTGAAGAGTTTCGGTTCAATATAGCAAACACAGGAATACCAGCTTTTCCATACCATATTGGTCTTTAAGCACTCTGAAGACTCCACTAGTGCTATATTCCTAATTGGAATACCATTCCCATCTCATTTTTCCAGAACTTTCAGGGATTGCAGGTATAGGTCTATCCATGGTGGGGAATAATAGCAGAAGCTGAGACATCTCTATCTTCTCCACCTTCTGCTCTTCGCACTGATTTTTCGCGTTTGATGCAGCTGATTTCTTACCTACCTTGTCCATCCACTTTATTTGGTTTTGAATTTCGCTGGTTGTGTTTGAATTCCGAAAAGCTCAGGAGAAAGAGCAGAGGAACTTGTCTGGTGTGAGAGAGGAAATGAAACTAAATTGAAGTGACTGAGACGAAGAACACGTTGCGGGGGGAGGTAAAGGCTGAACTGCAGCGGTTCATGCTGAAGCTGCTCGCGTAGAGGTAAAGTGTACTGAAAATTCCTCTGCCAAGAGGAGGAATTGTGTGTGTATTTTTAGACATCTTTTGCTAGCCAAGGTACATTTTAACTGAGGTGAGGGAAATCTAGCCTGGATGTGCAGAAGGGAAAGCTGAGTAGGGTGTAGCGTGTATGTGCACGTTCACCTGAGAAACAAAAGGAATGGGAAACAAGTAAAATTTCCCGTCCCACTGCGCTAGGGAATGCGAAGGAGGCAGAGGTAAGGCTACCAGCAAAGCTACAAATGAGAGAAAATGAGAGTTTATTAGGAAGATAAAGAAAAAAAGAGGGTTCCTTCTACAGAAAGCATGAGGTAAAATGGTCCCGAGTCAGTAGTTTTCAGATTGCGTTTTGTAACATTATCATTAATTACTTTCTAACTATACCTCACGCCTTGAGCGAGTGCTTGCGCGTATGCTCCCACAGGTTCCCGTCCTCACTCCGCGCTGCCTCAGCGAACAGTTCTCTGGTTGTGCAGCACTTGTGCGCGGGCCCAAGACACAAATCACAAAATTCACGGCGTTACCAGACTCCAGCTCAATTGAGTAAAAGGTGCCAAGGAATACGTTAAAAAGAATTCTTAAACAGTGCGTTTTCCTCAAACAGAATGGAATGCGCTCAGGCGCGCACGGATCTTTGTGGAACAAATCGAATGTGGCTGAGCTTCTGGGTAGCTCTTAAGTGAGCGCAAACAAGGCCGTAGCGTTCCTGGTTTACACGCGGTATTGAAGACTAACAAGCTTTGTGTGGGTTTTTATACGCAGTTTTTATTTTCAGTGCTAACGTGGTCAGTGTAAGTAGGAAATTCTTTTAAAGAAAGAAAAACAGCGCTGGAGACCTGCAGGTATTTGAATAGCGTTAGGCTGTCAGGCTGGTGCTTTTTACCAGGAGAGCTGTGGTTTAGAGCTGTGCGGGCTGGTTGGATTTAACTGAGCTAAAGTGAGCATCTTGTCTAGATTCTGAAGTGATGAGCAAGTTGGGGGAAAGTACACGCAACAGCGAGCCTCGGTTTCTAAAGTGGTGAAATTAAATGTCAAGGAATGACAAAATCACCTGTTTTGGGAACGGAAAGAAAAGAAAGCCTGACAACACGCTGCTTAAACTCCTCTGCTGTTTAATTAAATCTCTTGTTGCATGAATCTGCCTGCCAGGTTAAGAGTAGTTTAAGTTCTGTTGAGCTGCTGTTCAAATGGTCACTTACTTATATCTGTTTTGTATGTTGTATTAACTATTTATCGCATCACGGGTGACCTCTGACCAGTCAGTTCGTATGTTGTGACCCTTCCCTTCAAAAATGGAGTAAGAAAATTGCACAATAATGTTAAATAGTTACTGTTAGGAACTAGTCTAAAATGGCTTGCGTGTGCTTTCCTTCTGTCTTTACTGTTCAGTGTTGTTACATGAAAACTGGTGGTAAAGACTTCAGAGGAAGGAAAGGAATGGAGAAAGCTTCTGCTGGAATTCACAGGAATTCAGTGTTTGTTCAGTGTTATTTCTGGTGTATTCTTGACGTTGAAGTTGATGGGACAGGCTAACTTCCTTCTAATTAGGAGTCTCAACTCTTTCAGTGCTAACTTGTTGTAAAGGAGGAGAAGCAGGGAAGCTTATTTTATAACGTAATTGAAATCACAGTCCTGAAGTATTGTTCAGAGCAATTGTGTTGTGCAATTTATTTTTTTTTATTACTGCTGTATGAGAAAAAATGAAATCAGCGCTTGAAGTGAAATCGTTCTTCATGCAGCATTTCACTATGCTTGGCAAGTCAAGCGTCACGTCACTTCTTCATAGATTTGGAAGAAACACCAAACTGAGCGTGTTTTTGAGTAAACAGCGTTTTTCAGCGCTGACTGGTATTCGTTCCATTAGGGGGAGAAAAAAGCCCAAAAACTTCTTTAAAGTATTGAGTTCACTTTTAAACCTTCAACTCACAGAGCAGCTGTTTGTCCAAGTGTGATTCTAATACTGGTAATCAACGGTCCGTTCTGTCTCGAAAGTTTCAATACAACATTTTTCAATAATAACTTGTATTTACTGAAACTATTGTGTATTTGTTTTTCTTAAAATGTGGCAGCGTTTTAGTGCAGCTTAAAGATGTATTCTGAGATGTAATATTTATTACAGTGGGTATATCAGCCTGCCTGCAGCTTGGATGCCGAGCCAGATGTGTCATTGGGAGCACACAATGTTTAGCCTCATGAAATCCTTGCTAATTTTTTCCTGCCTCCTCAGCAGCAGGCAGCTCACCAAGACCTTCCAGCCAGTTTTTTTTCTAGGGGCCAGAGCGCTGGGAGAGGAAAGCTTTTTTTTGTTCTGAATACACTCAAATCTCAATTTCTCTTCTTCAGTTAGCAGCTCTCTCTGTGTGTTTCCTGGGCTTGCTTCTGGGTATAAGTTGTCAGGTTTTTTTCTGGGTAAGTTTGTTACCTGAGTTTTTAAGTGTGTGCAGATACAGATTTCATCCGCAGGCTTCCAGGAGAGCTCTAGATAGAGAAAGGCTGAGAGCAGCTAGATGCAAACTGGCGCTCTCTTCCCTTCGCCTCCAGTCGTGGTGGGTGAGGGAGCTCTGACAAGTCTCTCGGCACTTTGCCATTTCACTTACAACCCACTTCCACTAGAGTCATCTCTGCTTTTCTTTTACAGCTAGATCGAAATCGGGCAGATGGCTTGTTTTCAACAAGATGAAGCATGAATGAGGAAAAGCTTTTTTATACTTCTTGGATTAGAGGAGAAGGTCTTGATCCACACTAAACAGGGAAGAAGGCAGAATTAGAAGAAGGTTTATTCTGGGGGCAGCAGCTGCCCCCGCTGATTTCTTTAAAATAGGAATGAAGCCAGGAAGGTCAAGTCCTTGAATTTCTACCTCACCCATCCTAACCACTACAAAAGCTAAGTCTCCTTCTCCCCACTGCTTTTTGCTGCACAATGCTGTCGTCTCCAAGGTGACAGTGGAAAGCTGTTTTGATGACGTGTTGTCATGTCTCCAACACTCTAGTTTGCTGCAGGGCTCTCTCTTTATAACACAAGTGAAAGTGCAGGGTAAGGAATCTCCTGTATCCAACATGAATATGGTTCACTGGAGTGAGAAAAACAGATTGTAGGGAGTGTTCTTCAGGTCAAAAGTAGTATCTCCATGGTGCGAGAGACTTAGAGAAGCAACGTGAGCATGGACACTTTGATGGGGAAACTATTAACGGAATGCTTGCCGAACGATGGGGAAGCCAGTCTCACGCCCCAGTGTGGAGGAAGATAAGAGAGATTAATGTAAATAATAGTACTCTTTCTCCTGCCTAACCTTTGGTGATCAGAGCAAGAAAATTCCTGGTGTTTGGTTCTGTTGGTCACCATCAGCATGTGGTGTGGTAGGTCTGTTGAGAAAACCAAAACCCCCTCTGCATAGCTATGTTTGGTTCCTCTGTCTCTGCCTACTCGTTCCGACCTTCTTGGCCTCCCCAAAAAGTCTTCTGTATTAAAAGACAAAGCTCAATAGTCCAAGTCAATGAAAGACTCAAATAGTAACTACATAATTGTTTTTAAGGGACCTATCACGATTCAGTATAAGCTTTGTGTTAAAGAAACTAATATGATAAATCTGGTTTTTTGATCAGCTCCTTCTCTTAAAGGGATTATTCTTTAAAATGAAACAGCTCCTTATCTTTGAATACAGACCATTCTCAAAAAGTAAAATAGTGTGATCTGTCACTTGATGCTCATTGATCCCAGATGCAACTATAGACAGACAGCACTAATGAATGGACGTGGGACTGAAACATGTTTTGTCTCAAACTAAGATTACGTAGCTAAGGGGATTTATCCTTTCATCTGTATATATTGTTCCATGAAGAAAAAAAAAACAGGTTTCAGTGGCTGGACAAATCGGTTCCTGGGTTATGTTAGTGACACAACGGCGAAATTTTGGCATTCTAGGAACAGCTTTGTCCTGTTACCAGCATCAGGAGCTTGTGGAAAGACTTCAACAAATGCAGTCATCTGTCATCTATTTCAAACGATAGCGTTATGACCTACTTCCCTTCCTGTTCCAAGGCATCAGGAAATGAGGCAGGACACTTCTAAAAAGTTTCCCATAGCAGGCTTGTTTTTAAAAAGCGTTTGCCTGTTCACGAACACTTGCACTTGCACCAGCAGGCTCTTGCATTTACCTTTCTGCTTGTTTTCCCACTTGTCATCATTACCATTTTGATTTTTGCATAGGGACTGTTAGGGTGCTTCTTAGGAAATTCGCTTGTTTTCCTTGGTTTTTTGATTTAAGAAGTTCTGCAAGAAAAATAAAGATAACAGTAAGGCAAGTCCTGTGGCAACTTAGATTCTGGTTTCCCGTGAAAGTCAGACCTAACAGTAATACCATGAGGTGCAGCTCTTGCTTCAAGAGATTGCCAAGCTAGAAAGCAACAAGAGATTGCCAAAATAGAAAGCAAGTTACGCCGCGGTGAGTGCTTCTTGAAGTCTGTGGGGAAAAACCTGATGTGAAACACAGCTACAGTTGTGTCCAAGAGTAAGATAATCTTGTACCGTAACTGTGGATTGCTGCAGTTGTGTGTTATTCCCTACCCGTGAATGCCAAAAATGCCTTTCAAAACAAAACCAAACACAGGTTCGCAAGCTGTGCTCTGCCTGCGTAACAATATCCTTGATAACAATTTGGTCACAGGCCAGCTAATCCGACTGGCACCTACTCAAATTCACTCCTTTCTCAAATGCCCCACCAAATGCAAGTGATGTTCCACTAACAGGACGTTAACGTGCCAAACTGATTATTTTTTTTCTTTTTGCCATTATCTTGAGGAAAATTTGGGTTCTTACCAAATTCTGTTTATTTGTTTTCATAGAAAACAGATACTTTTTTACTAAAGCAAACTTCTGGATCGTTTTAGTTGCTGTGGCTCTTGATAGTGGTAGTTGCTGTTCTCTAGCTGCTTCATCAGCTTTTGTGGGTTTTGGTCAAACTTCAGTAAAAATTTCTGCTGTTGTAGCAGTGAAAAAAGAGGACTTCAAAAATAATAGTGAGTTACTTTGTCAATGATATGTCAACACTGTGTTAGACTCTAAA
The DNA here is from genome assembly GCA_013399095.1 of Psophia crepitans. Lineage (NCBI taxonomy): Eukaryota > Metazoa > Chordata > Aves > Gruiformes > Psophiidae > Psophia > Psophia crepitans. Next base: position 37,886 of record VWZZ01007081.1, on the reverse strand, counting down.
AAAAAATGAGCACAAGACTTCTTTCAGCTGGGAGAGGATATTCTAACGCTGAGAACAGCTCTTTCAGACGGATGGTCAGGCCTCGGAACAGGCTGCCCAGGAAGGTGGTGGAGTCACCATCCCTGGAGGTGTCCAAAAAGCCTGTAGACATGGCACTTCGGGACATGGTTTAGTAGACATGGTGGTGTTGGGTTGACAGTTGATGATCTGAGAGGTCTTTTCCAACGGTAAAGATTCTATGATTCAATAGACAGTCAATCTGCTGGTAATCAGAGCCTATGTTGTCCAAGTAATTAAAGAATAAAATCATCTACCTAAGCAACATCTGTGCTAGAAGGGTCAACTTCCTTTTTGTTTTTAGTGTGCAGTGCCCGCTAGAAAACAAATACCCACATACAATACAAAAGCGAGGCCAGGGAAGAGCACTGATGATGTTGCCTCTTTCTGGGTGAAGAAAGTGGGCTTCCTTGGATGGGTTTATCACCATCAGGTCCTCCTTGGCTGTTTGGCTGTTGCCTGCATGAAAATGCTGGGTTTTCTGAGGCAGTTGTCTCAAGTGGAGTTAACTTCCAAGGAGTGGGCTTCTGCCCGGCTACCAAGGTCTGGCTGAGCCTCTTGTTGCTGCAGTGAAAATAGGCAAATATACCCATTAGTAGATCTTAAGGCTGAAAAAGTTACAGTAAATACAAGTATTTACTTATTACCATCTCTTATTAATCATAGCATGGGTTTTACCAGTCCAGTCTCCTAAAAATCATAAATGCCGATATACTAACAGATCATTTCAGCGACTAAAATGCCAGATCCTGGTTTTTTTGTTTGGTTTTTTTTTTTTTTTTTACCCTGGTTTCTTGAATACTTTGAACTTTTGGTTTAAAATGATTTGAGTGCTACTTTTACTGCTTCAGACCTTTGTTCTACCCTTTAAAAGCCATTACCCTTACAGTGATTTTTTTTCTTTTTCCCCAGGGTGACCAGATGCAGGTCATGCCTATACCAAGTGTATGTATTTTTATCCCTTTTTCTTTTAATAATTTTCATAACTTTTGCTTTGATTCATCTTATGTTGCAGTCTAACAGGTCTGGTTTGTGTTGCATGTTAACAAAGGGATCTTATGTTCTGTCTGCAATGTTGTACACTCAGAGATGAATTGAACTGCACGGGTTCTACAGGGACAAAAGGAAGAGTTTGGGTTTTACATCATTTTCATCTTGCATCGCAGTTAAATCCTTTTCTGAATTTTTATCAGTTTGAAACCACGTGAAGTAGTCTGAAAGGTGAAGTTTTAGTCTGAAAGTTTTAATGGAGACAAAAGCTGACTGATCATCACAATGTGGGACGCAGTTACAAAAACTTTTTTTCCTTTAATTTTTCCCTGTATTCCAGTTTGAAAGGAAGAGTTGGGAACTGCTTAATTTGTTTGAAACAAGCCACCTCAGGAAAACAGGGTGTGCTGACCAGAGCTGCATTACTCCACTTATTAGAGATGATGCTCTCGGTATCAGCTGCTGCTTTATGGGCCTTATTTTTTCTGCTTCTCTTCCCTGGATTAAACTTGAAATGCCATTTCGCATCTGAATTATTTTTAAAAATTAAAGAAAAGGAAGAGAAAAAAAATTCTTCAAACTGAAGCTTTTAATTTAATTAGGATTAACAGGTTTTTGGTCAAAAAGATGCTCCTCTTGTTCTTTATGTGGATGAAGACTAAACTTTTTAAATCTGAAAATATGGGGGGAGGGTTGAGCTCCTTTGCTGTTTATAGTACTTTATTATTGCAGAGTTTTCCAGGAAATAGCACTGCTGATATGGGAAGTTACTGACGCAGCCCTCTTTCTTGAGATATTTGGTAGTCCCTAAAGACCTGAATATTCCCCAAAATACCATTTTTTTTCCCTCTTTCCCTTCCCTCTCATGTGGCCCAACATTACAAGACCTCCTGTAAGAACCCTGTCTGTGCTGCAAGGCAGTAGTGCCAGGAGATCGCTGTAACTGTGCAGATCACTTCCCTCCATCACCACTTTATCTTGGATTTAAGAGCTGTTAGAATTAACTCTGTATTGCTTACCTATTACTTCTGATATGAAATGATTTCTAATACGGCTCATGCATGTCTTTGCATACATGTGTGTATGTATACACACACATGTACATGCATGTCATTTGTATATAAGCAAGTCTGGGAATAGAAGACTTTGGATATATGAAAATACTGATTTCTAAATTACTTTTCCTTTTACATACCTGCCAGATTCTGTTTGGTGACACTGGTTGCTCTGCTAGCAGTTATTTGAATGTAAAACATGTTCTGGCTGTTCTCTGACCTGGAATAAAATTTCCTTAAGAGTGAGTGTAGGTATTAATGAAATAAGAATTCAAACAGAGCAAAATTTTGAAAGGGGGAGTGAGTACAGCTTTGTCGGGTACAAACATGAAACGAGATACTCTGCTGGAACGCTGCCTGCCGTGTTAAAGCGGTAGCAGTGCTCTGTTAGATTTGGGTAGCGGTGGGAAAACGAATGATTCAAGAAGGGGTTGGGTTTTTTTTTTTTCCTTTTTCTTTCTTTTTTTCTTTTTGGTAGCTCAACTGTAATTTTGCTGGCCTATATTCCCAGCTAACAAGGCAATAAAATTAACTTTTGCAGTCATGACGTAGAGTTCTCAGTGAGCTGGTGACTTTAAACACACTCTGCGTGTTCCTCTTCTCCGGTGCCATCTGATGCCTTCTTCCAGCAGGACGTCCAAGTGTTGTCAAGCAACCATCGCCCGCGGGCGGTTGTGTGACATTTACTGTCCCGGGCTCCGAGTGCTGCTCGCTGTCAGACAGCAGCCAGCGAGCATTAGTACGTAACGGGCTAAATAAAGCAGGAGTGAGCTGCGCATGGAGAAGGTGGAGGAACAAAGAGGCAAAGCTGACCTGATATCTGAAAAACACCTAAAATTGCAGCGGTCCTTTTTGCCTGTCTTACTCGGTCTGTTCGTCCTGAGCACTGAAGCCCAGAGCTTCACCCTGCCGCAGCTCTTAGCCATGTATTTAAGACCCGTTAAGGCAGAAATTCTTGATGCTCTGCTTCGTGGGGTGAGGAATAGACTGAACTGTATGTATTGTACGTACCAAGAGAAGAATCTAAACAAGCGCAGAGGGAGCTTGGTCGCAATTAAGTCGGGCATTTACTTTTTATAGGGCTCGTTACAAATGTAATCACTGAAAGTGTTTAGAGAATTCCTTAGTCCTTCTGCGAAGAGCGCTGCCCACTCATTAAACTTTCAAGTTGAAGCCTCCAGTCAAAACAGGAGGTTTTCTGGGGCTCTAACACGTGTGTAGAGAATCTGGCAGTCTGCTGAGGTCACCTGGTCAAAAATTCCTGTGCTTTCCGTAAGTATGTGCAATACCAGCGAAGTTTATCTTCTGCTGAGTCAGATTTTTCATGTATTCATTGTGCTTCATTTAAAAACTTGAATTAATGTGAATTTTCACTTGGTTATTGTTATTTTCACTTAGCAGAGAGAACTGCTGAGCAAGGAACATTCCAGCTTTTCAAGTTAGGTTCTTCACAAAGTAGAAACGGTGCGAGTTTGGTTTTTTTGAAGATGAACTTTATCCTGTTTGTATCTCGCAGTCTGAAACTGTTTCCAGATAAGGCAGAGATTAAACAGCAGTGTAATTGAGTTTTTCCTAGTACTGCAAAAGGATTATTTTTAGGGCCTAAGTAAACTGTGGTGGGTTGACCCTGGCTGAACACCAGGTGCCCCCCAAAGTCGCTCCATCACTGCCCTCCTCAGCCGGGCAGGGGAGAGAAAACGTAACAAAAGGCTCGTGGGTCGGGATACGGACAGGGAGAGCACTCGGCAGTTACTGTCACAGGCACAACAGACTCAACCTGGAGTAATTAGTTTAATTTATTACCAGTCAAAATCAGAGTTGGATAATGAGAAAATAACCTTAAAACACCTCCCCCCACCCCTCCCTTCTTCTCAGGCTCAACTTCACTGCAGAATTCTCTCCTTCTTCCCCCCCAGTAGCNAACTGCTCCAGCGTGGGTGCCCCATGGGGTCACAAGTCCTGCCAGCAAACCTGCTCCGGCGTGGGCTCCTCTCCCCACAGGGCCACTAAGTCCTGCCAGGAGCCTGCTCCAGCTCAGTCTTCCCCCAGGGTCACAGCCTCCTTCAGGTGTCTCCACCTGCTCTAACATGGAGTCCTCCATGGGCTGCAGGTGGAATCTCTACACCCCATCATTGCTCCTCCATGGGCTGCAGGGGTACAGCCTGCCTCACCATGGTCTTCACCACGGGCTGCAGGGGGATCTCTGCTCCAGTGTCTCAAGCATCTCCTGCCCCTCCTTCTGCACTGACCTTGGTGTCTGCAGAGCTGTTCCTCTCAGACCTTCTCACTCCTCTCTCTGGCTGCAGTTGCTCCTTGTTTTTTTTTCCCCTTCTTAACTATGTTACCCCAGAGGTGCTACCACCATCACTGATGGGCTTGGCCTTGGCCAGCAGCGTGTCCATCTTGCAGCCGGCTGGCGTTGGCTCTAACAGACATCAGGGAAGGCTTTAGCAGCTTCTTGCAGAAGCCACCCCTGTAGCTCCCCCACTGCCAAAACCTTGCCACGCAAACAGAGTGCATAAACACACACAAAATTAGGAAAACCAGTACCAGGTGACACTTTGTGATAGACCTGACTTAAAAATATATTAAGTGTAGCTCAGGACACCTGTGCTTTCATGGATTTTTCTCAGCTTTGTTTGGAAAGGAATATGGTAGAGAAATCAAAGTAGACCTGTAGCAACTTCAGCACTTGTTTTCATTCTTGTGAATGAAAAGGTAGCTGGAAATGCGGAGCCATACTCATGCACCTGCTGGAATGAGTTGTCCATTTATTTGGTTCAGTTTGAAGTCCCAGTATTAAGACACAGTACCAAAAGTAGTCCTCAGAATCCCTGCAGAAGTTAAATCTTGGCACTGGCATATTGGATTTTTTCACTTGTCCTCACCCACATTTAGAAGATTTCTTCTTAACAGCTTTTTGCAGAAGAAGTTTTGTGAACTGCCTGTTTCATAACAGGAGGTAGAGTCTTTTGGCAGCTGTGTTTTAAGTGGGAATAATTTATCTTCTATTAAGAGTATTTCTGTGCATAACTGCTGGGAGAAGCTGTTAACTATGCAGAGTGCAACCAAAAGTGTGAATTGAAGGGAACAGGAAAGCAAATTAATGTGCTGCGCTCCCGCTAGACAACATTTCCAGTGCACAAAGGAAGGGCTTATTAATCCTGATACTGGTCTCTGTGGGAAATAAGGGCCTGCAGGGAAGAAAGGTTATGATTGTTATATACAGTAAATTTCTAAAGGTTTGTGTTGACCAGCTGTTTATGCTTCAAACAAAAGTCCTGTTTTTTCCACCACCACCCCCTTTTTTTTTTTTTTCTTCCTTAGGGAATATACTATTTCCACGGGACTGAAGCAGTGCAGCAGTCGTTTCACTACAAGGTCTGTTAAGCTGATCAGCCGTGAGACCTGGCTGGAACGTATAAATCCCAAACAGTGACTAGTTTAAAAGCTTGAACTTGTGTACAATTTATGCCTTGCTGGAATTGAAGACCAAGCTAGGACTTACAGCACTGGGATACCACGTTATTTTTCTGCTGAGTTCTGTGAAAGTCATCTGCAGTATTTCAGAGAATATTGCGTAGTAAATATGAGTTGCTGTTAGCCACAATTAAATACTCTCAATCATTTTGGATATCTTTAAAGCAACAATGTTTAAAAAATAATTATCAAAGATCCATAACTATTTGCTATTAACTATGACAGAATTCCGGTAATTAGAACTCTCCTTGGATAGTCTCCATTAGCGAGAAAATTAAAATACAATATTAAGTAATGGTTGTTCCTGCCTAAAAGCTTTGCTGCTCTTGGCATGTGGAAATTGCTTTAGATCAGAAAGCTTGAATGGCAAAACAGACGGGCTGATACCCTGTGTACCAATCCTTTAAGTTCCTAAAGCCTCAAAAATGTCATCCTTGCTCCAAAGCCCTACACCAGATGCTTAGCAGTCTTGCAACTTGTAGCGCCTTCAGCTTCAGAATAGTTTCCTTGTCCCTGTTGGATTGTCACGTGGCAAATGTGTTTTCAAAGTTGGGAGTGACAGAGATGCAGGTTTTGAAATGGAAAATTTCTTTTTTCTAATCTTCAAATGTGCAGACTGTTGACCGGGTGCCTTCAAAAACAGGATCAGGTTGAATTCAAGAAGCCAAAGCTTGTAGGAAGGTTGGTGTGCCCTAGTGGGAGACTTTCCCCAGGAAAAACCTTGAGGTGTAGTCACGTTGGCAGATAACGTGTAATTATTGGCCTAACTTTATCTAAGTCAATACTGAAAAGGGAGAGAAACTCCAGCAGTAACCAAGGCTCTGTGTAGAACCACAGGTAGGCTTGTTCTCTCCCAGGGCTGCTTTTGTGAAAGCAGAGCTGCAGGCGGATGAGGAGGATGGGAACAGGCTGCCTCTCACCCTCTGGTCAAGGAATTTGGCTTCTCAGAGTTGAAGGTTCTCTCATTGTGTAGTCCTTGGTGTATGTCCATCCTTTTCTTGACAGCAGGCGTACTAGTTTCCCGATAAAAACCCTAAGATATCTGTGATGTGACAGCGCTCAGATTTTCCATATGCATTTTTATACGAAGGAAGTTCTATTTCCATATATTTTCCATATATAGAGAGATATTTTCAGTTTGAAAAAGAATTCACATAGAAGAAATTACTGGCTTTGAACTGCTTGTGCAGATTAACTTAGTCAAAAATTTGAACTCAATACTAACAGTCTTAAGAACTGAACTATTCTGTTAAAAAAAAAAATATACACTTAAGGTTTCTTGTGATGTTCCTGCCTTTTTCTCTTCTTCAAACAGAAGAAATCAGTATCAGACCGTGGGTTCTGCACAGTATTGCCTTTAAATGGGTTTGATTTTTCTTTCAATAAGCTTTTAGTCTATTCAGATTGCAGGTCTGGATCCTTCTTACTATGCAGAATTGAGGTGGGGTACCTGTATACCTCTTAGATTCTTGAAAGAGGAGTGAGAAACCTAAATTCATTAGATCTGGTCCTAGCTGCAAACAAGCAGAGGTAGAGCCCAAGCCACTGTGGAATTAATGTGTGCGTGGGGCTGTGTATAACCTGGAAAGGATGTCCTATAAATTTCAGTCTGGTGAGGTTACTGTGGTAGACACAGATTTTACAAGCATTAAGCAGTGGATTTATGTCCAGAATCTCATTTGTTTGTTACTTCATTAGAACAAGAACTTCCCAGGCACCGTTGGCCGGTATCTATTGACTTAAGACGACATCTGAAATCGATCAGTGGTTAATGAGGAGTCTGTGCCTGGTGCCGCGGGGTGTTGTGAGGGTGTTTGACTCTTCTGTTTGTCACCCGCTGTCAGCAGAGGGGTGGCCACAGATCATGGCAAGCACCTCTGCAAAAGGCTATTGAGAAGCACAGAAACCATGATAGATGCATCCTTCCCAGACCAACATTGTCTGAACAGATAAAAAGATAGCAAAAGAATGAAGTTAGAGTGCTGTATCCAACTCTTAATTACTTTAATTTCCTCTCAGTCTTGAGCTTCTCCACATTGATGTTTTTCTATAAAGCCAGTCCTTCTCCTTCACCAAAAAAAACCCTCTAAAGTAACGTAACTGTATTGCAGATTGGGATGTTAAAGTGGGGAATGAGTGATTGGAAGCCTCTGTTACTGCCTGCATTGCTTACAGAAAAACGGTCAATTCATCTAATTGGTCCCATTTTTTGGTAAGGGTGTAGAAGAGCCTAGTTTAAGAGAGCTTTCCTCAGTGCGATTTTAGTACCTTCACTGTGAACATAATCCACATGGAAGCTTTTGGTCAGCGCCTTCACAAGCGGTGGTAAAAGTCAGAGTGGAGACATGTCCTGGAAGATAAAATTAGTAATGCTGTCTTCCTGCAAGAAAAATAGCAATGCTGATCCATTTCTCCACTTAAGCGTCTCTCATGGCAAACAGAAATAGCAGTTTGTGTGAATGTCCATCGGTGTGACGCAGCTGGAAGGGGCGCTGACCGTGAATGGGATAACAGCAGCATCCAAACCTGAGGCATTAGGGTCACTGGAAAAGATATTGTATCAAATGTCCCAGTTTTTGCTTTTGTTTTTTAGCTAGTGGTGGTGGTTTACCATTTTCATTCCCAGTGCTTTGGAGATCGTTCTAAACAAGTCTCTTTATTTTATTTTTTTAAAAAAAAAAAGCCTGCCTGGGAATTGCATGAGCCATTAATTTCCATACATGTACTTGCAATGAACCCAGAAAAACCTTCAACTTCGAGTCATGTATTTCAGTTCCCAGTAACTACTAGAATAGTAATGTTGGCAGAAGAGTGCTCCTTCAATAGATGTTTTTCTCTCTTTTTTTTTTTTTTTTGGTTGTCTCCCTCTTTTCTTTTTGTTTTTAGCCACCAGCTAAATACCTCCTGCCAGAACTGACAGCATCAGACTATGGGAAGAAGTGTGTGGTCATTGATTTAGATGAAACTCTAGTGCACAGTTCATTTAAGGTAAGTAAATTCAAAAGCGATTTCGTGCAACTTGAATCTGTCAGTGAATGTTGTAGGAACTGTTAAGCCTCTTTAACACATCAGCTAGTCTTACAGGCTCTCCCAGGGTGCCTGGTAGTCCTCGTTGTTACTCCTGTGATTATTCACCCTAATTTAGCTGCAAGGGGAGTAACGCAGACGTTTTTTTTTTGGTTCTGAGAAAGCCCCGCTGACTGCAGCAAGGCTTTGAATGTTACTGCTCTGTGGCTTTAAATGGTGACTGTTCCAGCAAGGACCTGTATTTTAACTGGTACCAAACTTGTTGCTCTGAAAACACAGTTTCATTTTTGATCTTTAAATGATGCCATAGTTAGTTTAGGAAAATGGAAATTCAGCACATCTTTACGCTGGGTAGATGTCCCTTAAATGGTAGATTTTGGGCCCCAGCGATTGCTGTGCTCTCTCGCTGGAGGAGATTGCTTTCCCTGTCAGGCTGCTGTCCCCATCACAGTAAGTATTTTTAAGTATTTAGCTTTCACAACAGGAAAGCAAATAGCATTTAGCTGTTGCGGATGAGTCAGGCAGTCATCTTGTAGAAGCAACTCTTATAACCTTTCAGAATTCAGCATGTGGTGGAAGTAGTGGTATTTTTCTATTGTTTAAGTAGGGCTAAAGTTAGAACGGGAGAATTCAGAAATACAAATAATGTAAATTGGCTCAGAGTACTGTAGTATTTCTGATTGGCAAACATCAGACATGATAAAGCATCTGCTAGTTTTATACTTCAATCTTGGAGAACTTTTAGAAATCGATAGTGTGTTTCCTTACTAGACAGAGCTACCACCAACTTTATAGTCTTCGAGCTTTGGTTGCACTCCCATTTTTCACAGCTCGCATAAACTCAACATTCTAATCCTGCAACATTTAGTTGCCAGAATTTAAATATGCAAACCATAATTCATGTTGTGGTTAGAATTTGGCAACAGCCTGGCTTTGGCGACTTGGAGAAGTCCTTATATGGAGATACTAGAACAAATATTCCTGTGCCTCAAACTGAAACTGCGATTCTTCCCTGTCTTTATTGTGCCTAATGGTATATAACGATTTGTGGTGGCGTACAGGAACCTCCTAACCTCAGGGCCAGATCCTTGTCTTCTATACCCAGGCTGAACTTGCACATGAGAATTTTTCAGGGTGACTAGAAACACAGCTGGATTGGGGAGGGACCATGCCTTTCTAATTACATGAGAGTCAAATATGGGAAGGGAAAGCTGAATTTAAAAGTCTAAATCTGCATAAAAATAATGAAGTATATTAGGCTTCGTGTTACCTGAAATGAAAAAATACAAGTTTGTTTTCTGAATGCTGTGGGTAACTTTGTACTGCGATTTTTCTGGGTTTTGAAACAAAACGAGATTCGGTGTAGGTGGTTATTACAAAACTTTTAACCATTTTCAAGAAATACACGTTTAATGATTGACATAGTGTAAATCTTTTCTTGTAGGATTGAGGTTTGCTTTTATTGCAGAGTCCTTTCTTAGTGGGCTCATTTTAATCATCCTCTCTATTCAAATGATACTTAATAGGTATTTAAATCATGTTAAATAGATAATTAAGAAAAATCAAAAGGTTGTTCTACTTAGTCTTGAACTCCAAATAATGTGTTAGGAAAAAAAATGGTCTTTTTTTCTGTGAAGTAAATAGCATGAGGCGAATGTAGGAATTCATGCAGTATTAAAGTCTTAGGGCTATCATGGCGTTATCTGATTGTGAAGCCCTGTGATGGGAGTATGTGGGAGAAAACCAGGCGTTGGAGGAAATGGCTTTAGTTCTTCAGTGACTGCACTGGCCAGTGGTGCAAGTAGGGGTTTGTTTCATAAAGGGCCGTAGTCACCATCAAAAATAACGGTGGATTTCCAGAAGAGCAGGAAGTTTAACACCTGTATGCACACTGCTCTGCCTGAATAATCCAGTTACTTTTGGTGTTTCTTTCAGTTGGTCGGTTTGGAGGGGGGGGTGGGAGGTTCACTCAAACATGTCTGCTCTGCACCAACCAGGTCCCCACATAAAAGCTGTAAACGCATACATAAATTTGTGATTTTTAGTACAAAAGGCTTTACTTGAAACACACCGTGTTTTAGAATTCATAATTCTGTTATGAAATAGGTTTCATATTTCAAATGCAGATAATTTTTTAACACAACCAGAGAAGCAGAGTATTTAAAGTGCTCTTTTATGAAAGCAGCAACATCTGAAGGAGGGAAATTCTTGTCTTTTTATGTCCCTGCATATTTGTGAAGCTTTAAGGAGGTACTAGTCTTTCATGCTAAGTGCATATTAAAGGAATAAAGTTTGGGGTGCTTTGGCAAGAGTAAAAAAGGAATAGATAGACATTATAGTTATCATTCCCATCATAAAACAATAATAGAAGCAAAAATCATAAATTATTAAATCAAGGAGATGTAAACGTGGTTTTGTATAAAATGAATTAAACCACATGCAAGTCTGGAATGTAGTCATATTCAGAACTGGCGATGAAACTCTTTTTGTCAAACTTTTAAAACTCTGAAGCTTTTTGTTAAATAGAAACAGTTCTAACTGAAGTAGTTTTTCAATGGAAATACGTTGTTGTCTTTCACGCTCTCTCTGCGGTTCCCACTCGAGGCATGTGTGTGCTTCACGTGTGCAACCCCAGAAACCTTCATCCAGGAAAGTGTTGCAGACTCTTCTCCTGCCTGCCCATCCTGATGAAGCACAGAACCCCGGTCTTCACTCTGTTCCATACAGCTTGTGCCAACGAGAGAGCTGTGTAGTGCCTGAAGTACAAGTGGGGGAAGCAAATATGTAGCTTAGAGGGGTTTGGTTAGTGTTACAAAGTCCAAGGGTTTTATTTATTAGCAAAAATTAGGTGGTCTAAACAGAATGTAGTTTTCTCTGACATCTGCTTGGTCCTGTTAAAGTTCAGTAACAGCTGTATTTTTATCACTGGGCTTCAAAACCTTTGCAACTTGCAGTGACCTATTCTTTTTCTGCTGCTACAGAATATTTATCTTGCTTAAGGGCGTCATGCATGTATAAATTCTTCAAGTGTGTGCAAGTCTCTTCAAAGTTTGTATGGAGCTGGCACCCACTTGAAAAATTTGGTGGCTGAGTCTTACTGAGTTCATTTGGATTTCTTTTAAGGTGAAGCTTCAGAATATTTTTGTCTACCTGTTCTGTCACTATTAGACATGCTGCAGAGTATCTTCTCTGAGGGGCTTCGTGCAGGTAACAGATGGGAGTGTCCCCGTCTTTTTCAGAAGCAGAAAGGAGGATAGATCTCGGAAACTGCTTGACATCAGCTCAAAAAAGAAATCTAGATTGTATCTGCAGGTATTTGAGGAATTCTTTAGATCATACTAGCACCGTGGTCATCAGCAGGATGGAGTTCTCCAGGACAGGCTGCTGAGGAGGTTTGGTTGCCAGTACTGGTTGTTCAGGATGAGTAGATTCAGTGCATCTCCTCATTTGCCCTCTGACACAGCGCTTGCAGATGTCAAATCAAACCATCTTCCTTGTAACTTCACTGCTGAGAGAAGGTGTCGCCCTCCGTATAAATTCTCATGGTCATTTTGCTCTCCTCACAGGAAGGTCATTTGACACTGGAATTAGAATCTTGTTTTTCCCAGGAATGAGATCAAAGTGATGCTATCAGGTTAATACTGCAGACTCTCTTTTCCTACCATTTTTCAAAGAACACCTGGTTAGGCTCACCAGTTTGTGGTCTGCTTCTCAGTGTCTTTACCTTGGCTACTCCTCTGCTTTCTTGGCACCCGTTTCCTCACCCCAAATGGATTTGAAGACTGTTTCTAGTCTTGCAGATTCTTCAGAGGCACCTCCTTGGTGGTACTTGAGATCAGTCTGTTGGCTGATCCAGAAAAACAGGTGGGAAAGTCTGTGTGAGTCTGATAGAGCTGAGTGAGATGTTTTTCAGCCTTAGTAATGCCGTACCCGTTACCAGCAGACTACTCCCAGCCTGGTTGTAGGCTGTTAGCCATGAAGATTATAGTCTGTTAATCAGTCCTGTTAAAACTGTATTTGGCAGCTCTGTTGTCTCAGCCGTTTCCAAGCTGCAGATCATTGGGTGAGTTACAAACTTCAGCTGGGCATGTTTACGTGATTTATTTTTTTTATCACGGATGTAATGCATGAGCCGTACCAAAGGATTCTGCCAAGTTTGATGTCCATTTGAACTAGTAAACATTCTTAGGTACCACTACTGCCTAGCCAAGAGTAAACTAAAAAAAACCCCAACTCTTAAAACTGTCTACAAGGTCATTTTTCTGCCTTCCAAAGTAATTTTTCTTGACCAACAGTTTCTCACAGTAAGTCTTAAGAAATAGGTTGTATCCAGCAGGCTAGAAAAATGGGTTTGAGGACTTGGACAGAGTGTGCCAGCCTTTCTCTTTTGAATCAAAATGCTTTGGTTTATATGATTAATTTGATCGGTATAGCATGTTCTTGTGTCTCATGTTTTGACAATCATTTAACTATACAACTAAGTCTTCCAGATTCAAATATAACCTTTACGTATTACTTTACCACTGTCTTTAGTTTAATTAATTACCAATTGATTACCCAGGCTTCCCAGGGCAGTGGTCACCGCCCCGAGCTGGGCTGAGTTCAGGCAGGGTCTGGCCAACGCTCTCAGTCATCTGCTGTGATGGGGCTGGGCCTGTGTGGGGCCAGGAGTTGGACTGATGGTCCTTAGAGGTCCCTTCCAGCCGGGGAGATTCTGTCATTCCATGACCCGGAGCAGAATACGTGAGGCAGATAGCTGAATTTCTTTGTCATCATCCACACAGACTGGATGAAAGAGTTATCCAGATAGATTTATTTTTGCTTTATCCTGATAGTGGGGGTTATTCAAGCAGTAAAGTGTATTACATTGTATGGAGCTCAAAAAGATGAGGGAAGAGGAGGGAAGCGCAGTTATCTGGGGAACACAGCTGCGTAGGTCTCTGGCACGTCTGTGTGAAGGGCACACACGCAGAGTGGATTTGCGTAATCAATAATGTTTATTAACTTGTTCCTGAGAAGTAAGTGCTATTCTTTTACACCTCTGAAATTTTCCCTTGAATGATCTTATTTTTAAAGTTGATTTATTTCCTTGTCATTCTTTTCAGCCAATTAGCAATGCCGATTTCATCGTTCCCGTTGAAATTGATGGAACCATACATCAGGTGAGCGCTGTTGTTCCTCCGGTGTTACTCCAGTAGTGGGACTGCCCTCCGTGGCCCTGAGCGTTACCTTTCTCCATTTGCTGCTTTAATTCAGTAACTTGTCCTTCTGCAAAATGTAAAGGCCGGGTGCTCTGGAATGTGTCATGCAGACAGGCACCCCGGTTTGATCCGGTGCGTAGTTTGTAACTACTGAGTCTCAATTTTAACTTTTATCAGTTCTCCAGAATCTCTCTCTCAGGATTTCAGTACTTGACTCTCTCAATTTTAAAACGTTTTCAGTCAGGATCTAAGATGGGTTCTCAAACGTTGCTAAGCCCAGCAAAACCTACTTGAATGCTGCAGTTCTCGTTCCCTCCACAGACGAGCAGGACATAAGCCGGCGTTAATGTCTGTTGGTAGTTCACATGGTCAAAGCTTTATAAAAGGAAGAACAGACATTTCTTCCGTTTTTGTGACAATCTGTGTTTAAGTTCTGTCCCCTTTTCTTTCTGTAAGTAGTTTAAGTTCCTCTGATGGGACTTTCTGTACACGTCCAGCGAAAATTGCAAGGAGGCTAATTTTTATGTCTTATTCTTGAAGAACTTCACTTAAGACTCTGAAATGGTTTTCAGTAAATGCAAAACACCCGTAATTTGAAGATCGGTCCCCTTCATGTGGGGTAGCTCCGTGTCTTAATCAGTAGTCATTTCTGAAAACGTTAAATGAAATAAATTACAGTGCCGTAAATTTTCCTCTTCAGACATTAAAGTTCTTGCTGGAGACAGGTTTTACTGGTTAATGTGACGTTGAGCCGTTCTCATATATGAATCTTGCAAATTGTTTGAAACATCTTTTCTTGGTTGTTGTAGGTTAAAGATAACGCAGTTATTGAGTTGCAAATCTTCCCTGGGTGTAATTTAATAGAGATTTTAAATGCTTTAGTTTTTGGAATGTTGTCTTTTACGTGGATTATTTTTACTTGGACAAACAGGTTCATTTTTGATCTTGGAACAATTGATAGATCATGAAGTTAGCTCGTAGTTTTCTTTGGTTTCTCATCATGAAAACCATCCATGTAGTTGTCACTCAACATAATTACTGAATATCAGTCAGTGGACTGAAACGTGTTTTAAAGTGATAGTTGTTTGACAGTGTGCCTGTTCTGTATAGAAAAATTCAATATCCTGGGTACGTAAACCTGTAATGTTCATCAGAGCTGAATGCTTAAAACACATAAGTGATGTTTTGGGAGATTTATACTGTGATATTTTCTGTCTTCGTTTGATGTGGGCTTTAAGTGTGTTTGGTGCCATAACACAGATGTTTTCGCTCCTAAAACTTTCTAGAATGCTTTTGAAAGGAAATAAAATAGGTTGCCTAACAATTTTGAAAGGCTTAGAATTGTGATCACTTAGCTTGGCTAGATTATATGTTTACTTTTGGAAACAAAACCCAGTAAAAGACTATTTGGGCTTTGCAATCAGGCACAGAAAAGCATGTTGCTTTTCCATTCCCCACTGCAAACTTTCAGATTCTCCACCAAATGTAATGCAGTTAAGCACTCAAGATGACTGCATACGGGGAAAAAGAAACCCACAACTAGTCACAGGGAGTGGATTTGTCCTTACCCTAAACGTGAATGGGAGGAAGGATGCCCTTGTCTATGACTGTGATTTGCTGGAGACGTCCTGTATCGTTTTCAAGGAAATTGCTTAATCTCTTTGTATTTCAAGTTCGTAATCTCTAAAATAGGTAAAAATCTCAGTCACATCTGGGTGGTGGAAATGAAGTTAATTGTAAGGAATTTATGATTCTTGAAGTAAAGGTAATTTATGGAGTATGCAGAATAGGCAGTCTTGGAGTCCTGTGTTTGTAATCACCTCTGCAGGCAAAGTAGCGTACTGTCATCCAGCAGTCTTGGGTTTTTCAGCTGTCATAATCTAAAGGGCGAAAGCGATGTTGTAGCTTAGTTTGATGTGCATTAACACAGTCTGTAGAGCTTTGACAACCACTGAAAACCTGTAATTTTTTATTCACTCAGAGGATAAACTGAACCATTGTCAACAATTTTTATTATCTGTTAGAATTTGTCATCTGTATAATGCTTGTCCATTTTCTTAAGCAGTTTATAAACTCAAAGATTCTTCACTGGCATCGGGAAATAGTCCCACCTGTTTAAAATACCAGGGGATATATGAAGTGTTGTGGAACCATACTGTCTGTAGTGCACATCCCTACCTGCTTTACCTGTAACCTGGTATCTCACCAAGCAGGAGATTGTCTGGCAGAGTATTGTGGTACTTGAACTGTGCCTTAGACAGAACCCCATGGAAAACAAATGGAGAACACCATTTCAGAAGTGCCCATTCAGAAAGAAATTTGAAATTATACAAGATTATTCAGATGTCATCTACCAAAAATACAAGCTGTGGCAAATTCGATTGCTGTATGCTTGGAAGAGTTTTGAGACTGATAGATCTAACAGGCTTTGTTTGTGGTAAATGTTGTAAAGTTTTGTTGTGCAACAGACGTATTCCAAAAAGGCTGGCTGTAGTTAGGGGTTTATTTTCCCTTGTGTCACGTATAATCCAAAGGTCAGAAAGACTCTTGTTGTTCTATAGAGAGGACAATTCAAATCATCACTTTAAAGGGCGCTTGGGTAGACCAGCTTCCCTAGATTTAAAAAAACCGCTGTTCTGAACACCCCTTGTCCCTCTCCCATCTTTCTTTCTCTAGCTTAATTTACCTTGTCTTTAGGAAGGATTTGTCATTTTATTTTACAAGGAATTTAACTTGTGTGAAGGTACCTCTCTTTCCTTCTGTGACGGGTCTTTTGATGCCTGCAGAGACTGCGCCCAGCTACAGGGCAGCTGGACTTACGGGAGATGAGTCCCACGCTCTGTGTTGGAAATGATGGCACAGATCCAAAAGGGCAATTCTAATGCAAGCTGACATTCTTCTGGCCAGTTCTCTCATTTCTCTCTGGTTCTCTGCATAAAAAGAAATCAGAACTGATCCCCTGCTCTACCCAATTGTAAGTGAGAAACTGGGGGAAGTCCAGTGAAATGTGTTGCAGCTGAGCGTGCACTTTAGAGGAAGTTTATTGAGGATGAAAGTAGTGGCTGGAGAAAAGATGTTCGGCCGATTTGGTACCCTTGACGGAACTTCTGCAAGAACACATCCTCTCTTTCGGCGTGTGCTTCCCATTTAACAAGTGCAGAGCAATCACAACCCCCATATTAGAAACCATGTGTTAGATACAGCTTTAATCCCCAGTGAGTGAAGACATTTAGGGTACAGTGGCCCTTTGTCTTTGACCCAAATTGACTTGCAATGCCCGTGTGCCTTGCTGTCTGTGTTAGAGCAAAGAGGGCAGCCAGGAAGAGTTTGGTTTTGATGTTACTTGGAATTTCATTCTTGAATGTAATTTGTTTATTAAGTGCATAGAACTGGTTTTTAAGTGTGGGGTGTTTTTTTTTTAAATTCAATTAACAACTGCTTATTTTTAGTTGTTGAAAGCTAAACAAAGTTTGGCGCATATACTTTGAACATAATGCACGAAATGTTTTTATTGGTGGGGGAAAACGCTGTTGGAATAATAAACTTTCTTCCTATAAAGGACAAAATTCGTTGATTTTTCTTCCAGAAGGCTGTGGCCTGGTTCAAGTAATCCAGGATAGGCTGTATCCATTCTAGCTGGCCTATTCTTGATTACTTGCTCTGGGAGGCAACCACGACTATGAACCAGGAAGACGAGGCTCAAGGATGGTTCTTACGTTCTGCTCGCTGTTACGAAGACGCCCCCAGCCCACAGAACAGGAGATGACAGGAGCTTGAGTTGTCACGGGCAGATTTCTTTGTCGTTACTTGAAGATTTGGTTATTGTAAAGCTGGTTTTGAAAGGCAATTCTTTGTGTCCTGTTTAATCGATTGAAATTGAGCTGGGTTTCTCTTTGGGTTTACAAATACTGAGTCTTTTTCGGTTAATACTGCTTTGAGGTACAGAAAATGTATGTGGAAATACCAAATGCTTGAAAACAATTAAAGATAATTGCTTGTGTTCTGCCATTAGCAGCCGTAACTACAGAATCCTGTGAAAACATGCCTAGTGCCTTAACATTTCAAGAGTAGGGTTCATTTTAAATAATAATTAAAAAAAAAGACTGTTCCTCTAAATTCAAACTGTGATAAGAAAGGAATTAGTGAGTATACAAGACAGAAAAACTGGAGAGGGAGTTTTAATGCCCTGAAGACGGTATGTAAATCTCAGAAAAATGCCAGGAGCCAGTTCGTCTAGAGACGTAAACTGAAGACATCAGGCAGTGGAGGAGAACGCCAAGCCACGAACAACCATGCGGCATTGAGATGCAAGTCCAGCTGCTAACAAAGTAAAGGGGAAAAAATTCCAAATGAGGAGGAAGAGGAGAAAAGAGCTGCACTGTCAGCTGAAGAAAGCTTTCTATGTGAAGTAAAGCAAAGAGATTTTGTAGCCTAGGATACCAGTACACTTGCAGTTGCTTCCAGGATCTAAGTAGGACTTCTCAAAAAAACATCAAGGGGAATAACCATGCACACTATTAAATATCACTGTTCTGCGAAAAAAAAAAATGTTGGGGTTTTTGTTTTTGTTTTTAAAAAAAGAGAAAAGGAGGTAAAGGAGTTGAGGCTTTTTAGAGAGGGTAAGAATTAAGGGAAAAATTTGGTGAGACCTCATGCTAAGAGGTGACATTTATTATTAATAAGGCATTTAACACGAGGTGCGAATCTGTTGGGCACAGCCCAAAGGTGAGGTTTAAGGCAGAACAGCAAGAAAAGCTCAAGTAGAGAAGGTTGAGGGTGCTCTGTGGTGGATCAGGAGGTTTAAACTGCAGAAAGGAGACAATACTACTTAAAATTCTGTGTACTTACAGCTACTACTGACTAGTTGCAGTATTAGGAGACCTACAGATTGCCAAAAGAGCATTTATTGTAAAGACTTGGTTTTGTAAATCTGCTCCTGTCTGCAAGCCTGTGGCTAAGGAGCTCTCAGTACGTCAACCCAGCAGCTACAGACCGTGCGCGCTCTTTATGGAGGAGGTGGGTTGTGTTGCAAGCGGCACAGTTCATATCCTTGGCTTGGAGTTTGTAATTACATTCTGAGTGAAAATACTCCATGGACGCAGGCATAGCTAGGGATGAAGGGCGAAGAGGAGAATTCTTTTGCTGTGGCTGAAACCACGAGATTTTTAAAGGGAAATTCATACTGAATCCCAACACTTAATATCCAAGAATGACTTTAAGACTCTGAGGTGTCCCTGTTGTGCCCTCAAAAATAAGTGTAGGAATATAGTTTAAGGGTAAAGAATTAAGAACTTCGTTAGTAACTGCAGAGTTAAGGAATAATTCAGATCCTGCTACCTTTCCTTTTCTAACTGGCAAGTTGGACAGTCTCTTTCTGGGTACCCAAACGCAGAGGGACTGCAGCTTCCTACCTGTGTCTTTAAAAAATTGAAGATATAATTTGGAAAGGAAATACTGCAGAGCAACTTTGTGTAGTAAGATTTAAGTGAAAAATTAATTGCATTGTTTAGGAGAGGAATTACTTGGTTTATGCCTAGTGAAATATGGGAAATTTTGCTGTAGTTATCCGGAAAGAGAGCAGTGTTGAAGTACATCTGTTAACGGTCTTTAATTCATCAAACGTCATATTTATTTCATTGATTGGTGAAGTGCTACCATGGTTGTTTGAAAAAAAAAAAATTAAAATCCTGGGTTATAAATTATTATCTGTATCAAAGTTTGAATGTATTGCTTCAATTTGAGGGGCCAGAAATAGTTTAGTTAAACTTCATAGAAACACCTTAAAGCAGATCATGTCTTCATGCTGAAGTAGAAAAACAATAAGGTACAGCTCCATCATATGTGGTTTTTATTAAAACTTAGCTTTCAGATTTACGTTTTCAATTTCAAGCCCCTGTTATGCAACTTTTGTTTGTTTTTTGCTGAAGGCTTTAATTGTTACACTTCAGCTCAAGCTGGCGTTTCCGTATTTACTTTTCCAGGCTTTTTCTCTGGGTGCCTTACGTTTTTTACGTGTTTATTAATGTGAATCCAGTAAAATACAATCTGGTCCTACATATCAAAGAAAGAAATTCCTGAAGTTGCATCAGTCTTGCAATTCTTCCTGAATTCAGTTACATGCCTGACTTCTCCAGTTCAAATTTCCAGTATTAAGGGTCATTTGCCGAACAAAGAAGATAAATACTGCCAGTGTTTTCTTTCAAACTTTTAATCGAAGTCCAAACAAGATAGAAAAATATTTTCCAAGCAGACTCCCCTCTTGAGCTTCCCAGTATATTATGGACTACTTGTAAACTTTCTGAGCAGCAGTTATCTTATCATGGTATTTTCCATGAACACAAATCATCTTATTTGCTCAGAAAAGAGAAGCAAGGAGACTCCAATATCTACTAATCAGGCTGTTGACAGTAGGCAGCCAAGTTTGTCTGTATGGTTGTCAGTGCAAAAAGGGAAGGTAACGTTGCTGAATCCAAGCTGCTCAAGAGGAGAGAGAGCCCGAGTATTTATCATCTCTATGACAGGGTCACAGTGGAAGGTGCTGTAGGTCTTGCCACCAAATTTTGAAAGCAGCGTTTGCCAGGCGTTCTGCATGGTGCTATGAAGATTTTTTTGGTGAAAGCTCTCTGCAGAGCCAGATGCTTGATAACTGTCCGTGGTGAGATATGGTACTTAGCGCCTGGAACTTAAAGAAAAATGAAAGACTTCACCACAGGAAGAAAACAGTTCCCCGTTGTGCAATTCCTCTCATCGTAGAGGTTTCCTCTGATTTATTCCTTCCGTAAAGCCTTTCAGGACTGAAGACACCAGCACCAACATCATTTTGGTTGAGAGATCTGAATCCTCACTTCTTGAGAAGCCCTACTGTCTCTCTTTGCCTTTAATGAGATTTTTTCGAGCAGCATCACTCCAGATGATGCACAGTATTTGCAAGTGCGTAATCAGCATGGGTCTTGGCAGCCCATGCATTCAAATTTCTCGTTATTGGATGTCTACTTTTATCTTGTATGCTGCTTTTTTTTTCTTTCAGCATTTCACTTGAATTGCTTCCATGCTAACTTTTGTTTCTTCAAGGGTTATGAGTTACAGGAGCATTTTGCTTTGGGTTTTTTTTTCTTCCTTTTACCTTAAACACCATTTGACCTAAATAGTCCTTGTCATTCCAGGTTTATGTATTGAAACGACCACATGTGGATGAGTTTCTTCAGAGGATGGGAGAGCTCTTCGAATGTGTACTCTTCACAGCCAGTCTAGCCAAGGTTTGTTCCTCTCTTCATCTCAGTAGCCCTTAACGGTGCTGGTCAGTGGACTTCTGGTTGGGTTTTCTATGGATAATCATTTCTACAGTTGGTACTATCTTAATTTTTCCCCTTCTTTTCTGCTTCTTTGTCTGACAGTGTGTACTTTGTCTGCTAGTGTGTGGGTAAGTGTTTCCATGGTAACACCATCACATATGGGCTTGTCTCATAATGTAGCCTCCATGCATTGCTCATAATGCCAATATGAAAGGCTTACAAGTTACCATGGTTATAGTGAGAAATTAGAACAAATAGTGTGTGAGTAAAGCACTATATTAAAGCTGGGCATGAAATAAAATACCCCATCTTTAACGCTATCTACGTGACCAACCAGTGATTCAGAAATTTACTGCATATGAAAATTTGGAACACGTTTTTTTGGTCTGTCAAGGTGCAGTTGCAATCTGGAGTTAGAAAATCAGATGCTGTGTAAAGCTTGAAACGTAAACAGGAATATTTTGTGCCCTCTGGTTTCCAGTAGCAGTAGTACCTCGTAGGTAGTTTTGTGGTAGATATTTACAGTAGTAGACAGCTTAAATTCTTCACTTCTTTCAGTGTATTGTATTTGTGGTGTCTTGTTTGTAAAAATTATATTGATTTTTTCTAAATAATACTCTAGCATAGTAAACTTTTCCTCCAACCTAGTGTGGAGATGGTGAAAGGGGACGGGACCCTGTTTGATCTGCTGTAGTGCCGCCTTAGCACAGGATTCTTCCCTGCATGCTGTTTGCCATGTTCTGTTGAGTCACATTGTGAAAATTCTAAATAATGGAAAAATTTCATGCTGCAGTTAGATGTCTAGCAGATTTCATAGTCAAGAGATGGTGAACTTCAACATCAGGTTTTTTCCTCAGTTTAAAATACAGGAAAATGATACCTCCTATCCTGGAAAAAGGTTACAAGTACCGTTTCCAAGTACATGGTTATTTCATGTTCTGGTTTATTTGGATACTTTTTCTTGGACAGTTTATATCAGTTGTTGGATTCCAGGCTGTGCCTCACTTAAAACTGTAGAATCATAGAATCATTAAGGTTGGAAGAGACCTCCAGGATCATCCAGTCCAACCATTCCCCCACCACCTATTAACCACTAACCCATGTCCCTAAGTACCACATCCAACCTGTCCTTAAACACCCCCAGGGACGGGGAATCCACCACCTCCCTGGGCAACCCGTTCCAATGCCCGACCACCCTTTCCGAGAAGAAATCTCTCCTCATCTCCAACCTGAACCTTCCCTGGCGCAACTTGCAGCCGTTCCCCCTTGTCCTGTCGCTAATTTTCTGCGAGAAGAGAGATCTCTGGATCCACAACTTCTCAGTAACTTGTAGGGTAACTCAAAGTTGGCCCTAAGAATAAAACCTAATTGATAAATCGCAGAGAGCATTAGAGTGCACATTAGCCTTCCGTAGAAACATAACCGTCCTACTTTTGCATTATCTCTCTATTAATCACTTCAGGTTTGCAAGCATGTAAGTTAATTAGCAAGGAACAGGGAAGAAAATTAAGAAAAGGCATTTTATCTGCAATTATTTTGTGTCCCTTCTTTGTATCGTTCTGTGAATTAGCCTTATCTGCACATTGCTAACTTCTTGTTTCTAACTTCTATTTTTAAGTATGCAGACCCAGTAGCCGACTTACTGGATCGCTGGGGTGTGTTCAGGGCAAGGCTCTTTAGAGAATCCTGCGTTTTCCACCGAGGAAATTATGTGAAGGATCTGAGTCGACTGGGACGTGAGCTGAGTAAAGTTATTATAGTAGATAATTCTCCTGCATCTTACATCTTCCATCCTGAAAATGCAGTAAGTATTGTTACTATTCAGAGTACTCAAGCGTAACTTTATCTTTCCGGTCCTTGCCCAGGCTTTCTGATTCAGAAAACAGCCTTCCAGAACGCTACCTGTGTTAGTTTCTGTATTTTCTTAGACTGCAGGTAGGTTCTAGTATTCACAGCCGGATGGCGAAGGACTAGGGCAAACTGATCTTAACAGCGTGTCATAGTTGTGACAGTTGATCCGCTTTCAGTTCTAGCTTTTGGCGTGGACTCCATCAGTTTTGAGGAACGCCAAGCAGTGCAGAACCTGAATAACTAACCTGGCTCTGAAAAGAGAAGCTGCCCTCCAGCATAGTTGGAGTGGTGATTACGGAAAGGATGGTTTGCTTGAACTGCTTCTGGGACTCCATCTTTTTCCATTTTCTGAGTGAAAATATTTGATTAGACAAGATAATTAATGCTTTACTGGTTACTATCTGAATTCTGGGTTTGTGTCTAAGGGGAAGAAAAAAAAAAATCAGGATCCTGTTGTGTTGCTAAGCTTCTCCTTTTAAGTATTTTTGTGATGACTCGCTTCATAATTAGCAGCGTTAGTCAACAAGTTCATCAAGTTCTAGGAGTAAGGATAAAAGGCAGGCAACAGTACTTTGAGGGAGAATAATTAGGAGCAATGTGCATTCTCACTGTGTGTTTTCGCATCGGCTCCAGAAGCTGCGAAGGAATGGTCTGGCGCTCGCTGCATCCATTGCTGCCATCGGTCCAGATGCTCACATCTGTTCCATAGCTGCCAGGATGCCAAGCAGGGACTCACCTGGGATCTACTGACTTTTAAACAACCAGGCTGTGCAATGTTTTCTTTGATGTTCTTAGGCTGCCTTTTTTGTGAACTGTATGAGATATTATCAATGGTCCTGCCTCTCTGGAGTAGTGTTTTTATTTATTTTTTTTTTTTTTTACACGAGCTATTTATCTTGCAGCAATCAGCTTTTAAATTCAGATCTTAATACTGTGATGGCCTAAGTGATTGGGGGAAAACATTTTTCTGGCTGGTGCCACACGTGGTTTAAAGTTGCTATTTATAATAACCAGGAGCTGTAGCTCTAATTTACGTTCATGGTTAAAATTAAAAAGCTGATCTGGATCGTTATTTGGTATCCCGGAATTCAGTGCCAAGAAAATAATGAGCTGTAGATGTTTGGGAGATGAAAATAAGGGCCTTGTCAGAGTGGTTTAATCACGTACAGAAAAGTGCTGTTAGATAACTGATACTCGAGTCTCTGCAGAAACCAGAGCTTGTAATAAGATCCAAGGTAGTCTTTGAAAGACCTCAGTATACTTCCTTAGTGAAGATACACAGAGGTCCTTCCCCAAACCCAGCCCACATATTTAAGAAGCCTTATTATATGCATTATTTTCTGAACCCGCTCTCAAGGTCTTACATTTTAATCAGAGAACTGTTCTGTACTCACCGTTGAAATACGCCTTCCACAACCTGATGCCAGAAGGAGCTGTTGCTGCATGTCTGTGTTTGGTGACTCACGCTGATAATAATTAGAGGGGAAAAAAAGACTTGCCCGTGAATAAAGTGTCAGTGCAGCTTCATTACCTGTATCTTTCCTGGAAGAGTTCAAGGCCAGGTTGGATGGGGCTTTGGGCAACCTGATCTAGTGGGTGGCATCCCTGCCTGTGGCGGGGGTTGGAACCAGGTGATCTTTTAAGGTCCCTTCCAACCCAAACTATTCCATGATTCTATGATGATCGTCTATGCTGAATATCAAAGAGGCAGAACAAATTGAGCTGTCCAGTTTTGGGTCATGTAGGTTACCTGGACATGTAGAAGGTGAGCTGTGTGTCAGCTGGTTTACAGTTGGATTTGATGTTGCATGCTAAAAAATGTGGACTCGAACCCGGTACTCCGCTGGAATGCTTGTGACTGGCAATTTGCCTCGCTGAGATGGCAGTGAGCATTACAGGGCGTCTGCACAGGCAAAACTCCAGTGTCACGTCGTAAAGTCATCTTAATATTTATTGGTTGCTTCGTTTCAGGTGCCTGTGCAGTCCTGGTTTGATGACATGACAGACACAGAGCTGCTAGATCTTATTCCTTTCTTTGAAGGACTAAGCAAAGAGGAAGAAGTTTACAGTATGCTTCATAAACTCTGCAACAGGTAGCCCTTAACTTTGACTGACTTCTGCTACTAGATTGCAGTTGCTAGAGGCTGTCTCCATCTTTTTCAGCTCTTTCAAATGTAAGCTTTGGGGAGGTCACCCCTGTCAGAAGTGCTACTCTTGATCTTCCTGTTACATTGGACACGAAGGACAATCATGAGTGAGGCTATTAAGCCTTCAGAAGCCTGACTCCTAAGGTCATGTGTTCAGACTACTTTTTTAAAGGAAAAAAAAAAAAAAAAAGAAGCTATTTTAAATGGGACTCTTTTAATGAATTTCATAAATGGACATCTTTTACTGGATCAGCTTTTCTTAAAACATGCCAAAAAAGAAGCTTGTATTTCAGCAGTTGAATTTCTCTCCCTTTCTTCCCCTCCCACTATGCAGACAATTTTACCCCCCTGCTTAGAGCAGTTGACCTGACTCTGAATTTTTTCTTACAGAATGAAGTGCCTTTTTGAATGTTATTTTAAGATAAAAATTCATTTTTGTATAAGACATATTTCCAGACATCTTTTAGTCTTGTATTGTCTAAATGCTTTAAAAGGAAAAAGGAAAAATTTTATAGAGCACTGTAATATATAACAAAGGAAAAAGTTGAAACAAAGATGCTGGGTTCCTGTCTCCACAACGACATTAAGTTGTAATACACTTTGTCATGCTCAGAAGGTTTAAGAGTTTGTGGGAGGGGTGATTTGGGTTAATTACATGGTTGTTTCACTGATACGATTTTGGGCACAGTTTTGAACATATCTGCAGTTGTTTGAGTATTAGGGAATGATGGAATTGAGAAAATAAGGTGGCTAATAGACCTAAAGCACCTTTTATTCTAAACAGATGAAGTTCTATTGTCTCTGCTTACGCACAACTGCCATGCCTCTCGTTTTTTGGGAAAACCATTATCTTGGGAGAACGGGGAGGAGATCTATTTATTAGTTTAAGATTCTTTTCTTTAAAAAAAAAACAAACAAACCCATCTGGGTAAGCTGGATCTGTATTGAGCTGTTTGGAGTACTTTTTTCTTTTAATTGCTGCTACTGTATACTCACCAAATGGAGTTGACCATCGGCTGTTATACTGTTTTTGCCACTGTGCCTGTGCTAGGAAACATTTTCTGTAAGCTGCAAACTTGGGCAATAAGCAAAATGCAGGCTTCATAACCCACCCCTATGTATCAGTCCTACGGTATCTGATATACCAGAGGACTCAGTTAAAGGTGACCTGCAAAGGAATATTTTTTTTTTAATTAGTTTTTTTCAGTTGGGATGAAGTCCTCTCCTTTCTTTGGTATATAAAAACGCAAAAAGCATCCTTCCCACATCTCTGATTTGTGTTTCTTCTTCCTCAAGGTGTAAGGTACAGGCTGGGAGCTTTGTCAAGTCTTGCTGGAAGGGCAGAAGTTACTAGCCTAGACTAAAAGCGGCCCTCTGGCTTTGGAGTTGAGTAAGTCTCACCTCTGAATCTGAGAACCTGCTTAGCATCTCCTGTAGTGTCATAGGTACCCTTTCAAAAGAATAACTTTTAAATGTTTAAGCCTTTGAAGAACAAGGCACGCTTTTTTTTTTTCTTTTCCTTTCCAGTGTCACCTTTTAATTATTTTCCACACCAGAAATCTACAAACACAAAAATTGCAGCTGCCTTTGGCTGTCAACAGAGAAAACGAAATGGAATAGTCGGTGCTTTTAATTAGCCTAGCGCTAAATTCTGAATAGTAGGTCCCCTTTGCCTTTTCTGTTCTTCTTGAAAAGTCTCGATGACTTGGGAAAAAAAAAAAACCCATGTTGCGATGGGCTTGGATTCTCATCCTCACCTAAAACATCGGTGAAGCAGCTTAACAAATGCGTTCGGAGAAGGGCAGCCCAGCCCACACAGGCAGTGAGTAGGTTGTCGTAGGTGCAGTATCAAACGGAAAGGTGACTCGCGCCCTTGCAGCGCGGCTGTGCTCCGGCTGCGCGCTCTGCCTCGCAGCGAGGGCTGTCAGAGGCAGTCCCGTGACACTCGTGAGTCCGTACGGCGTCACCGTTTTGTTTTCTTACCGGTTGGCATTACCTTAGTACTGTATAATTCTGTGCCACAACAAAAGACAGAGCTGTCAAATTTTAAAATAAAAAAAAAGCAACCCACGTTGTTTGAAAAATGGCAAAAAAAAAAAAAAAAAAGACGTATGGATTCTGGTTAGTCCATTAACGTTTATTTTCAGTTCAAGATTGTTTAATTTTTGTATTTGACTTCAGAGTAATGAAACTGTAAGCTGCCAAAAAGTTGTTCTCTGAGCAGTATTTTCAACTGTGTTTGTAGCTCCTAGGCTCCAAATGCAGTTTGCAGGGAAGTATTCAGGTTGTAGTTAGTTGTACAGGTATGATAGGAATGGCTGAAAAAATTCAAAGACTTTGTCGCTAGCGTTAGACCAAACAATCTTCCAATTAGACAATAAATTACCCCACGGAGACATTGCCATTTAACGGTTGTGACCTGTTGTATGTGAGACGAACCATGTCATTAGTTTGCATTTATGAAAGCAGCGATTTCATGAACCAGTTGCCTTAAGTCTGTGAATGAATGTTGATTATTAAAGTGTCTTGTATTGTTTTAAAATCCACATACAATGGACAACTGAACTTCTGCACCAGCTTCTGGAAGAACGGTTCCGATGATGCTCTGTACAGCCACCCGTAGTCTGTATTGTTTAGCTCTTGAAATCCACAGATTTCCCAGAAAAAGCTCATTTTAACCGAGTCCAGCATTAAAACGACACTTGGTGACAGTACAGAGGTGCAAAACTTTGCAACGGTTTTGATCTCTGCTAGTATCTTAAGAGTATTTTCTATAACTTCTGAGGAAAATGTTTTGTTGATGGTTTTTTTTTAAGCTGATTCCCATTGAAATAAAACCTGGTGTGTTCTGCAGCCAGGTTTGGACTTCCCTGGGTATTCCCATTTGGCCAAAGGGATCAAACTGTCGCAGTTGTTTATTTTAACACTGTCATCGTACTTGAAATTTCAAGTTTTCCGTTTGCGTGAAGATAGAGACGCTATATATTTAGAGTTTCTAGATTTTAACAAAGCAATATAGTTCTGTCCATAAAGTCAGATGATGAGTGGAATGTTTATAAAATTTGCAATACGGGTATTTGATTGTATTTTAAATACAAGATTTTAAAATTTAAAATAGGAAAAAATACTTGTTTCCTAAATCTCTGGCATTCTCTGAAGTGCAGTTAGTGCATGCAGGTCACCAGGGCTGTTATAAACCCTGGTTTTCAATTCTGTTTCTGGATATTATAGAAGTATTAAAGAGTCTTTCCCGGTTGGTCATTCTGTTCAGCTGAAGAAACGCTGCCTGGCCTGAAGTTCTGTTGTCCTTTTATGTTGGGTTAAAAAAGGTTTTTTGCCTGTATAGGTATTTTTAAATTAAGCTGTAAGGCAGAATGCCTTAGATTCTTGAAATTCAACTGAAGTGTTACCATTAAATTGCCATTTGTAAACTAGGGCTGTGCGCAGAACACTCGTTCACCACCAGGAAGCGTGGCGGGTTTTGGATGGAAGATCGTAGCCAATGTACAATATTGCCGTGTTCATTTAGGTAGCTTTGGAAGAATAATTTGTCTATTTGTTTTTGCCCTTTAATCTTTTTTAAACAGCAAAGTTATACTTGGAAGAAACTCAGCACCTGAAGAGATTCGGTTATCGGTGTACGCAATCACTTTCTCACAGCATGATTTTGATTAGACTGGTTGGGGACAATAAAGTATCTAAATGACACTGGTGTGTACTGATGTTGCAGCTTTTGAAATTTCAGTGTAAAGAAAAAAAAAATCTGTAGCTATATAATTTACAAACACATAATCCTATGTTTTGCAGATTCTTTTTAAACTAATAAAACACAGTGCCGCACAGCCCTATTTGTAAAACAAAACCAAGTTTGTGCCTCTGATTTCCAAGGTGCTGTGATGTTAGGCCTTTGTGGGGCGAGGAGGGCAGGTGAGACTTGCGTGGGGCAATTGCTTAAAAATCTCTGGGCTAACTATGCAAAACCAGTTGTCAGTTTTCTGTTTCACGTTATATTGTAAAAATCCAGCTGACTTTTCTTCTTTCTTGTTAAAGATCTGTTGGGAACTTCTTATCAGAGGAGTAAGCAATGGAAATGTTCCTTTCTTTTTTTCTTTCTCTTTTTCTTTTTTTTTTCCAAATAATGGAGCTGTTTACACTTTAATGCAATGAACAATCCAGCGATACTTGAGAAGCACTACAGATACCATATGAGTGTTTTCAGGAGAGAGAAGTGTTGTCAATCAGGTATTGAATGGTTTCTTTACTGTCACAAATAAAAAATTTTAACAATATAGTTCCTTGTGCATCTAATACTTCTCTGGGAAAAAGGATTTCTGCACTTCTGCAGTAATACTCACTGCCCTAATTCAACAGGGACTTTATTCCTGCTAATGCACATCCGTGTTTGATAGTAAAATCACCCATCTCTGCTCCACTCTCCTCCCCCTCTCCTCTTTTTAAGGCATGTATAGGATTCCTTATTGACTGCCCTGGCACCTGCTTGTGCAAACAGAGCTGATGAACTACTGATGAACTCTGCTAAATAAATTGGTGGTGACTCTGGCAGATGTTCCAGCTATTTAGATCTCTTGGATGAGATCATACAATAATTTGTTCAAGTCTCAAAGCTGTGTGACTTCTTTTGAAGGGCTTACTTCAGCTACTTGAATAGCTGTTCTTAACATCACTGCCATATCCAAATGAATATCTGAATAAAACACTTTATTTGGTTGGAAAGTCTATTTTGGGACTTTTTATCTGACACAGTAAGACTTAGGCAGAGCCTTCCTTTCTAGGAAAAGGCACATATTATTAATGCTTTATGAACAGAAAACCTCAGGCCTGGTCGAATAAACAGCTGGGTCAGGACAGCACGTTAGTTGCAATTAAAAATATTCTTTAGTTATTCCTGTGACGGGTTGGAATGGCCTGGGCTGCCTTTACTTTGTGCTGGTGAGTTGGGGGGTTGACTTATTTCTCTTTAGGTTGTTAGGTGTTGGGGTTTTTTTTAGTTTTGCCAATCTCCTCAGCTGCTACTTAAGATAAAGAGGCCTTTCTTTCACTCAGTAAAACAACCATTTCAAAATTCCTAAAACAGCTCATTTACAGTGGTGAGAAAGATGCGATTGTTCTATCCCAGCTGATTGAAAGTGCTCACAAAATTGAATACACCATAGTCTGTAAATGTACCTCTACGCCTTCCAATATTTTTTTTTCCCCTTTTTTTATTGTGTTCTGACTCAGAAGGAAAGCCAACTGCTCTGAAATTCCCTGCAAGATGGGATAGGGCTCTTCCAGGTGGGCTGCAGCTCCAGGGGAACCCACAATCTCCAGCAGTTTTCCTGGCAAGCGACCTTCGCCGTCCAGGCTTCCTCCCAACCCAGCCATGCTGGCAGGAGACCAGGCAAACTTCTCCTGGACTCCTCTGGTTCTACTGGAGCTACTGGAACGTAAATGGTCTTTGGGTAATATATTGGTTTGGACAGGTTGGCAAACTCAAGCTTAAAAAGCTTCCAGGTGTGTTTTGTTTAAAGCCCTCTGGAATGCCGCGTGGAAGGGCGCTGTGCTGAGGAGCGGGTTGTCCTGTCGTCACCCAGTGCCACGTTAAACGGCGTTTCTGAAGCACGGGACGTACGCTAACATCTTGGAGTTCACGGAGATCGATTTGACTCCGTAAAGTAGGTCTGCATCTGCAGTTACGCACCTTCCCCAAGAGCAATTTAAAAAGGTTAGGGTTGGCCATCGCTTATATCGGCAGCGAACTGAGTTTTTGAGGTATCTCGCGGACCTTGGTGGACCCTGTGCTGCAGCCGTACCTTCCCACCGCTCTACTCTGCAACTGGCGTCGTTTAATTTTGCAATCGCCTTTTAATTTAGTGATGTGCACACGTTTGATCAGGATGTAAATTGCAAGAAAACGCTGGACAAAGAAAGGAAATGCAGCCGGTCCCCGTCAGCCTTGGCCGTCGTCTCGGGTGGATTCCAGCCAGGACAAGGCTGGTGCTGCTGGAGGCGAGCAGGGGAGCCACCGTTAAGGCAGAAACTCGTCAGCCCCTCCGAGAACCACTGTTCTTCCAGCTAATGAGGGCTGATCAGTTTGTTGAGACAAACGCAATGTCCCACCACTATGAATTCCCAGCATTTCAGTAAATGCTGCACTCGAAGAGTCGGAGGGTTGTTGGCAGAGTTACCGGCTTGACAATGAGTTGTTTTCCTTGTCAGATTTTAATGAGCTTTTGTGATAAACCCCGTATTTCTTTACAGTGTAACTTTGTGATTTTTTTTTTCGTGCTTTGATTCAGCTTGACAATAAACTCTCTTATTTTTTTCATCCTCTTCATGTCAGATGATGCATATAGCTGAGGTGCGCGCCCAGAAATCCTCCTCTCCCTTGACGTGTCATCCTCCTTGGAGGAGATTCTGGGAGGAAAAACAAAACCTTTGTAGAATCAGGCCAGAAACTTCTCAGTCCATTCACGGAATCACAGTTCAGTAGGGGATGGAAGGGACCTCAGGAGATCACCTGCTCCAGCCGCCTGCTAGAGCAGCATCACGCAGAGCAGGGTGCACAGGGTGGTGTCCAGGCAGGTTTGGGATCTCTCCAGAGGAGACTCCACACCCTCTCTGGGCAGCCTGTCCCAGGGCTCCATCACCCTCACAGTACAGAAGTCTTTCCTCATGTTCAGATGGAACTCCCTGTGTTCCAGTTTGTGCCCATTGCCCCTCGTCCTGTCCCTGGGCACCACTGAGAACGTCTTGTCCCTTCCTCTGGACAACCACCCTTGAGATATTGATCAGCACTGATCAGATCCCCTCTCAGTCTTCTCTTCTCCAGGCTGAACAGCCCTACCTGTCCCAACTCTTTGGACTTGCTGGGCTTTAATAAAGGTTGAAGCCTTGACTGCGAAGCATCAGGGGCTGCTTTCTCTAGCAGCGTATCGGGCAGGTAGGTGCAGTTCCCATTCTTTTTTGTTAACCTGCTGAGACCTGAATTAAACCATCCTGCTGCTTCCAAGGCCTGTACGTAAGTTGGCAATGAGAAAGGAGCGAGATCCTGGATTCTGGGGAAGGGGGTAAAAGGTGCTGGGAGAAAACAGGCGGTGCAGCCTGGTGGGGTTTCCATACAACCTGTGTTCGGTTCTGCGTGCTGCATCCCTGGTACGGGGGTCATGGCACCCCGGAGCCGCTCGGTGATTCCTCGCCTGGCTTTGCTCGGGCAGGCAGGGGCGGATCTGGAGGTGTCGCTGCCTTCCCCTCCAGGCTGCAGTGGTCTCTCTGCAGCCCTGGGCAAACGCCTTGCCGTGCCCGTGGCGGAAGCATCCATCCGTGGTGGTTTTGAGCAGGTCACCCAATACTGGCCTTGGATTAACCAGTGATGACCGGTCAAACATAACCTGAGGGACCTGGGGGAGCTGCCTTCTGCTTGAGTTGAACTGGTTGAAGGTGACCATGTGAAGCTGCTCTTCCTCCAGCACCCGTCCGAGTTAGGTCTGCGGGCAGCAGCATGGCAGTACGTACCGTGCGGAAGCGTGGGGCGAGTTCAGCACGCGCCAGCGGATTAGCCCACAGAAATGGCAAAGTCAGACGTATTCCCATGAGGTTTTTGCAGGAAAATAATTCTACAAATTTTTTTAGGATTTATTTCCTAATCACCTGGTTACTGCGTGCCATGCCCTGAGAGGCTGAGAACGGTACGGACATGCGTCTTTCTACGCACCGGGGGTTTTCAGGCGTAGTGTCTGGTGCCGGTTTGTTCCTTCATGAGCAAACGCGTTTGTGAGGAGGAGGGGAAGGTTTTGGTCAAGGCCTGAGCCCGTGTCTGGCTTCGTGGGGCCGCGTGCTGCTGAGAGTTGGGCTGAGACGGAGCGCGCAGAGGTCCTGCCCTGGGCTCTGCGTCGCGGCGCTGGGCAGCTCCGTGACCATCTTCCTTTTAGTATTTTCTCTGTGCAGCGGAGCCTTGGTCTCACTGGAACCCTCTTAGCAATTTGGTCAAGGCAGGTTCGGATGAAGAACAGCTCACTGCCTTGATCCCTGATCTGCTGAGTAGATCCTGAAATAATGACTGGAAGGATGTGAACAAATACTTGGGGTGGCGACGGCTGCGGTTGGAAACGGTTGGACTGTTGCATCCCGGAGAGGAGGACGCGCTGGCAGAGCGGACGGGAGCCGCGGCAGGTCCGGGGTGACTTTGCAGCGCTGGACAGCAGCGGGCCAAGCTGCGCCGTGGTCTGGTGGTGGGTGCGCTCGGCTTTTATAGATCGCCGATGGAATTCTTGTGAAAACCAGGAGGGTTTCAGAGGCGTGGGCCGTGCAGGGCTTGGGCGCACCACGAGATGGTGCAGCTGTGCAGCGCTGGCTTGTAAAGGCACCGCAAAAGGCAATTGAAGAGACATTATCTCAAGTAAAAGCATCACTGCAACTTCGATATCGGAATTTCCTGCCAGGGTTGCACTCCATAGATCCATGGATAAATCTGAGCATGTGAGAGGCACTTCCTTCGTTTGCCCAGCGAATGCCGTTTCCTTTGCAAAGGGGATGGGTGTCTCCACAACTGCGTTACGGGGCAGGTAAGTTTTCCTGATAATTTTAGTTAATGATTATTTTTTTTCTTCCATGAAAATACAGAATCACGATCAGCATGTGAAAAATAGCGAAATCGGTATTTCTCAAATAGTGGAGTTGTGACACCTTCCCTAGCGCGATAAACCTTTTTTCCTCCAAAAGCTTTGCTCGTAACCTTTTTTTTCTTTTTTCCCCCCAAAGCAACAACATTTTAAATGGGTGGGGATTTGGCTGAAGTACGTCACGAGAACGTTGGACAAATNGGGGGGGGGAGAAGAATGAAACCTGGTGCCAAGCTGGCAGGTGTATAACGAGGCATCGCGCCCTGCGCCTCTTCCGCTTCCCCGCCGGCGCGAGTGCGCTGAGCCGTGCCCGATGCCCGCGGCGCGGCCGAGGGCTGAGCCAGCACACGGGGGTAAGGGGGGGCGGCAGATGGGCTGGGGGCCAGAAACGCAGCGTCTGCTGGGGAATGGACGATGCTTACAGGTCTGCGTCTCCCCGTTAGGTAGTGTGCATCGTCTGGTTGCGTGTGTCCAACGCTCTTGCTTGCTGCGAGAAGGAGGGTTTGCAACCCATAAGTCCCCTTCACAGCCCATCTCCTTGGTTTTCTGCTCTCATTGTGTTTTCAGTTGTGTGCTCCATCCCACCTGGAAGAACCTGGCCTGTGAGGAAAGACTGAAGGAGTTAGGTCTCTTCTGCCTGGAGAAGGCTCAAGGTGGACCTCACCACGTCATTACAGTACTTAAAAAGTGGCTACAAAGGACAGATGCTTTCTCTTCACAAGGACTCGTGGAGAAGACAAGGCAACAGGTACAAGTTGCACCGGGAGAGGTTTTTCTCTTGCAATAAGGAAGAAATGTTTTACAGTAAGAACGGTCAGTCACTGGAACAACCTCCCCAGGGATGTGGCGGAGTCCCTGTCCCTGGAGATTTTCAAGATGAGATTGGACAGGGTGCGAGATAACCTCATCTAGGCTGCCCTTTCCATGAAAGTTTGGACCAGATGAGCTTTTGAGGTCCCTTCTAACCTGGGCTGCTCTTTGATTCTATGTTTCCCATGTGTCTTCTTCCACCTCCTGGCTAGCTGTCACCAGGAATGGGGTGGCCACTTGCCCTGGTGAAGGAGGAGGGCTCTGCAGCTCCAGCAGCTCATGAGGATTCATCCAATGAGGGTATCGCCTCCAGCTCTGCTACAAACCCTCCAGCTTACCTTAGACACGCTATTTGCTTCTGGCTCACTTGTTCCCCCCTCCTTTGCCCCTTCTTTTAGAGGAATCGAGAGCTTTCCCTGCGTGTTGGTTGTTTTACTTCTCTAAGTGCAAAATGTGTCTGGATTGGAGGTCACTGAACCCCTTGCAATCCTGCTCCTCGTTAATCCTGAGGAGCAAAACCGCCCTTCTCCTTCAGTAAAAATATTTTTACTGCCATTTTATTAGAGAAACAGCATTGCTAGAAGAGGAGTGTTCGCTGATGAGACTACGCGGGGCCAAGAGATGCTGATGGGCGTTTCCAGATGTGTATGGGAGAAATAAACCCCGTCTGGCTTCACTAGGGAACGTGATGCACCGCAGGGTGAACGGCTTGTGTTTCACCTAAAGTTTAATTCACCCTCTTGCAGCCATACTAATACTTTGACAAGACGCAGCTCTAGCCTCGAATTAGTATGTTTATTAATATAAGCTGCCCTTGCAAAGAGTGAGAAAGGTCATTCTTTTGGATTTAAATAAGCACTTCAGGTTTTCCTGCTTTCCCATTGCTGGGAGGAGTCTGCCCTAAGAGTTAAATCCAGGCTGGGATGCGTTCCCGGGGCCAAATTCCTGGCTTTTCTAGGTGGCAGCTTTGGCCATCACCAGCAGCCCCCAGCCACACGGGGCCCGGGGGTAAAGGGACGCTACTGCAAGTACCGCCTGCTCCTCTGCGCTCCAAAAATCAGATGATCTGCAAACAAATATTCCCCGTGAGATGCAGAGTGAAGGTGCGTTATATGCCCAAATGGAGAATTTAAATTAAAAGGAGAAAAATTCCTTGAGAGGGGTCTCCCAACCTTTGCAGTGATACACTGTGCCAGGGAGAACGTTAGGCAATGGCTTGACGTTAACTCCGACCTCTCCAAGATCCTGGTTCTCCAATCGTTTCAGTTGCTTGGACGCTGTTGGGGCACAGGCGCCTCTCACCTTCGCTGCTATGGAAAGGAAGGAAATAATCTGAGTTTCCATCGTCTGAGGGGTGAAAAAAAAATCCACAAAGAATATGTTTTCTTATATCTTCTGTAAAGGCTGCAGCCTCATCTCGTTTGATTCCATATCACCCTGGCTCTACTGAAAAGCCACATGTTGGGATTTGGGGGACAAATGCTGTTCATCTCCCTGCGGTGAGTCAGCTACAGCCACGGAAGGGAACCAGTTTTTCTGGCTGCTTTAGATTTTCTAAATTTCAACCTTACAGAAAATCCAGTTCTTCTTTTAACTACTTCTTCGTAACCGGGTTGTCAGCTCTGTTGGTATGTTTGTAAAATACTGAATTTGATGCGCTGACAGGCTGCGCAGGCGCCGGGTTTGTATGCTCTCACCCAATTTTAGGGATCTCGCCACCAAAACGGACATCAGCTCCATCCTGGAGACAGAAGTATTGAAGCAGAGAGACTAATTAGTCATAATAGTGGGTTCCCTTCCCTAATACCTTTTTCAGTTTTAGAGCAGATATCCCCTGAGAACTATTGCTTGAAATTAGTGAAGCAGAAATCAGATCATTATGAACTCCTGTAATTAAAGAGAATGGCAGCTCCTCCTCCAGCCAGACGGGCGGTTGGATAAATGTACAGAAGGGCTCCAGCGAATGAAGCAGTTCAGGATCTGATGAAACTTAACCCAGAGGGAAGTGAAACACAGGTTAGCTGCTGAGCTGGTTGGCGGGATAAGAAATCAAAGTGGCTTATAGGTGTCTCTACCTTCAGAGCAGAAGGAACACCATTTTGTGTTCTTCAGCTCCACTGAGGAGCAATGTACCCATTTTACAGGAGGGAAGAGGAGAGGCCATCCCAGATCACGTAGGTGAGCGGTGGCAGACCTTGGACATTGGCTCTGGTCCCCTGTGTCCCACCCTATGTTTCACATTGTCCCCTCCAGTATCTTGTGAGCCCACATGGCCTCCACCCAGGTAGGTGATGCCATTGCATCAGCTTTGGTTTGGATCTGAGTCACCCAGGCTGCGCTCACGGAACAGCCAAGTGCTAGAACAGCTGGGGTTCGCTGATCAAACTAAATTCTTTGCAACCTGGTGTAAAACCACAAACCATCTCCTGTCTCTGCTCCCCACAGGTATCAACTCCAGACCCAGCACATCACCTGGAGGTGGCCTGTCCACCAGGCTATACAAACCCCCCATCTCTTGCCTCGTGGTAGGAGCTTGTTCTTGATAAATTATTTTCAGCAGAAGCTGGCAATCTGCAGTAACCCCAGGCTGTGGTTGAGCTCCAGCTGTAGCTTATAAAACCACGTTGATGCAATACAGTAGTCAAGGTGAAGCTTGCCATAGGGAAGCATCTCTCCTGCAAAAGGAGGGGATTCACAAGTGTGTGGGGAGCACCAGTGGGTCATTGTGGTGG
>VWZZ01007080.1:146235-165236 GCA_013399095.1 Psophia crepitans | reverse complement strand
GTGATTCTGTGATTCTATATGAATCTGCACGTGTCAGTCCAAAACATGGACAGGGACAGCCCTGTTCTCATATGTGCCAAGAGCTGCCAAGTGGGTCCACACTGCAACCCCCTCCCTTTCCCACCACAGCTGGGCAGCCTGCTCATTCTCAGCTTTAAATCCCTGGGAGAATACCATTTGCTTCTAAGTTGTAATTTATATTGCCTTTGTTACGTAGCCTCTTTGTGAACATGGTAAGATGAACTTAAATGGATTATCTGTGGCACAGAGACAAAACAGATAGCAACAACAACAGAGCAATCCAAAGAGAATTTCTACAAATCTTAGTTTCACTGATGGCAAACGCGTGCAAGCCAGGGATTTATACCACTTGAATGCTCAGCTCAAAATTATAACAGAAATCCAGACTAGAAGTTTGAACCTCCCATCCTCAGCTCTGTCCCTTCATTGTAGGGTCATTCTTCTTATACCTTGTCCCAGTGGTGTGACAGTAAATCATATAATATGATTAATATAATAGCATTAATGCAATGCCAAGGGACCTCAAACAAGATCAAAACCTCATTGTTCAAAGCTGTGCACAGGCAGCCTCTGCTCTGAGGAGCTGGCGATTTAATTACAGGGGGCAACAGGAGTGCAGCGCGCTGTGTTGACTTACCCAGAGCCACTCTGCAAACCCCTGGAAGAACTGGACCTTCAGACTTGGAAACCAGGGCTCTGCTCCCCACACCGCACTGCCTCTTCTGTTTGCTTTGCCAAGCAGCATTTTTAATTAGATTGCATCCGCTAGAAGAAAGAGCAACCAGGCGTGTGTGCAGATGCGTGTGTGCGGGGCCTGTCTGCACCGCTGCAAACAGCTGCTGCACAGGGGAGCTGATGTTTCTTGCGCCACTCACTTTTAGCAGCTGCCAGCACTCACTGACCCAGCCTTTCGCGTCGCAGCAGTACGTGAACCGCGCGGTCAGCCGCAGAGAGGGAAAAGAGATGCGGTCAAACCTTTTATCTTGAAAAGGATGGAGTTTCTCTGCTGTTTAAATTGGACAGTGACTCCCTGTTCTCCGTGGGACCACCTTCACCTCAAACCTTTAATGCCTTTCTCCCCCACCCCTGAGCTGCTGGTTTGTCCCGGCAGCTGCCCAGCATTTGTAGGTATTCCCAGTAGCCCTTTGAGGCCCCGTTCAGCAAAGCTCTGGGTCTCTGCAGAGGGGCAGTGGTACCTCTGGTAATGCTGACAGCAGGATCAACCCTTTGCCTCTTCCGGACACTTGCTGACCAGGCGTTCGCCACCCAGCCCCGTCTGTGCTGCCCACTGTGCACAGCGCTGCGTGACTGTTCCTTCGGACTGTGCTGGCTCTGTCTCAGGGGCTGCAGCGAAGGGCAGTCTCGCAAGGGCTGTGCTGCCTGGGTAGCAACAGGAGCCCCAGGCGTCCAGAGAGGTGCTGCTTCAAAAGCTGCAAAAGGAAAAATCAATCAGTCAGTCTTTCTCTGGTCTACTTTGCTTATGATATTGCAGGTCCATTATTGATTCAGTGCTCAAAATATCACCAGTGCCTTTAAATGGTTATTATCTATAAAAGGTTTTCAGTTCTGTAGAAGACAACAGTCTTTATAAATTATCATGGATAACCAAGTCTGGAAAAGAAAAAAAAAAGAAAAAATCTTACCTGCTGTTTACTTCTGCCCCACAGTTCATCAGCAGGGCCTCCAGACGTGGTACACCCACCAAGAAGGCAGTTTTCATCACACATCATGATCCAACATCATTCCAGAGGGAGCTGAATGTGTGCTGAGGCTCTGCAGCCCGGTTTGGGGTTGTGACTGTCGATAACCCTGTGCACTGTTTAGGTACCGACTTTGGTGGCTGGAAGATCTCTCTGAGCCAGTCACAAAGGCTTGATCCCTCTCCCCTGTAATTTATTATCAACTCATAAAAGTAACTTCTGAGGCTGTGTGAGTAATGAAGATGTGGCCACACAGCTCTGGAGTGTGCAGGGAGATCTGTATTATCCACTTGGAAAGGCAAAAGCATCAAAAGCCTGATAGCTACCCATTTAGCTTTCCCCTCCCTCAGACAGATAGTTTTTGGTTTTCGTGGTGAAGGTATTTTTCTCTCCACAGCTCTTTATTATTGTTAGATTTCTGCAGCATCATAAAAAAAAGCATTTCTACTTCATGAGAACCATTACTGCTCATGAAATGGGAAGGGCTGGTGGAGGGGAGGCACTGGACGGGGAGGGCGGCATCACAACCCTCAGCAAGGATTACCTGCTGCAGCAGCAGCACACAAGCAGTTCATAAAGGCAAATGCTGTTAAAGAACTGCAGCCCAACAGCTTCCACCCTCAGGTACAACTCTGTGCGAGCCAGGCTGGTTTTCGTTCTTCCATCTCAGCTGCAAACAACATTTGGCTCCCAGCTACCCTTTTGTAAACGCAGTGGTAAGGCTGAGGACTGAATTTTCTCAAGAAAGACATTATTTGTTTCAGTTACCTACGCTGTGTAAAGGACTGAGCTTGCCGAATACATTTCTAGTCGGTATTTGCTTTTGACGGTCTTTTTGCTTCGGGTTGCAGGAGTGGGCAGTGTCAGCAGAGAGACATTTGTGAGCACATCTTTAACTGCCCGAGGCAAAGCCTGATGGGCTACCACCCGTCACGCTACTCAGTGTTTCAGATTCACCTACCTGAGTACCTACCTGCTGTCCATCTCAGCTTCAGCAGGGCTTCTGCTGCTGTCTTCCATAACATCCCTGCTGACAAACCGATGAAGTATGGACTAGATAAGTGGGCACAAGGCAGACTGAAACTGGCTGAACCGTGAGGCTTCACGGTTGTGATC
Source organism: Psophia crepitans (assembly GCA_013399095.1). NCBI lineage: Eukaryota > Metazoa > Chordata > Aves > Gruiformes > Psophiidae > Psophia > Psophia crepitans. Next base: position 162,399 of record VWZZ01007080.1, on the reverse strand, counting down.
AGCAGCACAAAGTCCAGCAGGAGGGCAGTGACCAGCGGTACGGCCCAGAGGTCAATACTGAGCCCGGTCCTGTTCAGCACCTCCATTAATGATCTGGTTGACGGGACAGCCGGCACCCCAGCACGTCTGCAAATGACACACAAGTGAGAGGAGGGACTGATACACCAGCGGGTTGTGCCACCACTCAGAGGGTCCCAGATGGGCTGGAGAAGTGGGCTGACAGGAACCCCAGGCAGTTCAGCGAAGGGAAATGCAAAGTTTTGCACCCGGGGACAGACAACCCAGCACCAGTACGGGCTGGGGGCCGACTGGCTGGAAAGCAGCTTTGCAGAGAAGGGCCTGGGGGTCCTGGCGGACACCCGAGGTGAACATGAGCCAGCAATGTGCCCCTGCAGCAAAGGCCAGCAGCACCCTGGGCTGGCAGGTTAAGAGAGGTGATCCTTCCCCTCTGCTCAGCCTGAGACACATCTGGCGTGCTGCGCCCAGCAGAAGAGACACAGACGTATGGGAGGGAGTCCCGTGAAGGGCCACAAAGACGACGAAGGAAGTCTGTGAGGGAGAAATCACACGCGCTGCTTCAGATGTGATGGAAATAGCATCAGCAGCAGGTGGCTAGGGGCGCTGAGCTGGAGGCTGAAAGGGTGTTGTAAAAGGATGCACACACAGGTGTTTGTCAGGAAAAAGCCTGCACTGTTACCAGAACAGTGTTCAAACTGGGAGCTCAGCAGTTATGTAAATCTCATCCAAGGGATACTCAGCTGAACACCTGACGCTTAATTCAAAATTATCCAAAGCTTTGCAAAACTTTTTTTTTGTGAACATGGATTAAATTTCGAGAAAAAAATAAGTTGCAAAGCAATTATGGTTTTGTTTCTCATTTGAAAACTGGTGAAAGGGCAAGCTTCTGCTGATGAAAATCTTACGAATTGCTGTTCAGTTTCATCCAACTGCCTCTTCAAAGTTGCATGACTTGGTATTTCAGGTAGAAATCATGTTCCACACATCATTTTAGGACTCTCTTCAGATCTCAGAGATAGCAATTTCATATGAATCATGATTTGAAGTTGCATATGTTAATAAATAACAGCCAGTGCCATATAATATATAACATATAAAGGCTATTTAACAGTGAACAACAATAATAAATGACAGCACATCTCATCAGTTACCATGTAGTATTCCTCCAATCTTTATGGGGGGGAAATGTAGGCACAGAAAGGAAATTAGACAGGACATTGGAGTTAACGCCATCATTTCAGAAACACGTTAAGTGTTATTTCCCAGTAGTTGCTAGGACTGCACACAGGGTCAAACAGACACAGGTCAAGGTTTTGATTGCTTGTCAGTTTTCCACTAAGACCTACAACTTTGCCAAGACTTTGAAATGAAGATGTTAGCTATGGCAATATTCTTTTTTTTTTTCCATGGGAAAAAAAATAAAATCACTTTGTCTAATAAGATGTCATTTATTGTATAAGTCATTTAAAAAAATAATTCTGATCTTCCCACAGTTGAACAAAATTTCTTCAGTGAAGTCTCTTTTTATCCACTGAAAAAGTGACCAGCTCCAGCTCTGAATTGTCTAGAGATTCAAAGTCCAGCCGTTATAAGCTAGGTACCGTTGACATTTGAAATAACATCTGATATTATTTCATATAGCAGGTAGCATTTTCAGTCATAAAATTGCTAAGCAGAGAGTGAGCTCAGCTCAGTGAAGATAAACATTCCCAAAACTGTCAATTCAGCATCAGTTTATTCCTTGTTCACATTCTTATACCGTGGTGGCACAAGGGAGAAGTGGCAAGTCCTTCACTGAGACAACGAAATTCCTTCTCTTATGAAAACTGCAGACATTTTTTTATTTCTTTACCAGTCATTTGGAGTTGTCTGTGGACATTTTGCCTGACCATAAGCCTATGGCTGCGCTTTTGGGGTCCATCTGGAGGGATCACAGCTCAGCTCTACACAGGCAAGCAGGTCCAAAAAGCACCTGGATTTGTAACAAGGTCACCGATACCTGCCTCCTCTCACAAATTCCCGGCACTCCAAGTTGCCGCCTTCTTTCCCTTCCAAACTAGCAGTAGCTGGATCTGCTTATAAAACGATATACTTTCCCTCTACGCTGTTACTGAGCTAGACTAGTCTCCCTAGAACAAAAGCAGCTCGATTCCTGCTGGCTTCAGCTACAGATTTGCTCAATTAAGGCAGTGGTTTGGTTTGGCAAGAACCAACCTAGTAAAAGCAACAACCCTAACGCAGTTTCCCTCCAACAAGACGATGAGCTTGGTTGGACTGGACGAAAGATATCTGTGAAAAATTTTGGTTTGCCCCATGCAATATATGACCGTATAAACTACCACTGTGTTAAACACAAGCACATGCAGAATTAATCATAAAAATAACGTACAAGGGAAACATCATTTCTGTAGAGACATTCCTGCCCTTAAATATCTTTATTGGTGATCTGGAGGAAAACAGAAAATCAGATCTGAGAATACTTGCAGATGACACAAAAATTGTCAAGACAGTAAATGAGAGATTGGATAGATGGGGTGAACTGGGTCGCTTGCTGGTCAGTGGAATTTAAAGATCTGCTTTCATAAAGGAAGGAAAAAAAAAAGCAAAAATCAGAGGTCATATATAAAAGGAGGGCTATATGCTAAAGTTCATGACACTAGAAAATAGCAGCACAGTAACGGCAAACTACCAACAGCGTTTATGTTTATAAGCTAATGCCAGATCTGCATTAAGTAAAATTTGACCCTGAAAAAGTAATAGAATACCAATGCTGCGTGCAGTGACAAGACCAGATTTGCTATACTGTGGCGAGTTTATGTGTCTGCATTTCAAAGTTAAATTTTTAAGGGTCCAAAACTAGAAAAAAAATGAAGTCCATGAAATACACCTTAGAATAACTGAAGAAACTCTGTGTACTTACTTCATTTAAGGGAAGACAGGTGATTTGGCCAAAGTTTGCAGGCACCTTCCTATGGAATAGATTTCTAATAGAGGCTGCACCTACTCCTGGCAGTGAAATACAGACACAGTCCTGGGGTTGACAGCAGGAGGTACAAAAATTGAAGCGAGCAGAAGGCAAAAAGCTTGAAAATGTGTAGTAATGAAACACGAGGTTAATCAGGGATTTCGGTCATCCTAGCAGTCCAATTCATGAGCAAACAAGATGTCTTGATTTCACTGGGACACAACCTCCGCATAGCTCAAATTAAGAACATTTCCTTTGATCAGAACAAGTACTGTTAGGGATGCAACAGTCCTCTTACCAGCAAGCTGAATTCACCGGTCTAGGGCTAAATATCTGCAGTTATTCACTAATAAATAAAGATGATGAAAGAGGAGAAAGCAAGCTGTTGTCTGTGTAACTCTAATCTACAGTGGATTTTTTGCTCCATGTACGGCATGTTTTCATCTTGTCGGGCAGCTCCCATCAGAGAGGGAGAGATGGCACGGGCTATGCAGAGGATACGCAATGTTCTTTCCTCAGAGACTTATTTTATTGTTTCCCCTATAAAAGCTCGTCAGGATCAAGCACATGACAGCCCTGTGTGTGCAGAAACAATGGGAGTCAGTCAGACATACCCTATAAATCTGTTGGGGACTTTTGGTAATTGCTCACTGGGCCAATTCAGCATCAGCTTGCCTTGGCCGTCGGCTAGTAAAGCACGCCCCGTGAAACCACCGACTTTCAGCTTCGTGCTCAGCAGATTTCCTGTGTAAAACCAGCACGACGTGCCTGGCCACCGGAAAATAAATAGCTTTTCTGGTAACTGTTTCTTCCTCAGCTGACTGACTATTTATTACAAAAAAAAAGATCATCTAGGGTCAAGATGAAACTGAGATGTTTCCCTGTGTGCTGTAGAGGGAACTGCTCCTTGTTCGTAGCTGACAGTCTGAAACGTCACGCTACACTGTCGGTGCTGCCATAATTGTCACTATATAGTGGAAAACTCTGTCAAGAGGAAAGACTGGAAAGGGACCACTCCAGCATCCTGCACAAACCCGCATTTCTGGCACTCACACTAAGTTGCAGCTAGGTACTCATCCAAACGCCAGCTCCAAGCAAGCTGATGGACAAACCAACCAACACAGTTTCTGTCCTATGAACAGCACCCAACCACGTTCCCAAGCAGAAATGTTTCATTTCAGAAATATCAAAATTACCAGTTTTGACATAATTCATGATTTCTCACAGAACCTGACTTGAAGTGCAGAAGTTTTCAAACACTCCAATAATCCATTTTTCAGCAACTAAACTTTCTGGCGTAGTTTGTCCCCATTGCTGCCTAATAAAAACTTCACATTTAGACAGACAAACTCATTCTGCCCTTAGGGCAAGGGTGACTGGCTGCAGCGGATGAAAAATTTCAGCTCCAGTCTTGATTACCTTTCTGCAGTTTCAGACCCAGTAAGGGTCATGGCCATGGCAGTCACAGCCGCAGGATAAAAGCTCCCTGGACAAAGCTTCCTTTGTATTAGTGGACACTTTCTTCCCTCCCCATGTGCTTGTAACAACAGCAGTGAACCCAGAGACATGGGTCGCTCAAAGGATTTGTTGAACTCGGCAGACAGTGTCTTTGAGTTCCCCATCTCACCGCTCTTTTGGATACCGTGAGTCCAACAAGGGGTGAAAGACACATTTCCCATTCGGAGGGTGAATACAAGTCGAGCAGACTGAAGCTGTGCCTGAGTGGGTGTTGAAGAGGCAAAGGAGCAGCCGATCAAAAGCCCCAGCATCCTTGCATATGTTTTATGCCAGCGCTGCTTCCTCCCAGCAGGGACCCTGTATAAACAAGGATACCTTTGTCAATGAGACCCTGTGTCCCTTGTGGGAGGGGAGCAGGAGCCAGCAGGAAGTTTCAGCCAGCTGAACTCGTAGCTACAACAATTACCAAGACCCATTAACTTCAGCAGGGTCTGGCTGCTGCACCATCCCCTCTGCCCGCTTGCCTGAACACACGCTTGGATGACTGGCATGAATGGAAACGAAATGACCTGGGAGCAACAGGGAACTGTTAGCTTTCAGGTCACATGCAGGGAGAACTTGCTAACACGGGGGACATCTGCTGTAAGCAAACTGCTGCCTCATGCTGGAGCCTGAGGATGCTCATGGCCTCCCCTCAGCACAGGCACAATAGCTTTAATTTTACATGGCTGTGAAGCCAAGACCAGCTAGGCTCAACATCTCATCAGATGGGCAGGAGGAGTAAAATCAGTCCCTTTTCATCTAGGTCCATCCCTGGAAGTGTTGAAGGCCAGGCTGGATGGGGCCCTGGCCAACCTGATCTAGCAGGTGGCATCCCTGCCTACGGCAGGGGGTGTTGGAACCAGATGAGCTTTTAAGGTCCCTTCCAACCCAAGCCATTCTATGATTCTATGATTCTAGGTCCACGGCTGCTGGGTGCAGGTTCTGACACAGCCTGCTTTTAACTGGGGACAGAATCTCACTGGTCTTTCAGCGTGTTAGTTATTCAAGTGACTTGTTTTGACTGGCAGGACCAGGGCTATGTCCCATGAGGGCTAGGACCAGGCACGGGGACACACAGAAAAGAATCTGCAGTTTTCCTCTGGAGAAAAATGCCATTCAATTAGCTTTCAGACAGTAGGTGTTCCAGCAAAGAACAGTGGTTTTATAAGCCACTGTTTGTTAGGAGTCTGTGTAGCGGTTTAACTGGCTGAACGTCAGGTGGCCACCAAGCCGCTCTATCGCTCCCCTCCTCAGCAGGGCAGAGAGGGGAGAAGGAAAGAAATAAGATGGAGAAACAACTCCAAAATTGTGGGTCAGGATAAAGGCAGTTTTAATACAGCAAAAGCAGGACTGCGCGCGGAAGCAAAGCAAGAAAAAGCGAAAGATTATTCTCTACTTCCCATCAGCAGGCGATGTCTGGCCACTTCCTGGGAAGCAGGGCTTCAAAACGCGTAGTGGTTGCCCCGGAAGACAAAATGCTGAAAAAAAAACCGAATGCCCCCCGTTCCTCCCCCTGTCTCTCAGCTTCCCATTGCTGAGCAGACGCCATATGGTGTGGAATATCCGTTTGGCCAGTCTGGGTCAGCTGTCCTGGCTGTGTCCCCTCCCAGGATCTTGCCNTCAGCTGGACCCAGTACAGTCCGATTCAGGCTCCCATATATTATAGCATGACAATATATATTTTATTTCCAGAGCCAAACAACCAAATAATAAACTTCCAAGCAAACACAGTGGATAAGAGGTAATTTAATCTCAAGCTTCATTACTTCAGCTGTTGTATGAAACAGATAACAGATGCAGGAGAACAGACAGAAAACAGTCTCTGCATGCCTGCCATCTGTGTAAATAAGCATGTGGGGAGACTGAAAATTCACCGCACTCCTGTTCGGAGAGTGCTCGTGGGTTTGTAATAAAGCATTCACTCTGTGCTAGTTCATTAACGAGCTTCCCTCACACTGAAGCTTTCCTTGCGGCGGTTTCCCATTAACGCCACGTTTGCCATCACTCCAGCATGCCAGTGTTCCCAGTGGGAATTTCCCCAAACACCAGCAGCACGGTAATTAGCAGCGCCCTTTGCCCAGGCAGTCCGGCAGGCAGGACCACAGACGTGGCGTTACGAGAGGGCAGCACTGGGCGCCTGTTCACATCCCCAGGATTACTGCTGCAGTAAAGCCACGTGCTGCCGTGAAACGCTCCCACGTACAGTGACCTTCACCTGCCTGGGACTCTGCTTCATTTGCAAGGCACAGGCTTGACCCCACATGCAGCCTTCTCTTGCTTCCAGCTTCTCCCAGCCTCGACACACAGAGCATGTGCTTTTTTTGCTAGCAGATGGTATTTACTCAAATACAAGACACCCCTTAAGGGTTTAAAATCAAAAGTTCAGCCCTCCTTTCATTTATTGAGACTTCATGGTAAACAAGAGGGAGTTCAGTGTTTCTGTTCTGCCTTTATGGCACAGTAAGCGCTGACTCTCACACCGTGTCCTTTGCTCAGTGCCTTGGGCCTATTAATATTTGTCTATTAATTAGGAAGCTGGGCTCGACACCTCCCTTTTCAAATCTGTAGGGAAGTCAGACTGCAGCCTCTCCCTGACCAGGCTTTGGGGCAGGCTTCTTCTGATTCATTACCCTTCCTGAGCCCCCAAGAGGCATGCATCACGTCTCAACCCCCAGCCAAAGCCACCGCATCACTGAATCCAGTGGAGAACAGATGGCTGCCAAGGAGCACCTTCTCACCTGCTTGTACCATGACAGAGATACAGGTAACCCCAGAGGTCTAGCAAAAGGCTGTCTCTGCGAAACACCCTCCAAGTAACTACCTTCCTCTGTTCCAAATCTTTAACTTGGGTTTAGTAAAAACTACACCTAATGAATCATAACCGTAACGGTGAATTAGCAGACACTCTCAAGAACCCTGATAAATTTTCTTTTTGATCTGTTTGTGTCTTAAGTGGGCATCCAATGGCAGCTCAGGTATTTCACAACTTCATGGTTTTCACACGTTTACCACAGATTCCTCCCAAAATGCAGGTACCTCAGCTTACAGAAGGTGGTTGGCCACTCTGAAGGTACTGTAGTTACTGCTCATCTTCCTGGCTCTTACTGCTGTCACCACCATGTCTGCAGGAGAGACACATATTCCTTGGCTAGTATATCCCAGGGTTTGTTCCTCTGTGTGCGCTGGACATATCTGCATTTGTTCATTAAGAGAAAGAAGGAGGTTGAGATAATCAGTCACATAAATAAGAAATATCCTTGTGTGAGCTCCCTGTATTTTACCCCCTGCAGGTGTAAGGGCTGGGGAGGCTGCAGTGCTGGGCAGCAGCAATAAGCCACGTTTCTTATTAATCACCGTTCTGTAGCAGAACGAGTCCCTGTAAACAGAGTCAGCTCAGTCAGTCCAATGAAGAGAGAGGCAAGTCCTGTTCTCCAGGGGAACACAATAACCCACTAAAAACAAGGACATCTAGGGCATCCACTTCAACGAGGTTGGTATTTTTCCTCTTAAGTCTCCTGTGTAGCGTGTTTCTGTAGCCACAAAATTAATTTATCAGTACTGCTGCATTAAGTGCCTCTGTCTGGAATGCCGCTCCTCAGATCCCTGCTCTTCTCTCACCTCATCCCATCATCACGCAAGTGATCATCTCTGCTGGCAGCAAAGCCTGCACACCCAGGAAGGGTGCACCTGCTGAAAAGGTCTAGTTCTGATGGTGCCTTAACACCACAAAGTAGCTATTTTTCACGCCTAGGCACTAATGAGATTCACAGCTATACACACCTCACTGCCTAGCCCACAAGGACTGCAGCCCATGGGATCAGACCCTGTGTGAAACCCAAATGCAGGAATAAGTTACTCCAGGTCGATGATGAGGATGCTCATCTGGCCTTTGGCTTACCCAGATCTGGTTCACAGTAGGACCGCTGTCACTAGGTGACACAAACCACACTCATCCTTACAGCCAGCAGCCTTGGAAAGGCTTAGAGAAGAACGATTCCCAACATCCCCCTGTCAGTGAGTTGAAGATGGCACCTGACAGCGTGAGGCACACACGATGCAGAGTTTGCGGTCACTGTGTGTGACTGGGGTCTTCCTGTGCAGTGTCCTGGATCTCAAACTGCCCTAAACCAACCTGCAGAATGGACAGATGGAGGTTGCACATATAGCAATTAGCAGACAGTCAGCGATTACTTATGAAGTGCAGTAAATACCTGCTCGCTGTGGCTATCCCTGGATGCCTACATCTACATTACATACACTTAATTCTGCTTAAGCATGGGTAATATCCAGTGGCTCTCATGTATTACCATAACACTGGTACAGCCACTGACTGACAACCGCTTTTCTACAGAAATCATCGGGGGAAATGGACAACTGATTGCTCAAATACACCCACACCCAAGGGACCCTGCTTCTACTAAAATCATGGAGGGAATCACCAGAGCCACAAGGACAACGTTTTCCCTGCACGCTGATTTCAGTTTGAGCTGATGTTAGGCAGCCAAAAGGCAGTTCCTTTGGTGGGTGCTGCATGCTTGGCCAGGTCAAAGAAGTGCAGTGAGCCATGCCACACAGTGCAGCAGACAGCAGAAACTGCTTGTCAGGCTGGGTGTTGTGCAGCAGGTCATCCAGTGAATGCTTAGAATCAAGGCATCACAGAATGGTTTGGGTGAAAGGGACCTCAAAGACCATCTAGTTCCAACCCCTCGCCATGGGCAGGGACACCCTCCACTAGACCAGGCTGCCCAAAGCCCCATCCAGCCTGGCCTTGGACACTGCCAGGGATCCAGGGGCAGCCACAGCATCTCTGGGCACCCTGTGCCAAGGCCTCACCAGCCTCACAGGGAAGAATTTCTTCCTAACATCTAATCTAAATCTCCCCTCTTAAACTCATCACCCCTCATCCCATCACTCCATGCCCTTGTAAACAGCCCCTCTCCAGCTTTCCTGTAGGTCCTTTTAGATACTTGAAGGCCACAACTAGGTCTCCCTGGAGCCTTCTCTTCTCCAGGCTGAACAAGCCCAACTCCCTCAGCTTAATGAGTCTTTGCACAGTGGAGGGAGCCTCAACTCATTTCTCAATTCAATTTATTCCTCTCCCTCAGAGCACCTGTGCAGGATGCTGCCCCTGTGTACTGGAGATCCACAACTACTTGGTGAAGCAAGAAGGAGCAACTTACTGCAACTTCCATAGGGTGTTACGCAGCTGAGTCCATGGATGGATGCATGGGTGAAGATTGTGTGCAAACTGATGCTGCTCTCTGCCCAAGCACATACACCTAATTGTGATGCCTGTGCTCCTGGGCTGCATGTCAAGGAACAGGGTCAGTATGATTAAGTTTCTAGGCATCAGCAGCAGTGCAACACTTGAGCATTGAAAAGATTTGAGGGGGCAGGGGGAATGGGCATGATCATATTTTATATAACTGTTCAGGAAAACAAACACATCCCACGCTAGACATGCACACATCTTCTCCCAAGGAGATGCACATCTCCTTGGACTAGAAGTGGTAAGACATCATCCACTTCATAGAAAATAACTAAGCCTATTGATATATATATATATATACTCAGCATCATGTTTTATTCTGCTACTTGTTCCCTCACCCTTTTTAACCACCTCTTTTATGTTGGAATATCACACATCCAAATACCTCAATGATGAGGATTCCCCCAGAACAGAAAATACTCTCTAAGGTATTTTTCCTTAGAATTCCATCTTCTTGCACTGGAAACATAAAATATCAGAGACATCAGACATAAGCAATGCTGTTTATTGAAGCTTGAAACAAATATGTCATCATAGTTTGCTTTTTAAACCTTGAAATGTTAGAACAAACAGTGGATATGGCAAATACACATTTTTTTCCTGAGCAACCTGTTGAAGCTAATGTGTCTCAGGCTAATATGATAACATAATGATATTATGCCTCTGCACTTAATACTTCATTCAGTTTTGAGAACAGTGACCATCTGGGTTAGGATCATAAATCCACCTTTACTTAAAAAGAGTTGTCAGAAGAAAGGACTTTTGCTAAATGGATGGGAGAGATGACTGCACATGTTACTCACACAAAGGAGATACTAGGCTAGCAAGCGTGATCTAAGAACACATGTAAAGTACAGCAGTGGTACTGCTCTCTTAAAACAGTTTGTGTTTTTGTTACAGTCTTCTCCCTAAAGTTTTAAGCTGAGAAACAGTGACGACTATGCTTCCCTGGGTAGAAACATTATTTTGATTAACGTCCATAATATAATTTATTCACTTTTATCCATTTCAAATGAAATTACAGCTCCCTGAAAAAAACAACGAAGCCAGAAATGGTTACTCCACACCAGCCATAAGGAGCACTGGAAGGAACAATCCCCTCCAGGCACTTTTCCTCCCACCTGCACTAAATCCACTCAGCCAGGTCCTTTCTCATTAGCCCACATACCTGATGGCACAATTCTGCTGACATCTGCGGATAAAACGTTGCAGGTACTTCTGAGCACAGAAGAGTCTGACCCTGAAGTGATTCTAACTTCATCCTGCCCAAATCCTAGAAGATGCTTCTGGGAACATCACAGGCATCTGCACTGTCCACCAGCCCAGGCCATCAGAGAACTGCCTTGCATGGAGCAGTACGGGCTCTGCCCTGCACAATGCAGCCTGAGGCCAAGCCCTGCCCAAATGCTTCCTGAATCAGATGGGACACCTCCACTCCTTCATAGCATTCAGTATTTCTGTGTCCAGTGGAGTAAGGACTGCCCAGATTTCTATTGCTCAAAGGGTCAGTAGCCATTCAGGACCTCAGAAGGATGTAAGCACACTGTGAAATGTAAAAAGCATTATGTCTGGCATTGGCCAGCAACACCATAGACATGTATTATTTTATGTATATGTGCACGTATGCTGTGTGCACACACGCACGCATATGCACCACTGTAAGTCATCCCCCACATCTCTTATACTAGCACCATATTTTTAACAGTGGATTTTAAGTTTTATCAGCACCTATAACTGGGTTATATTGCCATCACAGAGGTTAATAAATCTAACCTTACCACGCTGCATACGCTGAAATCCCAGAGACTTCAAGTGAAGCAGTCAGCCCTTAGCCAAAGGTCACAAACCTATGAAAAAGGACAATTAGACTTGTGGCCATCATTAGGTTAATACGTTACAGCCAGGCCTCAAGTTTTCTATTAACTTTGATGAAAGTCTGTCTAGAAATAGGGCTATTGCTAGTCATAGCTCTGTAACCATAGTGACACCTGGATTCATGGATATGTCTCTCAGTCTACACTGCATAAAATGTGACATTTCCTTGTACCACAATCTCAAATTGTCACGTAGCGAGGGACTAAATCTGAGATTTTCAAAAGAGCACGAAGAACCAAGGTGTCCAAATCCTATGGAATTTCAAAGGAATCTAAATGTCAGATTCCATCCAGCTCTTTTGAAAACACCCAGCTTTGCTTCAAAGGGTACAGTCTCACCTCCCTAAATTTTGTTCTGCCAATTCCTTCAATAGCAAAACAGATACGTTATTTGGCCAGTGCTCTCCTATGGCCTGAGGCCCAGAGCTACGCAGGTACTCTGCCCTCATCCTCACTAGGACCAAAGATTTGCACTGTGGGAAAAGTTTGCTGTGACTGAGGTGATAGAGTACTCTTGCGAGTGTGGGCTTACACTGTACTAGAAGAAACTGGATTAAATGATAGCTCTATCATTGAATATTGGCGTGAATTACAGTCTATTAAGATGGTAGATGCAATTAGCTTTGCCTTCATGGTACCAAGAAATGTTCCTTAAAACGTATTTGAGAACTTAACATCCCATATTTGATGGGGTTCCCAGGCTGCAGCAAGACATTTGTGGCAGAAGAAAACTGAGCAGGACAGGCTATTGCTGAGGTATCCTTTTAGAGGTTCAGTCAAGTAATAAATGAACTTTTGTTTTCTTCAGAAAATCCCAATCTTTCAATTCGGTCTGCATACCACAGTCAGTTACTATAAAACTCTGCTTCTAAATTTATGAAGTGAGAAAACAATTTAGAGAAACACTGCCACTTCACCCTGATTCCTAAAAACAGAAAAGTGAGTGAGCACTGAGGGTTCTGGCCCACAGCAGAGGTCTGTGTCTGCTGGCTTCACTCAGCACTCCTGAGTAAGTGGTGCTGCTGTTTCAAGTGGGAAACAGACAGAAGGAAGGATAACTAAATCATTCATTAAAAAAAATAAAATTCTTGTAAGCTTGTTTCTAGCCTCTATGCATGCCTAAGAAGTACTAGCTGCTGGTACACTGCAAATTGTGTTACTAATTGTGTACTATTACAGAGAAAAAATGTAAGCAGTAAATTAGGACTGATAATCCTAAGGGATGTGTTTTCCCAGTTTTGATCACAGATTTCTATTTATGTTGGATGGTTCAGGAAAAAAAAGAAGGAACACAAAACCTGGAAACAGAAGCTCTACTCAAAGCAACTAGATAAAAAACAGCTAGCACTGAGCAACTTAGTTGTTGTTCTCTTGGTTTTGAGGTGATTTTCTTCTAGATTTAGTGTAAGTTTGTTGTTTGAGGCCTCGCTGATCCCAATATCTTGCTTTGTTACGAATTCGGGGCTGACTACAGGTGAAGCAGCACTGAGTCTGTATTGACGGCAGCAAGCACTTGCCAATGGTTTTCAGCCTCTGGCAGAAGTGAATCGACAGTTGGTCTTTGCTGCAGGGTAGCCCTATGGTGGAGAAGATGAGAAGAATTAGCTATATTTTGCTGAAAAATTATCTGTATTTATAAGATTTTAAACTGCTTTATACCAGACAATCATGCCTATTAAGGTTCTTATTTATGATAGCTTTCTCTTCCTTTGCATTACGGGTCAGTTTGATCCCCTGAAATTTTAGGACTTCTAGGTGAACAGGTCCTATTAAACTTCACACAACCTTCTGTCTTGGAAAATACAGCATTGTTTTATTACTGTTCAGTGAGGCTTTATTTTTGCAGCAGACATAGCTCATCTACATTTTTCACTGTAATGTTTCTGCCTTTAAGAACTGCAAGAGAAAGTCTAGCAACAATGATTTGTGAGTCTGGTACTTCTACATTCTTGTAATAGTGCACGTAAGACAAGCGCAACGGGCTGGCTGCACGCTGCAGAGCCACCCAGCGCAGGCAGAAGAGCATAGACAAAGCACATGCAACTACATGTTCAGCGTTCAGTTTGACTACACTTCAATTTCTGCAGCACCAGAATAAGCCAGGGACTGGTACTGTATATATTATGGTGTTGATAGGTCTGTGGTAGCTTTAGTAAACTGAGATGTGACAGATTTAGTTAGATATTATGAAATGGGGTCCTCAGCTGCGAGAAGAGATGGCTAAGGGGAGAGTCAAGGTTTGCAAAAGCAGGAAGGTGGTGGATTAGCTGAATGCAAGGCTGTTGTTCAGCAAATCTTTCAACACTAGAACTAGGGAAACCCAATGAAACTAGTATAAAGGTAGTTTTAAAGGTAAAAGCAGTTCTTTTCACAGCAGGCTGTGAACCTCTGGAACTTGCTGCCACAGGAGAGGCTGCAAACAGACAGCATCACAGAGTCAAAAACAGATGCAACACATTCATGGAAAAAGTTCTGTAAATTTAAACTAAAAGACACTAGAACGGGTGCCTTTGATAGTGTTAATATGTCAGTTGGAGGAATACCATGGAAATGAATCACAGGGAAGGACTAAATTCCTGTATTCTTGTTAAGTAGCATCTTCTAATGTCATTGCTGGAGACAGAATATTGGGCTGCATGGACCAGTAGGGCTTAGGTCTTACTGGCCCCATGAGATTTTATTCACAGAACTAACTGTTACTGATCTGTGTAGGTAGTATTTATCTGAGTCTGTCTTTCTGAACATGAGAGGGACAGGAGATAAGCAGACCAATTCAACCTGGGGCAAAATGTGTGCTTAAAGATTTTTGAATAGCAGGAGGAGTGATGCATCACTCTCAAGTGTATGCCGGATCTGCACTGCCCTCAGGAGTCAACCTCTTCTCTCACTGTCAGATTGGACCGTTACTGCTGACTTGCTAAGAAGAACCCTCTCCAAAAGGCCTTTGAAGGCTCTTCCAGAAGGACTCTGAGCTGTTCTGACCTGACGGGACCCACTGGATACTGCAGTACACAGACTACAGATAAAGATACCCTTCTGTAAGCTTCCTCCCTCCCCTGATACTTCTTTTCTGGGCTATTAACCATCTATACAACTGGGTTCCTGGGCCCCTGAAGGAGAAAGGCACAGGACACCCTGAGTCCCAGTAGGACTTCTCTCCACCTCTTCATTTTGGACACAGTCTCACCCTGTGAGACACTGAACTTATAGTGCCAAGAAGTATCTGGATTCACTGCCAGTCAGATTTTTTGTACAGCGTCTGTCTCACTTCGCGTGCTTGCACTCCCAATCCAGAACGTGCAGTTCCCATAGGGGTATCTGTCTTAAGAAACGGCATCTGTTTGGACTCACAGCATGTCCTTCCACAGCCCTCAAAGCAGCCTGTGAGTTACTAAACCCGGTCAATACAAGCAGAGCTGCTCATTTAGTTACAGCATGATAAACTAGGAATGGATGCTGAGAGAACTGCATTCCCCACCACGGCAACACAAGGCCAGTAGGGCTGGAGAACATGACAATGTGATTCTGCCAACAGTGCAGCTGAGCCGTAGCAGGTCAGACTGACCTATATTCACAACAAGCTGATAAATTAGGTCAGCTCCCAGTTTTGGCAGAATCTCAGCACCAATGGAGAGTTTTTTGGAATCTGTCTGATGCAGATGTATTATCATACCTGTATTTTTCTTGCACTCTTGCATATTGCATTTCTGATGCTCTGTGGGCTTGGGTTTATCCACACACATACTGTCATCTTCAGTTTCATTAGTTTCTATGTTCATGCACTTCACAGTTCTTTGCTGGGTGCCCTCTCCACAAGAAACGGTGCACTGAAAGAGAGTAATTTTAAAATATACAAAAGTCTTTTTACATGGCAATTGTGTAATATGTCAATATTTGAGCAGTAATATAACAGGAAGATGAAAGTGCCATATGATCCAGAACCAGTGACACTAAAGTATTTGGTGTACTGTATTCAAGACACCTCCATGGTGCAGTGTGGCCAGATTTGGCAGGATACAGTGGAGGGGTAAATAGTATAAATACAGCATCTTCGAATGTAAAACCCAGATAAGAGGACTGTTTTCTGCAGAGGAGGATGAGGATGATCTGAAATGCCAGTCCTGTAGGAGTGTAAGTAGGAGAAAAGTAATCCAAATTAGTACTGCACACAGGAAACAAAATTCCTGTGTTTTCTCACCATCTAAATTAAACATGAATAATCAATTGCAATGTTAGGTCTAGAAATGACTAAGCCGAAGATTTAAAAACAACTCAGTGAGATGTTCTTTTTTAGTGACATTTACACTGTGGTTACCCTTTCTTTACGAAAGGCAAAACAACTGCCAGCTGTTTGTTCTGGCTGCACACAGATGGCCATAAAAAAAGAACATTTTCAAAACATGTCCCTGTACTATTCTGTAAATGTACTTAATTCACAGAATCACAGAATCGCAAGGGTTGGAAGGGACCTCGAAAGATCATCTAGTCCAACCCCCCCCTTCCAAGGCAGGGCCACCTAGAGCACATCACTCAGGAAC
>VWZZ01007080.1:107153-137381 GCA_013399095.1 Psophia crepitans | reverse complement strand
GAGAGCAGCCCTGAGGAGAAGGACTTGGGGGTGCTGGTTGACGAAAAGCTCACCATGAGCCAGCAGTGTGCACTAGCAGCCCAGAAAGCCAACCGTGTCCTGGGTGGCATCAGAAATAGTGTGGCCAGCAGAGCAAGGGAGGGGATTCTGCCCCTCTACTCCACTCTTGTGAGACCCCATCTGCAGTGCTGTGTCCAGCTCTGGGGTCCTCAGTACAGGAAAGACATGGAGCTGCTGGAGCGAGTCCAGAGGAGGTCACCAAGATGATCAGAGGGCTGGAGCACCTCTCTTATGAGGACAGGCTGAGGGAGTTGGGCTTGTTCAGCCTGGAGAAGAGAAGGCTCCGGGGAGACCTAATTGCAGCCTTCCAGTACCTAAAGGGGCCTACAGGAAAGATGGAGAGG
The DNA here is from genome assembly GCA_013399095.1 of Psophia crepitans. Taxonomy (NCBI): domain Eukaryota; kingdom Metazoa; phylum Chordata; class Aves; order Gruiformes; family Psophiidae; genus Psophia; species Psophia crepitans. The sequence continues at coordinate 136,977 of VWZZ01007080.1, read as the reverse complement.
GGCTGTTTACAAGGACCAGGAGTGATAGGACAAGGGGTAATGGGTTTAAATTAAAAGAGGAGATATTTACATTAGACATTAGAAAGAAATTCTTCACTGAGGGGGTAGTGAGTCACTGGAACAGGTTGCCCAGAGAGGTTGTGGAGGCCACATCCCTGGAAGAGGTCAAGGCCAGGTTGGATGAGGCTTTGGGCAACCTGGTCTAGTGGAGGGTGTTCCTGCCCATGGCCGGGGTTGGAACTGGATGATCTTTAATGTCCCTTCCAACCCAAACCATTCTGTGATTCTACGAAATGCTGGTGACTTTTCATGACCAAAACCAGAGGTGCAGAATGAGCAGTTCTGGTCAAAATGGGGTATCTTTGGTACCCAGAAAGCTCTCAGAAAGGGAAAAGTGACAGCCCAGAACAACGTGGGAAAGTAGTAGGAAAGAAATTAAAAGTTACAGACAGAGGCACCAGTGTCATTGGACTCTCTTCTGCCCTACTCTAATTAATGCTTTCCTTTGGGAAGTTAAGTGTGAACAGTGTTATGGGATATGTCACATGAATCCATCTCAATGACTGTTGCTATTCTTGGGCACTATTTATTTAGTAGTATAGACATACCCTAAGGAGCAAAGAACTGTCAGAATACCTGCAACACTAAAAGAGAAAGATAAAGAGCACAGCAAGAAATTGAACTAGGTAGATGCAATGGTCTTGAAATATCAATGCCTTGCACAGATTGTATCTAAAAACAGGCACAAAGTTCTATTAAGGACAAGGAAATAGAAAGAGCAAAAATAAAGTCAGAAAATTGTAGACTAAAATCGAATTTAAAGTAGTGACCAATAAGATAAGGTTCTGTGAATTTTAGAATCAAGGTGTGGGGAGGAAAATAAAAATTTTTATTTTATGGGAAAGGTAATAGCTGACTTATTTACAGAATCATAGAATAGTTGAGATTGGAAAAGACCTCTGGATGTCATCTTGTCCACCCCCCCTGCTCATGCAGGGACACCTGCTTGGACATGTCCAGATGGTTTCAGAATATCTCCAAGGATGGAGATTTTCTTCTGCATACTTGAAAAAAAAAAAAAGTTAAATGTGCCAGGCTTCACAAAGTTAATTTTAACCAGAAACAATAAATGAGAACAAAAGATTACAACCATTCTGTGATTCTATGATTCTACTAAAACACTGAAGAACAGTAAATAAGATGTATTAAGTACCCTTGAATCATTTTCATCAGTCTGTGAAACCAAATGTATTTACTGACCTGATCTCAATATTCATTCAAGTATTCTTGAATTATCTTTGAGCTGTTGAAAACTGTTTCTTAAAGCAGATAGGGAAAGTCCCAGAGGATTAGTGAAGAACATCTTTCAAGTTATCTTTAGGAAAAGAAAAAGGCAGATCTGTGGATTAAGGGAACACTTCACCTAACTTTACTACACAAGAAGATACAAAGGTAAATTATTAAACAATCAAGATGAAAATGGTAAATACTAAGAAAGATGATAAAGCAATAAAATGGCCTACATGGACCTATCTACAACAAATTATTCAAGTCAACCTAAGGTCTGAACAACCTGATCTAGTTGAACATGTCCCTGCTCATTGCTGGGGGTTTGGACATGATGACTGTTAAAGGTCCCTCCCAACCCAAACTGTTTTATGATTCTATGATCCTTCTCTGAGAGGGACACCTGGCTTAATGAAAATAGAGGGCCAGCTGATGTGATGCATTTTGACATGATTTCATAGAGCGTTCTTTCAGCAAATGATGGAAATATGGTCTGTGTGAAATAATTACAAGATTGGTGCACAGCTAACTGAAAAACTGTAAGAAAGTGGTTCTCGATGATTCAGTATCAAAATGAAATGACATTTCAAATATGGCCCTGCAGGGCTCTGTCCAGAGCCAAGCTCTCTTCAGTATTTTTGTTAACCAACTGAATGATGAAAGACAACACGCAATTTGTAACATTTCCACATGATGCCAAGTTGGGAGGGTTGCAGGAATGTTGGAAGCCAGAATTTGAATTGAAAAACATCTTGCCAAGTTGAAAAATTAAGAAAACAGTAACCTGAAATTCAAAAAACATATGCAGAATCCTACATTTAAGAAGCCTTTTTTATTCATATATATACACACACATACATATCTATGTGTGCACACACACACGCACACACATATATACACTCCCCAAACAAAACTGAGACCATCTACTGATCTAGAAATACCGTATCAAGAAATCTAGCATTTACAATGGACCACAAATTGAATAAATCGAAGTAGGATGGTTACAAAACAAGACAAATCTCATCTCAGCATTCACAGAGAAGGTCATATATAAAATGATAGTGATTATTCTGTTTTATTCACCAGGTGTCAGCTGGGGCCATAATGAACATCACTGATGAAGAAATATATGATGAAACTGAGCAAGTCCACAGGAAAACAACAAAGTCACCAGATATTTAGAAAACACAAGGAAAATAGGAAAAGAACTAGATCATTTTGTTTAGAAAACAGATCCCAAACCAGTTATTAAAAAGACAATTATCTTCCATGGCCTTCATATAAAAAATAGAATCTTCATTTTCAGTACAGAAGATGTTGGTTACGTATAAGGAAAATATTTCTAATGTGAGTAATGAATGACTAGCACAGACTGTAGCATCTATGTATTACAGACTTCTGTTCAGGATCTGCTGGGCTTGGGTGCACAACCTTTGCCTGGACTTACTCTTGCAGCTCTTTCACCCAAGCAGATCTAAATGCAGGCCTTTGGGCATGAGCAGAAGGAAATATTTCACTGGTCCCACTTGAGCATGAGAAGCTAAAGCCATTTTCACCAAGGGAAGGCACAAGATGAAACTTCAGACTGCCGTTCAGTAGCACATGTCCTGAGCAACTGCTGATGTGGTGGTGTGACAGAGCAGAGGTCTTACCCACTGGCTGCATCCAGATAGCACCAACAGGATCTCGGTCATTTAGCTGTGCTTTCACTGCCATGGGATACACTAAGCCATCTCTTGCTGTCCTTTTTAGCCCTGCATTTCTGCATCTCCATTAATTTGCATCATTCCAGGCAGACCCAAGAGCAAACAGGTACAGAGAAACAGACCTTTGACAGCCTCTTCCATCAATACTGAGACACAGAGGCAGATCAGTGTGAGGTTTCCAGATCTGGAACCCTGACTGTACTGATTAGCTTGGTTAAAAAAGGCCATCAGAATATGTGTGCAACTTGTTCAGATACCAAAGTCTCTCACTGTAAGTATCATGATTTGATGAATATAAAATCCATTAGCATAGAAAGAACTCTGTTTACATAAAACCAGAATTTTACAGTGGGAAGTATATTAAATAGAAGTTTGTTCTACATTGTTTTATTATAGCTGATAGAATTGCATGGTGGCCCCCTCACCAGCCCTGACCCCACAGGAATTTCTGTCTCAGGATACAGCAATGTAACAGCACAGAAAGCTAACTGTCAAAAAGCCTGGTGCTGGGTATTGGTAAAGGAAAGTTAACAGCAATATACAAAAAAATAGTAAGCACTTTTCTGAAGCCAAAGAAAACTCTGAAACCTATATTGCTCACAGAGGAAGTTACCCAAGTATTACAACCATTCAATAATGACTATGGATTAGGGGAAACTGGAACAAGTCATCACCTTCCAAACCAAGTATCTTCCAGATGCTCTACACTCAGAAGAGTTTTCAAGCTCCCTGTAAGCTCTACTTGTTTCACTTGCTCAAGTACATAGAAAGAGCACTTTCAAAAGTGAGTATTACAGGATGTTAACATCTGTTTTGACTAAATTTCATTAGCATTAAAAAGTAAAAGTTCATTTTTGGCATAGCCATTAATGCAGATAAATTAACACTTCATTTCTATGTTCAAACAAGATGTAGTATAACACTGTTAATTGTCAGCTGCTGTATCCAAAGATACTGTACAACCACAACCACTGGCCTGACGGTTCTAACTCCTATGCCAACCAAACAAAATCTGTTTACAACTGTTACAACCCAGTTCCAATATATGATCACCTAAACTTCAAAATGTCCCCCCCCATGGACGTGTGCTGGACAAATTATGAACACTGGATATACCCGTTTAACTTTGGACCAATATTCTTATCTTTGCTTTGTAGATTCAAACTGGTTTTACCAGGCAGAATGCTGCTCTGAGTTCAGAGGTATTTGCTTAATGGTGGATACAAATGCTGATGGAGGAATGAGATAGAAATGCATCACAAAAACCTGTTAATAGTCAACTAAAGTATGTTTAAGTATCCATGTTAGTAATGTGGTTTTTATGGTAATAAAGCTAGTCTACTGTGCTGGTTTTGACTGGGATAGAGTTAATTTTCTCCATAGTAGCTGGTATGGGGCTGTGTTTTCGATTTGTGCTGAAAGCAGTGCTGATAACACAGAGATGTTCTCGTTACAGCTGAGCAGGGCTTGCACAGAGCCAAGGCCTTTTCTGCTCCTCACCCCACCCCACCAGTGAGTGGGCTGGGGGTGCACAAGGAGCTGGGAGGGGACAGAGCTGGGACAGCCGACCCAACTGACCAAAGGGGCATCCCATACCATACGGCGTCATGCTCAGCAGATAAAGCTGGGGAAGAAGGAGGAAGGGAGGGGACATTTGGTATGATGGTGTTTGTCTTCCCAAGTAACTGTTATGGGTGATGGAGCCCTGCTGCCCTGGAGATGGCTGCTCATGGGAAGTGGGTAGCGAATTTCTTGTGTTGCTTTGCTTGCATGAGTACATGGGTTTTGCTTTATCTGTTAAATTGTCTTTACCTCAGTCCATGAGTTTTCTCACCTTTACCCTTCCGGTTCTCTCCCCCATGCCAAGGGGTAGGGGGTGTGAGCAAGCAGCTGCATAGTACTTAGCTGCTGGCTGGGATTAAACCACAACACTTACCTACATGACATGATTTAGTCTCACAGAAAGTTAGAAAACACATAATTTAGAGAGAAATTATATATAAGTGAAGGTTAGAAAATAACAGCACATCTACAGCTAACTTGCGTTACTTATTTGGAAAGACAAGCATATTCATTTGGTGTCTCCAGGATTCATGTAATGGCTAATTTTTTGCTGTGCCCTAAAACAAAACTCTTGAGTTACTTCTCATTCTAGTCAAACCTGAATGTCATGTCCCTGGAAGAGTTACGCGTAATTTTGCAGAATCTATAAATACACACACATTTCATGTAAGCAATCTAACATTAGATATCCCAAGTTACCAATTTCATGACAAGTATTTCATCTGAATGTAGGATACTCATTTCAGATAATCACAAGCTAAGCAGCTTTATTTCCTCAGCAGTGGTTCAGACAGCTATTCACCCTCTCTACTTCTTATGAGTTAAAAATATCTTACCTGACTCCAGTTGCCTACTACCCAGTATGCATCACCAAGCAAATTGTTGGATGTTATTAGATGGCTATTTGGTGTGACATCTGTCAAAGTCCCCTCAGATGTCACACTTGGGTTCCTGAGAGCATGCTTGAGACCTGACGATTGTGTGCTGGAGGTTATGCTGTCAGGTAGCTTTATTTCTCTTCTCTTGTCAGTCTGGTCCCTTGGTACATCACCAAACACTGTTGGCATTACTGTAACCGAAGCTTGGGGGGTAGTTACTTCTACAACAGGCACATCAACTTGCAGACCGATATAGTTTGCTGTTGTTGGAAATGCCAACCCTTGTTCTGCTCTGCTAACAGGAAGGAGTGTAGAACGTTCTGGGTGATGAGATGCTGTGAGGGGCTGAGAAGTCACACCCTTATTTTGAAGGATAGGAGAACTGGTATCTAGGGTTGTGCTCCTGGTTCTGATTTCAGGATTGAGTTCTGTGCTGTAAAGGAGATTAGCTGGTTTCTCACTGCTTCCAACTGCCCCATCAATGTCATCAGATTCTTCGGTTAAGTAATCATAGCTGGAAGTTACTCCCGGACTACTGGTGAAAGAGGAGACAGGAGTGTCCTCACTTCTTTCCACCTCACTTTCTACAGTAGAAATTGGCTCACTTTCAGAAATATTTTCAGCATGTCTTGTAATTTCAGTACGTAAACTATTATGAAAAGGCCATGAAGTAGTATTTTGGTGTGAACTGTTTTCAGTAGAAACAACTGAGTAATTATAAACATCATTTGGTCCAGCAAAATTATTCTGTAATGTTTTGTTGGCTGTTCCTTCTTTTACTGAGACATTACCCAAACGAGAGGATGTGGGCAAACACGGAGTTACACTTTCAGGCTTGGGTATTTTTGTTGTTGTATGGGACCTTGGGCTTGGTATGGGTATTCTTGGAGGAGGAGTCTGTTCAGGATTAGTACTTGTTTTTCTGATTATGATCTTTCCTCTTCTGGGTGCCAGTCGGGGTATTAGAAATCTTCCAGTAGAAGGACATTGCTGGAGACCACACAGGGCCTTAGAGTTTGGTCTCTTGGAAGTATCACATGGCTCATCATTATTTTTGGCACAAGTCACATTACGAGTCCTTATTCCACCACCACAAGTAACTGTGCACTGCAAAAGAAACAGAATTAATATATCTCCCCTCTTCATTCTGCTGCATGTATCAATAAAAATAAGTATCAAATAGCACCAGTTTATAATAAAGAAGCATCACTATAAATAATCAGTAACAAAGCTTTTCCCAAGAAACAAGCCCTTCATTCTAGTGATGTTCTGCTAGCATGGAGCTCTTTCCAGGTTTTACAACAGTACACATCACCTTGGGGAAAGAGCAGTGAAAAGAAGACTAAACAATAAAGACAAAATATGAAAGTAATATGCTAGAATTTTATTTCTTTGGTGAATCACAGAAGTTGTTTAGCCAATACCTTTTCTACTAGGGTTATAAAAGAGAGACTAAAATCCTGTCATCAAAAACATATCCAACTGGCTCAGTGCTGGCTACTCACAGCGCCACAAATCCACTGTGATCATCCATGCAGCTCACAGATCCTTGTTGACTTTATGAAATGGATTTTTCATTCAGTCTTAGTGCAACAACCACATGGTGCCAGGGCTGCCAGCATGTCTCTCCTAATTACAGACTACTGAAAGTAGTCTACTTGGCTTCTATTTAAATGGAAACACTTGTGTATAAAGGGTGTTGAAAGCTCAGAAGACCCAGATTTTCACTGATTTTTTTTTTTCATCCTCAGCCCCACAGGCACAGCCATGCCTTCAGCAGCTGTCCTTCCACTGAGGGCTTTCTGAAGTTTCAACACACTTCTCTGGTTTGAGGTACTAAGGCTGGATGACCGGTTGGGTATGAATGAAGATGTTACATGCAACCTACTGGAAGACGTCTTCCTAGGATGCAAGGTAGCCTGACCAGCTAATTCAGATGGCTTACACCAACTGCTCAACATGAAGTGATGAACACTCCTATTGCCAGCACTATAAAATCTCTCAAATGTCTAACCCTTTTTAGAGATAGCCTAAGTCATGGGGCAGTAGAAACACCAGTGACCTTGTGTTACTGGGGCTCCCTCTGTTGTTAACACCTGTAAAATACCATTAGCTCTGCATCAACAGGAGCAGGGAGGAAAGTTCGTTAGCTATTCTGTCTTCCTTGCACTGCCAGCTGCTTAGCACATTTATAGTACTCAGAGCTATGCAAATTTACATCAGCTGCTGAAATTACTCAGTAAAGGATTTTGCTTATTGAGGATGGTAGCAATTACCTGCACTATGTTGTTGCTTACACAAAAATACAAGACACTTGTTTTGTCAGACTTTGCCACTTGGATTATTCAGGTTAGCATTCATGTGAGTTAACAGAAACATCCAACCACATGAACTTTTTGGGGTAATGGCTTCTCTCAGAATCAGCTTTGGAAATCTCTGCTTTAGACTACAAACATGTCCTAAAAAGAGATTTCAGAATGGACACAACACTCTATGCTCATTATCTGCCTAATTAAGTATGTTTGGTTTATAACATACAGAATGATTTTCTAACAGCCAGACAAGTTCAGAGCAAAAGGAAGTTCTGCCTGTGTCAAATCCCTCCCTTACATTCACCAACAAAGAACATGCTGTGGTTACAAGTCTCCTGACAAACCTATCATTTGTATGGGAGAAATAGTCTGTCCTACCCTCCCCTCCCCAATTTCTACAGGTGTAGAAATCTATTTTTGTCAGTAACTTGCAAATACAATCCAACGACACAGGAGCACCAGCTGTATTCTGTAAGAGCATGTCATTTCTATGCAGTTGTACTGCTAGCCATGTAATTTCAGTCTATTTTTCCACAGGCAGTTAAAAGATGGTGGCTACTCAATTCCCAAAACAATCAACATTCAGTGATGATGGTCTGTGAGCAGCATAAATGGGATTAATACTGTCAAAAAATTCTGTTAGTTCATTATCTGAATCTGCTCTCAAGCACAGTACTGAGTCTAGTAAAAAAAAAAAACAGTTGGGAGAAAGAAGGGAGAGGAGTTTTCAAAAAGGGAATAGAACAGAACAGAACAGAATAGACTAGAACGGAATAATTTCAGTATGAAAGGACCTCCAACAACCTCCTCAGTCCCACTGCCTGATCCCTTCAGGGCTGACCAGAATTTAAATCGTGTTGTTCAGGGCATTGCCCAAATGCCTCTGAAACCCTGACAGGCTCAGGGCATCAACCACCTCTCCAGGGAGCCTGTTCCAGTGTGTGACCCCCCTCTCGGTAAAGAAATGCTGCCTGATGTCCAGCCTGAACCTCCCCTGGTGCAGCTTTGAGCTGCTCCCACGTGCCCATCGCTGGGTACCAGGGAGAAGAGCCCAGCACCTCCCTGCCCACCTCCCCTCCCCAGGGAGCTGCAGAGAGCCAGGAGGTCGCCCCTCAGCCTCCTTGTCTCCACAGCAGACAAGCCCAGAGCCCTCGGCCGCTCCTCACAGGACGTGCCTTCCAGCCCTCTCACCAGCCTTGTTCTCTCCTCTGGACACACCAGGGACCTTCCCGTCCTTCTCAAACGGTGAGGCCCAGCACTGCGCACAGCACTGCAGGTGAGGCCGTGCCAGCGCTGAATCCAGCGGGATAATCCCCTCTTTTGGCCGGCTGGGTTTGCTGTGTTTGCTCCCCCCAGGGTGGGGTTGGCCCTCTGGGCTGCCAGGGCCCAGATCTTGGCTGCCCAGATCCCTTCCTGCAGGGCAGCTCTCCAGCCGCTCCTCTCCCAGTCTGTACTTGTGCCAGTGTTACTCCGTCCTGGGGGCAGAATCCAGCATTTGGACTTGTTAAATTCCATGCCATTAATCACGGCCCAGTGCTCCAATCCTAGGGAGATCCCTCTGCAAGGCCCCTTGTCCCTTGAGAGAGTCAAGAGCACCTTCCAGCTGGTATCATCATCAAACTTGCTAATGGTGCATTCAACTCCTGCATCCAGACTGTTGGTCTTGAAAGTTTTGAAAAACTTAATGTAATTTCAATTTTATTGACATCTGAAATGGAAAATATTTGTTGTGCATTTGTTGTCCTGACTGTCAGCTACACTGATAGCTAAACCACCTATTTGTGAGGTGAACCATGAGCAAGTCATATTGCAACAGAATCAGAATAAAATAATTTTAAAATCTCACATGACTGAAGACCTACTTCACCCCACTCCAGAAGAAATATCTTAAGTGCATTTTTAGTTTTCATGGAAAAGTACACTGCTCCACATGTTGTGGACCCTGAACTCTCCTTGCCTTCAATGGAAAGTGAAGTTGTGAAACACCTGTAAATACCAGCATCCTAATCTTAAGAAAGCTAAAAAATGTGTGAGGTCCTTCCACAGACTAAAATGACAAATCACATTAAATGTGTGCTCCCTACTAATACTAACAAATGCTGCAGAATATGTTGCAGTATATTTAAATGAATTTAGTATACTGCAGTCATCATTTTAATGAGCTCACATTCTGCAGATCATCAGCTGCCAGTGAAATAATTGCACTGTATTTAATTAACTCTTAAAGGATACACAGGTATTCTAGTGTTTGTTAGGGCTTCAGATAAATACTGGAAGTAAAAAGCTTGCATATTGTGGCAAAACCAGCAGAGATATGTATGCAAGAAACATGAATGTAAAGAATGTAAAAATGATTCTTTGTAGGCCTACAGACATGACACACAGCTTCCCCCCATCTAGTTGACAGCAGTAATAAGTATTACACAGATTTTTGGCATGTAAGCATGCTTTATTCTACAGTCCCAAAAGCTCAGCAAGCCAAATCGCTAGAAACAGCATGCATTTGCTGAGGTCTTTAGCAAGCAGGGGAGCTTTTTTTCTTCTGCACAAAGGATTTGTGGAGACATGTTAAAAAAAAAAAATTAAAAAAAGGCAAAAAGCAGGTCATTGGTCCTCTCTGCTGACTATAACAGGTAATTTTGAAAAGAATGTTCAATATTACAGTTGACATGAATTTACCTCAGTCCAGTTGCTCACTGTCCAGTCAGATGGGCACAAGACTTCTCTGTTGCATGACAGATGAGTCTTTGGTTTAAGCAGGTGCTGGCATTCTGTAACAGCCAGCGCCTGCTCATCAGATCCCACTGTCTGGATGCAAAGTACAGTTCGTTTCTTCTGGCCTGTTGGGCCACATGTGGTCGAACATTTCTGCCATTCTCCTGCCCACCACCTGAAAAACAGGTGGTAAGAAACATCAGAAAACAACACATCACAAGCACATTAGGGAAAAGGTCAAAGACTACAAGAAAAACAACCAGTAATTTGAATTCTGGGTTCAGATACATGTGTTCATATTAAGTCCAGATCACTCAGGCTTTGTCATTTGCTCTGTACTCCAGTACCAGCCAGTCACTGAAAGACACTGATTGCCAGCCAGCAGTGGGCATCAAGTACAATGTGTAAGAATTCACCGAGTAGATAGTCTTCCAAATGCAAATTTAAGGAACTGCTAGCAAGTGTAGTAATCTATTTACTCCATCGTATTGTTTCTCTACTTACTGCTCCCTTGGTACAGAAAGAGTTAACTGAGAACCACGGGAGGGCCTGTAATGTCAGCACAGAGGCGGAGAAGGTCCCCACGCACCTGTCTATGCAGCCAGGACTGCACAAGTGCTCCAACTGGCCCTGTATTACCTCTAGACAGGGAAGCAGCAAGGCACACAACCCCAGGCCAGTCAAAGCTATGCTGTGTGCACCCATGTGGAAGCAGTGTCCTGCAGTGCTGTACCTCTTGGTCTACTGTGCGTCAGCATTAGGCTGGACTTATTTGTACTTTGTTCCTTCATGAAGTAAAAACAAGCCCCTTACGTATCTCTCTCTGGATTAAAGATGGTCTTCTGTAGCGTGCTATACAATGTCCCACAAAACTGAAGATAGATGTGCCCTCTACTGCAGTATTTTGCACGGAGAAATGCCTTCACAGTGAGAGCCATCCCCTTTATATTTGGTTTACCTTAGCCTTCCTCCAGCTTCATCCATCTATTTCTTCTCATGGTGAACCAGAGTGGACCAAATATCTGCATACCTGCCTTCCATGATAAGGAAGGGGCGGGGGCAGAATTTCTGGATTTCTACTTTTTGAGAAGCATTGGCGGCAACTGCGACATCTGGCCTAATGATTTACCTTTATACATAAAAAAAAGAAGTCTCTTTCTTTTCAGTTTAGATTGCTCTAGGCAAGAATATAGCTCCAAGCCGCTGTATAAAAAATCTGTCCCAGCTGTAAACTCCAGGACACAAAAGCTCCTACACAATACTACGTGTTCTTGAGTTTTGAAGCAGGTCACGACAAAGCCTTATGCTGCAAACAAAACAGGTATCTATTTAGGAAACACCTTTCTAGACAGAAAGGCAGAAAAAAACTGGTTTTGGCTTACAACCAACCCCATTCTATTGTTATTTTTTTCCTTTTAAGGTCAATGAACTTAGAGCAAAATAATCCCATTCTGATAAACATCCAGTTTTATAACAGTTTTTGCTCCTTGCTTTGTCTCCCATCTTACTGCGTTTCTGGCTTCTTTAGTTTGCTGATAATCCCTCTTCCCTTTCCTCTGTACTTTCCACATTCTTTCTGTTTCCTGATTAATTTATTCTTCAGTTGCAAATGAGCTGTCAGTGATGTGGAAGATACTGATTATCTATTCCTAATAATTTAGAAAAGAAACAAACAAAAACTCACAGCAATCAAGCTACGCACACAGCTCATTCATGCAACCATCTGCTCCTCTCCAGGGTACCTACACCTACCTTCCTTCTCTTTAGTTATGTATACATACTGTATTTCCTTTTAAATTACCCTAGAAGCCCTCTGGGGCACAGACTATTTTGCTAGCCCATTGCGACCACAGCCCTGTGTGAGGCCTCTGGACATCGTTGTAATAAAAGAACAAATTCTTTTTCTCCTCCTCCTGTCTGTCTTTGGATTGTTTCTTGCTCCTAAAGACTTCTGCAAACAACAAAGAAAAACTAACAGGTGGTGGAAGAGAAAAAGAGAGCACATCTCAGTGGAACATAGCAATAAAAAAGAGAAAAATACATTATCACAACGGATTCAGGGTTGTTTTCATCTCTTGCACCTTCTTTCCAATTGTATCATCTCTAGTATCTTGTAAATTGCTGACACTTCAGCACAAATGCAACTTGAAGTATGTGAATTGCCCTATTCATTTTAATGGAAACAGATCACATATTTCAAGTTACAGCTAAGCTAACACCCCCGCCCTCACCATTTTCAAATGGCTCTGTGTGAGGGTTCAGCAGTTTGCAGGTTTAAATACCAAACTCCTAGCAATAAATTGTCAGAGCCGGTCTTACTACAGAACCTATCTTGATCAGCAATGGTGCGTGATTAATCATTGCATGCAAAACATTTTTAAAAAGTCATGGAAGAAAGTAAGGTGATCCAAAGTTAGGAAATCCCAGAATTAAGATTTTATCCTCTTGCACCTTCATGGTCAATGTTAAAGTACATTTAGTCATGTAACTTTTTCTATATTCCATAGAGTCCTTCCTCATTCAGCGCAGGTAACAGACGGTACTGGTGAGCAAAGCAGTTAATTGCCCGGCACTCTGTTTACCACACACACTTCAAAAAACTTGTTCTGACTGAAAGTTTATTCTTATCTGTAGCTGGAGTTTTTAATGATGGATTTTCCATATTTGCATTCTAGGGTACATGCATGTGCCTTAAACACTCAAGTATGAGAAACTTTATATGGAAGCACGTGCACTCTTGTCTCTTCACGGTCCCCACTGAGGACTTACGAACTGCAGCATCCCAGCCAAAAGGGAAGAAAGGCAAAGCAAAGACAGCAGAACATCTACCATCCATTTGTCTGTTTTGGTACAAGATGCCCCAAAGCAGGTCCTGCACCACACAGAAGGGAGCAGCACCCAAGTGACTGCTTTGCCAAAAACTATTTATTGTGGAGTTTCTGTGGTCTCCTCACACTGCAGAGGCACAACCAAAACGAGTGGTGACTGCTGAGCACACATGCAGAGATGACAAAGTAACCTGAGAACCAAACATGCAACTTCTAAGCTGAAGTGACCAAGCTGTTGGACCTCCCAGCTGTAAACTGGAGCGGAGGGCACTGCCAGACAGACGTAGCTGTTATACACAAGGCCGTCTTTAGATCAGACATACAGAGAGATGCTCGGCAAAGAAAAGGATATGAGGAAGAAAACTCATAGGTAGCTGTGCTGATTGTAGTGAGACTGGGACGAGTTGGTGGAAACTGAAGCCTGATGGGAGTCACCATCCAGTGACTGCTCCTACTTCTGGTTTCTGACGGCTGTTACCACTACAGCAATTGAGTGGTTCTTCAATATTAATGCATCACCTGGTCCCTGCAAAGTGACAGGACTGTCTTATCTCCACAGGCAGGCATAGCATGGAAACACTGTGGTAACAAACTAACAAGCATAAATGCATGATTTTGATAATTAACTCGTGTAAGCACTAATCTTTCTGAGGCTGTTGAACTAGTCTGTATGGTGAAAGCACAACCTCAGTTAGTCTTCAGCCGCAGCTGTGAGCGCTCGGTCTTCTGCAATCCAGCTTGGGGCAGAGGTAGGGAGAAAATCTGATTCCCTCAGGTGGCATTCAGCTGCCATAGTGTCTCATAAGCTATTTCTTTTGCTCCCATGATGAGTTCCCAAGGTCTGTAACAATTAAGGTGAGGTGCAAAAGCTGTGTCCATTGTACAATCTTCATCTATACCTAGACGATGTGTGCTGAATGAGGTCTGTATATCATTGAAAAAGTAGCAGCAGGGGATTTTGGAACCAAAGTTTGCTACATTCATGCCCTCCCACCATACTGTCACACCTAAAGAAAGACTGTGTTCTTTCACTATGTATTTGTATAGCATCAGGCACAGCAGATACCAACCAGGGCATGGATTGTCCACTCTGTGTATTATAATAAACAAAGATTTCCTATTCTTATTACGCTGTTGGAGTCTACTAAGGAGTCAGGAAGGAGGACAATACAGTAACAGCAGACAAAAAGCAGGAGATCCCAAGTACTTGTAAAATAATCTGTTTATGGTTACTCTGTTCAAATGGGTAGTCAGGTTAAAAAGGCTCCAGGCAATTTTCTTTACAGAGGAGAGCAAAACTTTTATTCACAACACTGTAAGCAGGTAAAATCTCACTCTTTTTCTTCAAGTAGTATCTATTGACTTTTATCATTGACATGTATGGTGCTAAATACCTGCCTACCAAAGAAACTTATAACTGGAAACCATATTCCATAGCATAATGTGAAAAAACCCCATGTATTTAAGCTGCAGTCTCACTGCACTCCTGCTAAGCAGTATCACACAGGTTTTACATGAGCGGTGGTATGACAGTGTAACTTTCAACTGTTCAGACATCTCTGTTTTGTTCTGAGTGAGCACACATGTATAGAAACATTTTAAATATTTAATTTGTTTCCCTCCAGATTCTTTTAGTAGAAAGTGTGGGGAAAAATGTAGACCAAATCAGCTAATAAAAAAGAATGTTAAGACTTAGATTTCTCAGGAGCATGTCATTTAAATGGTTTATAATTAACTTCTCGAAATGGATTAAGGAGATAAGATCTGGTTTGTGAGAGTCACAAATAATATATTAATGTTATTCTTTGCATGTAGCTACTGTTTGATAAATTATCTAATTCTGATTTAGTGGTCTAGTAGCTAGTTTCACGGTAGCATGTTTTCCATCAGTGGAATTTAGCAGATGATAGGAGGGAGGGTTATGCAAGATCACATCCTTATTGTTTAAGATAGGATGTTCCCACAAATAAACTGGTTTGTGATTGGGAAGCATGAGATCATCTAACAGTTTCAGTCCCATGGCTACAGCACTAACCACAGGTCCACAAATCTAGCACAGAATTTAACTACCTCTCTCTGGAGAAGACTTGTTCTTCAGCAGCTTCACATGAACTCTCAGTTGTGCTACATTATGCCATATGGGACAGTCACACCTTTCTCCACCATTCAGATTTTCCTTAGCACTGACAAAGAACCAAACTGCACTAAGCGGCTGTCATGGTTTAACCCTGGCCAGCAGCTAAGCCCCACACAGCAGCTCGCTCACCTCCCACCCAGTGGGATGGGGAGAATCGGGACAGTAAAAGTGAGAAAACTCAAGGGTTCAGATGAAGACAGTTTAATAGGTAAAGCAAAACCCATGTGCTCATGCAAGCAAAGCAACACAAGAAATTCACTTCCCACTTCCCATGGGCAGCCATCTCCACGGTAGCAGGGCTCCATCACGCATAACAGTTACTTGGGAAGACAAACACCATCACACCAAATGTCCCCTTCCTTCCTCCTTCTTTCCCAGCTTTATCTGCTGAGCATGACACCGTATGGTACGGGATGTCCCTTTGGTCAGTTGGGGTTGGCTGTCCCAGCTCTGTTCCCTCCCAGCCCCTTGTGCACCCTCAGCCCACTCACTGATGGGGTGGGGTGAGGAGCAGAAAAGGCCTTGGCTCTGTGCAAGCCCTGCTCAGCTGTAATGAGAACATCTCTGTGTTATCAGCACTGTTTTCAGCACAAATCCAAAACACAGCCCCATACCAGCTACTATGGAGAAAATTAACTCTATCCCAGCCAAAACCAGCACAGTACTGCCTTGCATTTCAGATGGAGATGTGTAACTTCTGTCTGGATTAGAGGTGACACATATGCCATGGAAAGTAAATACCAACTAAGTCCCATGCTGGTACTACAGTCTGGAACAGAGACCAGGTCTACAAAATGAAGGGCTTGGGAAGCGCGGAATCCATTCTTCACTGCCATCTCTTCCAAGAGCTCAGGGCCATCAACAGAAGCTAGTGAGAACCAGGTTCAAAATAATTAAAATGAGGTGGTCCTTCGCAGAGTAGTCATTAAAACTGTGGAACTTCTTGCAGAGGAAGACATGTATGATAGAAGTTTTGCAAAGTTACAGAGGGAGGCTGGACAAGTACTTGGAAGAGAGGTCCATTAGAGGTTACTGATTAGATAAACCATAAAAGCCTCTGGAAATGCCTTGAATTAAAAACTGTTGGAAGCTGCAAGGGTATTAGAAAGAGATATAATTTATGCTTGCCTTGTCTTTACACTTCCTCAGGCATGTAGGCCCTGCTGGGAGCCAGAACAGTGACTTAGACAGACCCTTGGTCAAACCACTACAGTCACTCTTCTGATATTAAGAGAAAAATAAACTCTAGAACTAAACATGCATGGGTTTCCTGCCCTGTACTTTGTCAGTAGTCTGCTGTCCTCGGAAGGATAACTAGTCCTTTCTTCCACTGTGCAGAATGAGCTTGAGAAGCATCAGCGAGGTTGGTGTTGTGGTTTTACCCCAGCCAGCAGCTGAGCACCACACAGCCACTTGTTTTTCCCCCCAAGTGAGAGGGGGAAAGGGACAAAAAACAGGCTCCCCTGAGCTGTGATAACGACAGATGGCAGTTTTACTGTCAAACCTAGAACAGCTGGTAACATACGGGCTTTTCTGCCTGGCCTGCAGAAGAGCTTGGTTCACATGTCACATAATTCTACAATCTGCCCAACAAGGAACAAATTCCGCTCCCTCACTTTCAAGAGCAGGTCTGAATAATGCAGTCACTTACAACAAATAGGATAAACTGAGCTGATTTGGAACTCTGGAATGGCACAGTTTATATGTGCTATAAATAAAAAACCACCTCCATCCATGTGGGTAGCCTCAGCTCTTAAGTAGTCAACTAGTTACTAAGTTTGATCTACTGTTAACTGTTTTCCTAGCAATCTACAAAGACTTATGAAATACTGGTGGTTATGCTTTTAACACTCATTTCTAGAGGCTGCAAGCACACAGATGTAATTCCCAGAGGAGGCATCATATATGGCTGTGAAGATACTTGGAAACAACTAATAAAGATAACTGCCATGCAGAATTTTTTAACATTAAAGCTTCACGAAATTCACTGTTGGTAAATGTAATGTGATACACTTTAAGGGAATCATTGTAACGACTTTGATTTGATTCTGATTTAACTACAATTACTAGGGAAAGACTGTTATACCATTATGAACAGCATGTTAAACAAAAGCAAGATGTTCCAGTACCGAAAGCATGAAACTAAACCCGAGTATTGATCCCATTCAGCAAATCTATCCCTATTTTACAAGTTCTCAGTTCTACTGTCACCTGGAATGCTTGTTCTGGTTAATCTTCCCTGACTTACTGCTAAAATGGCAGAACAGAAAAAAAAAATGAAGAGGAATTATAATAATGTTATTGGAATGGAAAAGATGATTCCCGTGTGATGACAGAATGAAGAAAGCTGCACTTCACTGAAAGGAAAAAATAAGAAGGGACATGATGCCAAATAGTAAGTGTTATAAAGAAGGTACAATAATTAGTTATAGAAGCATTTCCACTCATCCTCCCTCACAAAAAGGACAAAGGAGTATCAAAAAAAACCTACTGAAAACAGCATCAAAAGGCTTAAAAAAACCTCTCCTCGAGTTAGTATTTGGAATACATGTTAATACATTATCATTCAAGCTAAGACAGGAATATGATTTTTGAAATAAGTAAGAATTCATACAATTTTCAGTCACACCTGTACCCAAACTGAACAAAAAGAGTATCTTTACAGATGAGAGAGCAATCTCTTCCATTCCCAGCAGAGACTGCTTAGTAACCTGCATTGGAAACGCCTTACGGCAGCCCACTCCTAATTTGTCCACCACTTTGCTCAGAAACGCTGGGGAGCTCTTACCATGGCAGGCTGCAGGTGCCAATCTGGTATTAGAAATAACATCCTCCTCTGAATAATGCTGCTATTTAACATTACCAGAGCTCTCCCAGTATCAGTTACCTGGGTGGACAGTCCCTTTCGTAGCATTTCTTTTGTCGCCCATTTGGCTGTGTTGCTGGGTCACAGAAGGAGTTTTTGATGGCTCCGCTCCCCTTCCGCACGCAGTGGGCAATCTGGCGCTGCACCCCTGCGGGAGAGAGAGAGAAAAAAAAAAGAGTAATCTCTGTAGGTTGGAGATGAGCTGCAGAAATCCTCTAGGATGGGCAGCACACACTGGTCATATTCCACATCCCAGAATACAGTAACAGCTATAAAAGTCAGTTCTGCTGAATGTCTGAGCTACATCAGGTATAAGCATCCTTTAATCAAGCTGAAAAGGTGTCAGGCAGAGCTCTTTTGGGTCCGATAGCCCAAGCAACGCGTTAGAAAGCACCTTCCTTTCATCTCAATTTAGTTGTCAGGCTCAGAAAGGGCTCCTGCAGGCCTTGAAGCAGGTTTAAAGGGTTGTGAACGGTTCTTGGATTACTCACTGATACGAGGCACCACAGCAGCATCAGGCTGTTCAGAGCAACGGTATTTTTGTGGATATTCTCCTTGTACTTCTGGGAAGGTTGTTTAACTAGAATGCAAACTGTAGTCTATCAGCGAAACTGTAAACCCTGTGACTCTTAATGCTGAATTACACTTTTAAGAAGCTTTGGTACAAATAGATCATCTTTGACATCCCTTCCAACTATGAAATCTTGACCAAAAAAGATGATGCCATAATATGAGGGAGAAAATATCCTGTTTTCTAAAAACATGTCCTGGATAGAGTTAATTTTCACAAGAAGCTGGAGGGAGACACAGCCAGCACAGCTGACCAGAACTAGCCAAAGGGGTATTTGACACCGTATGACATCATGCTCAGTAAATAAGGAGGGGCGCAGGCCAGGGAGGAGGGGTTGTTGCTCAGAGACAGGTTAGGCATCAGGTTTGAAGTGCTGAGCAAATTGCACCGTGTATCACCCACTTAGTATATTTTCATAAGTACTGTTGCTCTTATTTCCGTCTTCCTTTGCTGTCCCAGTAAGCTGTCCTTATCCCAACCCACAAGTTTTACCTTTTCCCTCTGATTCTCCTCCCCATTCCACTGGGGGCGAGGAGTGAGTGAGTGGCCACGTCATGCTCAGCTGCCGGCTGGGGCTGAACCAGGACAGGACTCATAACAAGATGCAACGCACAGTAATGACGAGTGACACAGAGACACCCCCATACGTACAACTCGGGTTATCTCCTAACAGCACTTATAAAAACTCCCACTCATTTCAGAGAAAGCAACATGAACCAAACTGCATCACCCTAGTACCAATCTAGAGAGTCTGCCTTCCACAGGGTTTTGCAATAATTTGAGGTAGGTCCTGTGCTCCAAACCCAGTGTAAAAAAAATTTGCAGTATTACAGTTTGAATGGTTGTGGCTAGACTGATACAGAAGCATTAAAATAGTGGCCTTAGACCTACACAAATCCTGAGGACTAATGAAGACTGGAGAAACCTTGTTTATTAACTCTAGTTAAATTAACTGTGCTATTAATTCACTGCAATTAATATGCAGACAGTAGGACACTGTATCTCTGTGACTTTTAGCCTTCTCCCAGGAAGTAAAGGGTCTAATAGCACTGTAACTATGGTGTAAGGGCGAAGAGTTAGCCTATTTTGCAGTATGTTTAGGAATCAAGCTTCTCCTTGCCTCAGACCTTGTCACAAGTAGTTTGGGAAACTATCTGGAAGATAAGAACAGTAATCCATAGATAACAATACTTGGAAAATGGGAAACTATTCCTCTTTACAACATATATTTATGTTCCTCTATACAACAATGTCCCCATACATAGGAATTAAAACATATTTCCTAAAACTTCATTGTAGCATTATGGCTATCTGGTTTTAAGTGATTTCACAGCATTCAAATTTTTTCCTCTCAAAAATTTAATAATCTACTTATAAAAATAAATTCAACACCCCACCGAAATACCAACTCTAATACTAGGAAATCGAAAGCTAGCAACAGAGCTAACTCTTGGTGAGAGAACTGAGGACGCACTACATGTGTGATGAGGAAGGTTAAGTCAAATATTCCTGAAAAAGGCCTCTACAACACAAAGAAATAAAAACATTTTTGTACGCATAGTTGGGTCATTCCACAGAAGCAGATGGAAACCTGTATCTCATTTTTATAGCACCTTAAGACATAAGGTCTGTGACACTATGAGGAAATGCTATAGCTTCTAGAGAACTTTCAGACTTGTGACTGAGACCTGTAAGGCAATTACTGACAACTGCACAGGATTTGGTGACTGAGTCTCCTCCAGTCATATATGAAAGTTGATTTTCATAGATTCATAGAATATCCTGAGTTGGAAGGGACCCATAAGGATTATTGAGTCCAACCCCTGGCCCCACACAGGACCAGCCCAATCAGAGCAGATGACTGAGAGCGTTGTCCAGAAGCTGCTTGAACTCAGCCAAGCTCGGTGCAGTGACCACTGCCCTGGGGAGCCTGTTCCAGGGCCCGACCACCCTCTGGGTGTAGAATCTTTTCCTGATCTCCAGCCTAACCCTCTCCTGTCACAGCTTCATGCCGTTCCCTCGGGTTCTACTGCAGGTCACCAGAGGGAGGAGACCAGCGCCTGCCCCTTCACTCCCCCTCAGGAGGAAGCTGTAGGCCGCAATTTTCTAGAACAAGGATTAATTTCTCTTAGAAGGGAGGATTACAGGACCGCAGCCCTGTGCTCCCATTCTCTTCGCTGAGGCATTTAAGCTCCTTGGTACAGGATGTGAAGTAGCTGCATGACTGTACAATGGCTGGACATGGCTCTCTCCTGTCCCTAGGGGACTTCAAGCAGCAGCAATCTTTTTGGTTCACTGCAGGACTCCCAGGGAGCAGTGCTCTGTTTTATGCTATGAAAGATGTAACTGGAATAGTTAGCAACCTTCCTGCTCATTGTAAACGAAGCAGTTTACAGAAATATGTTTCTATCCCTTTCAAAATCATGATATGTTGCTGTTACAAATGCAAATAAGTGAACCCTTTTGCTTTGATAAATTTTTAGTGTCATTTCAGCTGCTGTAATTCACTTGGAAATGACTATAAACCTTTGCAAAAGTTTTATTTTGAGGCTGTGTATTCTCATAAAACATTTGCTGATCTCTGACATAAATAAACTAAGTTATTCAAACAACCAATTTTTATTATGGAAGTTACATGAAGTCCCACTGTAGTTTCAAAATCTGGAAAGTTCTGGGATGGATGGATGTATTTAAAGAAGCCATAAAGCCACAGTTTTTTCATCATGGCTATGTATAGTTCAGTTCCCAAGCTTGAAAGAATGCTATTATACATATATGTATACACTTTCACATACATATATGTAGGTATACGTATAATGACAGAAAGAAATACAGTTTTTTTCAGCTTGAGCAAGTTGAACTGGAAAACATTGCAAAAGTAGAAAACTAGTCATCTTACACTGACCCTGCCCTACCAGTTACACAGTTACACACTTATACGTGTAACATCCTATTTAAGTGACAGATCAAAAATTCTAAATATACTTTAAAACTCAGCAACACTGGAGACCTAAACACTCTTTCTATGGGGCTCTGTGAGGATAGCTGTTTTCCTCCTTGCACTTCTTTTACTTCCATCTGACCTCAGTGCTAACCAGTCCAGGTTGATAACTGTTTTGCGTGCAAAAAAAGATGCTGGCTGTATTCATCAGGACATTGCGCTCATAATCCCATTGCAAAAAACTTGCTTTTTCCCTGGAGTGGAAACATCCCATTTCTTTCTGCTCACCTCAGCACTCACTGCACCATAGGTATCACTACCATCGCTTCGCCACCTCCCTTGCTGTAAGAATCACTTGGAAGTAAAATATAAAGTTAGCTCCCACACCCGTGGGAAGGGTACCATCTCAGCTCTGTGAAAAAACCCCTACAACTATTTTTTGAAACAACAACAACAAAAGATAATTGGAATAGTCAGATCAAAGAATGGTGCTGATTTCACTAGATCTGCTCCAAGATTGCTTCTACCACTCTGCCACTTCATCCCTAACTCAAGACTTTTTAGATAGGAGGTTAATTCGTTCAGCTCCTGATTTCTTAGCTTGCAAATAAACATGCCAGTTTAAAATTACCTGGGTGTGGAAGTTTTTTGAAACCAAGATTAGAAATCTGTTGGGTTAATAGCCCTCAGGGCAAAATTAAGGCTGAGAACAACAGAAATGAAGGACTAGAAGCAAACATACAAAATGTGTATGCAAAAGAGCACATTTGATTGTAAAACTAATTTCAACATGTAATCATCACAGTTGTGTATCAAATCAGGTACTCTGCAAGGAGTTCACTTTGGTATTTGAGTGAAAAGATCATATTTGTTGCATGTACAAGTTATGTATACAATACAAGAGTAAACTGTCACATTCTCGGTGTTATAAAGCTTAGTCTTCTAACAGCAAAGAAAAATACAGTGACCTTTGTTTTTTAAAATCCATGCTACAAGTTTAGTACTACATTTAAGTTCAGGAAGACCTGGAGGTAATTCTGCAAAGTAGTTCTGATAACAGTTGTGAAGGATTTAGAGGGCACATAACAATTAACCCCCAAACAAATCTTACATTTCAGTTCTTTTGCAAAGCTTTGAAAATTTGCCAATTACTGATGTTATCTATGGAGAAGTAAATTATTTAAGTTGCCTAATATTCTCCCTTAGTTGCAGCTGTGCTTTGCTTCTTGTTACATTCAATGCCACTCAAAGCAAGTTCTAAGAAACATGATTAAAGCCTTTAAAAAGGATGAAGTATTTATACTTGTAATTTCTAATTAACCATTCTTTAAAGAAAGAATCATGGGCAACTGGTCTAGGAAAAAACTTGAGTGAGACATTTAAATTAATCTTCCTATAAAAAAGCTTAAGGGCTTTACATACTGTCTTAACAGCAGGCTCGAGGGACAGGCTCTGGGCCAGAGCGTGCAGCAGTTTGCAGGACACTGTTCAGTGTGCACACACCCTGATTGCAAAGCAATTCCTTTCTACACAAAGCAAATGGCAGGCAGAGATTCAAACTGGCCTGCAGTGAGGACAGAGCAAGGCTTACAATTCTTAGTATAAATTATCCCCTTCAGCATTTGTTTGCCATGAAATGGACTGCAGTGTAATTACTGAACTATTTTCTACACTGCAAATGGATATCAAGTATTGCAATGTGTTCTCCTTTTCCCTGCATGCAGTATTAGCTATGTTTGCTACAGAGAACATTGATTTTTCAGACAATACTTTTAACTTGTTAAACTGGTGTTATTGTAGGCTGGCCAGACCCATTCTTTGAGAATACGAAAGACTGGGGTACATAAAGTAAATCAAGGAAACATAAGCACATTTGCAATTTCTCAGTTGTAGTGGAGATGGGGAAGGATATGGGTCAGGCAGGATGTTTTAGTGCCACTAATGAGCACTAGAATCTATTATAAGGCAAGCAAGCCCCACGGCAAGCAGAAGTCAGGCCACTGAGGAAGGTCAGAACAACCATCAGGTGGATCAGGCTGCTAAGACTGAAGTGCCTCAGGTGGATGTGGACTGTCAACATAAAGGTGAATTTGAATTATTTATGGCTTGGTGGACCCACGACACCTCCAGCTGTCAAGGAAGAGATGCAACATATAGATGGGCTGGTTTTCGAGGAGTGGACTTGACCATGGATGCTATTGCACAGGTTATCGATGAATGTGAAACCTGTGCTGCAATCAAGCAAGCCAAGCGGGTAAAGCCTCTCTGGTATGGAGGGTGATGGCTGAAACACAAATACAGGGAGGCCTGGCAGATTGATTACATCACACTGCCACAAACCCACCAGGGCAAGTGCCATGTGCTTACAGTGGTGGAAGCAACCATCCGATGACTGGAAACCTATCCTGTGCCCCATGCCACCACCTGCAACACCATCCTGGGCCTTGAAAAGCAAGTCCTGTGGTGACACGGCACCCCAGCAAGAACTGAGTCAGACAACGGGATTCAATTCCACAACAACCTCATAGACACCAGGGCAAAAAACCACGGCACCGAGTGGGTGTATCACATCCCCTGCCATGCACCAGCCTCCGGGAATATCGAACAATACAATGGACTGCCAAAGTATGCACGGAGTTAACACTAGAGGACCTGCCAACTTAGCTGACCCTGCCCAGTCAAAATTTCCACACACTGTGGAAGGGGATCAAGTCCCCTTAGTGCTTGTGAAAAACATGTTGGAGAAGACAGTCTGGGTTAGCCCTGCCCCAGCCAAAGGCAAATCCATCTGTGGCACTGCTTTTGCTCAAGAACCTGGGTGCACTTGGTGGGTGATGCAGAAGGATGGGGAAGTCCAGTGTGTACCTCATGGGGATTTGATTCTGGGTGAAAACAGCCAATGATTTGCACTATACAATGTTGATTGCTACATAATACTGCATATCATCACTGCTATGATTACTATATGCCATAACAACAGTTATGGAGAATGGATTGTGATGAATGCGAGCAAGGTGCAGAGGTGATGAAACCAGAACTGGCTTCAGCAACAAACACCAGCAACCTCCTCGAGATTGACATCTTCAAACTGCAGACTATGAGCATGCACCACACAAGACATGTCAGGCACAAGCTCCAGATGCAGCATACAACAATCCAATAGCACACACCACCACTCCTGCCCTGAGAAACTGTTATGACAGCTGGAGTCCAGAAGTCATGGACTAGATGAACTCAACAGACATTTCTGAGGGATGGCCCATATACTAAAATAATGATATCTGTGTGTATGTATCAAAAGAGGAAAAGTATGGTGATTAATTGGAAAGCATTGGGAAGTACAGGACCTGGGCATGACATATACAGTATTGAATAAGGGGTGGATACTGCCCTGGTTTCAGCTGAGATAGAGTTAATTTTCTTCCTAGCAGCGGGTACAGTGCTGTGGTTTGGGTTTAGGATGAGAACACTGCTGACAACACACTGATGTTTCAGTTGTTGCTGGGTAGCTGTAGTGGCTACACTAAGTCAGGGGCTTTTCAGCTTCCCACGCCCTGCCATGTGCACGAGAAGCTGGGAGAGCACAGCCAGGGGAGCTGGCCCAGCCTGGCCACAGGGATATTTCCCTACCATATGATGTCACGTTCCCTACACATATGACAGGGGAGGCTAGCTGGGAGGCAGATTCACTTCTCGGAAACAGACTGGGTGTTGGATTGTTTTATTTTCCTTTCACACGTCGTGAGAAATTGCATTTGTGCATCACTTGTATTATTACTGTTGTTATTGTTGTAGTTGTTACTAGTATCTTCCTTTGTTGTCCTATTAAGCTGTCCTTATCTCAGTCCACAAGCTTGTGGTATTTTTCCATTCTCTTCCCCACCCCCTTGTGGCAGGGAGGAGTGCGCGAGCAGTTGTGTAGTGCTGAACCATGACAAGACAGCATGGTGCTCCATTGGGACCAAGAATCTTTTGAAAAACATCTTTAGAGAGCTGCCCTGGGTTAACTCTGAGAAGGGACAGCTTCACTCTACAAAGACATTATTCATCATTGGGGTTTTTTTCAGGTACATTTTCCTTGGATAAGGAGCTGTACCATAAGACTAAAACTGTAATTTTTTCTCGTAGGGCAGACGAGGCTTTCCTGCATCAGCCCATTCCCGTACTTGTAGCCCCATTTGTCAGTTTCCAACTCAGTTTCACTCTCTTGGCTCCAGAAAACACTTGCTTGCAAATTGTTTATTATTTACCAAATGACTGCAAAAGTCCTTGAAGGTTATTTTACTACCACATAAATGCAAAATAATAACATGAATAACATAAATGCACATAATAAATGCAACTTTCCTTATCTCCTTGACCCCCATTGTAGGCTTGTCTTCACTAAAACTTATCATGCAACATACTGATATCACAAGATGATCTTCTTGCCTACTTCAATGCATTTCATTAGAAACCTTTCAAAACTCTTCAAATGTCTGAGATTTTGGCACAACAGGTCTGTTACTGCCAAGGGCAATATATTGTGACTTAAAACAGAGTACATTTCGATAAAATCAATCTCATCATTTAAAGCCAGGAGGAAGTTCTGTGGAAGTCAGAGAAGGGTGTTGCTTAATCCAACAACATTGGGAACATTCAGTTCTGCCTTTATTCTGCCTCCTGGTCCTGAACTGAACTCAAGGAGATCAAACCACAACAAGGGGTAACTGCATGAGACTGTCTGGTTCTAGGTCAACAATCACTACCATGCCCATTCCCTGCTAAATGTAGCAAGACTTTTGACCTTCCAAATTTCCATAATGATGGAGAGCTAACATTTTCCAAATAAACCTTCTCTTCTAACACACCTGGCTTTGTGTGCAGCAGAGCTCCAGGTATTTTTGCTGATGTGTTTGTGCGCCACTCCTCTGGGCATAAACCTGCTACGTTACTGCACCAGTGTGGTGCTTAGGAGGGCCGGAATCAGTGCCAAGCTAACATGACAACAGCCTGCCTGGTCCACATTCAGACAGCCAGAATAAGCATGGGTTATCTGGAGAAAACTGCAGACAGACTGTAATATCAGAGCTCCACTGGTTCAAGCGATGCACTGAAACTCTGTGCCAGGCTTTCCCTTTTTTCCTGAACAGGCAGTAAGTGATGATACCCTGACTGCATCATGTATTAGCAGATTACATCCTCCTCTAGGCTTTTATAAATGTATGTATCTAAGAGGGAAGAGAGCAAAGGGTCTCTTCATTCCTTTTCTCCTGCCCATGAAGGAATGCAGAGAACTTGGAAGGTTTCTGTCCTCTTTTTGAACTGTGATATACCTCTTGGTTACCCGGCAATCTCATGTCAATAAGTCCACAATCTTGCCTGAAATGTATTCTTTCTACTTACACAAAGAAAAAGCCAATACACTCAAGAAAATTCATTAAGATCCCAAAGATAGTAAACAGGGAAAACCACTTATTTAATAAAAACTGGAAAAAAACCCAACAAACCCATATCCTGCAGTACTCCATTTAAGTAATACATGTGGCAGTTCAAAATCAAAGATAGGTCACACAGTTCTTTAGCCAGAAGGTAGCAGACAGGGTTATAATTGTTGAGTGAGAAACAGTTCTGGGAAAAGTGCAACTGTGGTGAAAAAAGCCACCCAAACCAACATAATAAACAGTCTAATAACACTTTTTCCCCACTTTTTTTGTTACCATGCCAATTGTTACATTAAGTCCTATTCAAAACTAGGTAACAGAACTAGAACATATAGAGTGCATTTAAGAAAACCACTTATTTTGGGTACCTATTTAAAGATAATGTTGGGTTTTTCTGCTAACGATAAAGCATGTGTTTTATGCTGAAACTGTTCAAAAAAAACCCCAAACCAAACAACGAAAACCCAAACTACACAGATATTTACACAAACATATATATATATATATCTACGTATGGATGTACAAACATCTCTGTATTATGTATCATATATTATACAGGAATGTTATTGGGATGGGGTAATTTACACTAATCTTGTAAAACAAAGGCTATACAATGTCCTTTGTTCAAACCACTGAAAATGCAGTGTTATAGTGTCTTCCCTGGCAGGAAAGACTTAAAAATCATTACTCCTCTAATAACCACTGCTTCTAAACTCTCAGCTGGGTTTTGTCTTTTTCTTTTCTTCCAAAAAGTAGTTAAAGAAAGCAATAATTATCAAAAACCATTGACAAAACACTAGTACTAAAGTAGAGAAAAGTCTTATTTCATGTTTTCTCCAGTGGCTGTAACATTGACCTTCCACTGTTCTGTCCAGTTTTCACACAGATGGTCAAAGAAGAAAGTTCCCATCATATCTCCAGGACTCTTCTTCTGTTCAAACTCAGGAACAATTCAGACAGAAGGCTGCAATCTCTTCCCCACAAGCAGAGACTTCCTTTCAAACTCAACACATTTTAAAAATTATTCCCACAAAGACTGGATTAAAAACCTCAACTTTTGTAAAGAAATCTTCAGTCCTTTTATCATTATTGTTGGTTTACTGCTAGCTTTAACTTCAACTCATTGATCTGTTAAATATCTTAAACAAAGTTTTCCTGATAGCATTTTCTGTGCACTATTAAAGGCAAGCTTCTAGACCTGTTGTCAGATCCTACTTCATGGCTGTCATTCTGCTTGTCTGGTTTAACATGCTGCACAGAATCACAACATAAAGTGTAGCTGCTCCCAAGCCGTTGTAGTGAGAGTGGCAAAGTTTCCAGAGGGACCTTGACAGGCTTCAGAGATGGGCCTCTGCAAACTGCATGAAGTTCAACAAGGCCAAGTGCAAGGTCCTGCACATGGGCCAGCACAGTCCCAAGCACAACTGCAGGCTGGGCGGAGAATGGATGGAGAGCAGCTCTGAGGAGAAGGACTTCAGGGTGCTGGTTGATGAAAAGCTCACTATGAGCCGACAGTGTGCGCTGGCAGATCAGAAAGCCAACCATGTCCTGGGCTGCATCTAAAACAGCGTGACCAGGGGGTTGAGGGAAGGAAATCTGCCCCTCTGCTCCTCTCCTGTGAGACCCCACCTAGAGTACTGTGTCCAGCTCTGGGATCCCCAGTACAGGAAAGACAGTACAGGAGCTGTTGGAGCGAGTCCAGAGGACGCCACGAAGACGATCAGAGGGATGGAGCACCTCTCCTATAGGACAGGTTGAGAGACTTGGGAGAGAAGGCTCCGGGCTGACCTTATTGCCACCTTTCAGTACCTGAAGGGGCCTACAGGAAAGCTGGCGAGGGGCTGTTTATCAGCGATTGCAGTGACAGGACAAGGGGGAATGGGTTACAAATAAAACAGAGGAGATTTAGATTGTACATTAGGAAGAAATTCTTCCCTGTGAGGGTGCTGAGGCCCTGGCACAGGGTGCCCAGAGAAGCTGTGGCTGCCCCTGGATCCCTGGCAGTGTTCAAGGCCAGGTTGGATGGGGCTTTGGGCATCCTGGGCTGGTGGGGGGTGTCCCTGCCCATGGCAGGGGAGTTGGAACTAGATGATCATTGAGGTCCCTTCCAACTCAAACCAGTTTAAGATTCTGTAAGTTCTCAAGACTGACTAAAGTAGTGTCCTGGTTTCAGCTGGGAGAGAGTTAATTTTCTTCATAGCAGCCAGTATGGGGCTGTGTTTTGGATTTGTGCTGGAAGCAGCGCTGATAGTGCAGAGATGTTTTTGCTGTTGCTGAGCGATGCTCACACAGAGCCAAGGCCTTTGCTGCTTCTTGCACCGCCCTGCTGGTGGGATGGCTGGGGGTGCGCGGGGAGTTGGGAGGGGACAGACAGGACGGCTGACCCCAACTGACCAAAGGGACATTCCATACCATATGGCGTCATGCTCGGTTTACAAGGGGCTTGGGGGAAGAGGTAGAGGGGGGCAGCAGCATTTGGAGAGACGGCGTTTGCCTTCCCAAGTCACCATTACGCGTGATGGAGCCCTGCTGTCCTGGGGATGGCTGAACCCCTGCCTGCTGTGGGGAGTGGGGAATGAATTCCTGGTTTTGCTTTG
>VWZZ01007080.1:87389-107055 GCA_013399095.1 Psophia crepitans | reverse complement strand
TAGAATAGAATAGAATAGAATAGAATAGAATAGAATAGAATAGAATAGAATAGAATAGAACAGAATAGAATAGAATAGAATCATTAGTTGCTTATTATGGCAGGAGAGAAATGAAGAATATTTTTTGAAGTTTACATATTCGAAAGACTCAGTAGGGAAACAAGAGTAGGTCACAAATTAGTGTTGCTGGGAAGCAGGGTTACTGTGAACAATATTGACAACCAATTATGAGGAAATTGTAATTTTTCATTTCGGTTCACAGAGGCTGAGAATTTCAAACCAGGTGTTATAGAAACTTATTTGCCTTAATATATTTTGGCTTTAAAATAAGACTGTATTAAATAATTTTTTATAACCACATGATCTGCTCTCCCACCAAATGTGATCATTGAGGCCTTACCTCTTTGAGAATGCTGTCTGGGTAACTTAAAAGTAAAGATCAGATTGCCAGTAAGAAAGACAAACAGTAATAAGAAAAGGAAGTGAGGATTTACCTTTTCCACAGGTAACACTGCAGGCTGTCCAGTCTCCATACTGCCAAAAGTACTCTGGCTCTCCAATCTCATTCTCATGACTTTCTTCTTTACGTACAGTATATTCATACTTGATTCCAGGGTTAGTTTCTTGAAAAAGTAGCTGGAAAAGAGTGTGGTTTATTTTAAGTACTTATGATTTTACTAATCTACTGACCTGAAGCTTTCCAAGTGTGAAAACAGAAGAATCAGCAAGGTTTAAAGCAGACCATTTTGTAGCCTACTACCAGTTCAGGGAAGCAGACCAGGAAAACTTCCTTTTGTGCACCGACAGTAGGGCACGTGTATCTTTCTAAGACACAGCTGTTTGCCCTGCACTTTTGCATGCACAGATGAAGGTACGTGGGTCAGCACAATTGGCATCTTAATGGGTGTAAGAAAAGATAATGCAAAGTCCAAGGCACTATCAAATGTGCTGCTGATTAAGAACTACTGCCTATTACCATTATAAATTATAATTTCCCTACCCATATGAAATAGCTTTTACAAAACAACCGGTAGGTCAGAAAATGACAGACGTTATTCAGACATTGCTTTAATATTAGGAAAATTCCAACTGAGAAGAGCCACTCAAGAAATGAACTGTTTGGCTGATGAGAAGGAGAGAAGAGAAACATCATCAAGGGATAAAAGACTTCAGCAATGAACCTCTACTCTTCCTCCTAATTGTTTCATTGACCTTGTTTCTGACAGTGAAGTCTGAGCACCCATTAGATGTGCCTTCTTACCAAACATTCAAAGTGTGAAAGTGGCTCCCATCATGCCCCTAAATACTTCTTTTAATTGCATGGTGGATACACAGGCAAAGAATCCAGGAAAACACATTCAGAGAACAACAGGGCAACTGAAAAGTATTTTTGCAGAAGTAACAGAAGCTGATTACGTTTAAGTTAGAATCTTTAAAGTAACATAAAAGAAACAAAAAGGAGCAACCTCACTGGATGCTAAACGGATCCATTTCACTTACCATACGCTATTAATCCATCTATCTAATGCTGTATTTTCTTGTTCAGTATAAGCTGTCAGTGCTGCCAGCTTTCCCTAGCTCTCACTGTTCGCAGCCTGACATCAGCTCCTCTTTTTGTGATAAACAGTAACTTTTCATAGGGGTCTACTTCACATCACAGCTGTGCGTTGGTCTAAGCTGGCACAAGAGACAGGGAAGTTTAGGCAAAGGACTGACCAACTACGGATGGAAGGATCCCTATCCTAGTGGCAGCACCAGATTACACCAGACTTTAATAATCACTGGACTATGACACTGGACATCTATTTTAAGGCAGGATGAACAAACCTCTCCAGCAACGTGTTTATTTCTCTCCAAAACAGTTCAACTGATTTTTTGCAAGACAGAACGCTAACCGAGTTTTATAGAAAAATATACATATTTTTCAGCCTCAGTTTCAGAGTGCCAGCACATTCTGCTGCCATCCAAACCCAGCAGGTTCTGCTAGTGATCTCCTATTTACCTGAATCCATATTGATTCATTGGTGGGTCCTGGAGCAGTCAGATTTTCTAAATCCCCTGTTCTGTCATACTGAAATACTGTTCCTGCCACTTTGTATTCACCGTTCCACTGGATGATAAAGCCTCCATTCAGGTAATATTTTTCTGGGTCTTTGCTTCGCACAGCAAGGAAATTTCCTGCTTCTGCAACTTCCATGACTTTGATTCCCCTCGCACCTTTCGGAATTAGGCCAATATCAACATATCCTGACAAGATAAGAAAGGTTCACAGAGGTGAACAACAAAAACATCACTGCATTTTACTGTATAAGACTATTAGAACATCAGCTTTGCTGGAAAATATATACAAATGTGGTATCACAGACCTTGTACTTCAGTTAGTTAATAGTGTGACTTTCCAAACCAGGTGTTCCAGCATCAGTTAGGAAACTCAAATATGTATTGTGGCATTTAGAAAGGGTATGGAGGTGAATGCTCTTCTAAGCTGTGCCAGGTGAAATCTACTCCACAGACAAGTATCAACATCTCCATGACCATACCCAAGGGCTCTGGCATACTGCAATGTGAGCACTCTGGAGAAATGCCAGGGATTCCCAGCAAACTAACAGCCTGTGGTGGGAAAGGTCTTTTCAATTTGGAAGGAAAGTTTTCATCTGTCACCAGTGTACAGGTATGTACATAACTCCATGTACATTCTCTTAGGTTATTTATTCTCCACAGTTGTTTCCCATAGATAGCCTTGCTACAAAAAAAAACGAAATATCATTCAAAAGCCTCAAATTACCATGATCAGCTGAACAGATTTTTATGAACTACTGATTTTCATAAGGAAGTTCAACAGCTCTTCATGTATAAAGTTATCTGAAAAAAAATTATTTTTGGTATGTGTGTTAAGAATCAATCCAGGGTATCTATTACAGAATTTTATTTGCACCACAGGCAATATATGACATCAGACTCCGTGCTTCTCACCTTACAGGGAACTGCTATTGCTACTGAGTAAAAACTATAAAAATAGGAAGTTCACATAGAAATTTGAACACAAACTCAGATAGCTGTCTTGCTATTGCTCCCGGCTGGGCTTTAGAAATTGGATGTATGACAGCTCTACAAGCAGGTGCCCTGGGAGCATGAGCTGCAGTTTCTCATGGTTTACTTCAAGATTGGAACATACACGCTCCTCAGTTCTCATCAGACACTGCTGAGGTAATGAATTAAATTCTGAGATTCACATTCCACCCACCTTTCTTGTGAAACAAGCTTATCGTCTTCAATTACTCACTCACACGAGTGAGATAAACCACACTGGGCATATCAGGTGATCTTCAGTATTAATGCTCTCCACCTACCACAAGTACTTACACACTGTACAACAACCTACTGTCATAAATATGTGCCCCAAAGTCTTTAACATCTGAATTCTCTTGGCAGCTCTCTTGTGGGGTTGTAACTGTTGGTTCTAATGTCTTATGTTGCTTATGATACAAAAACCAGATCTGTCTGCTTCAGGGCTATTCCGAAATAAATGCTATGTATTTTTGCTGTGAATAACATTCAGCAGGGAGAGTTTTTGGGTTGTTGCCTTTTCCAGGTTTCCCAGACTGTGAACATTCAAACTTTATAATTTTGTAGAATAACAAAATCTGGAGGATTACTGACGAACTTCTATTATAGGAAACCAGCAGTCTAGGTCTATTAGAAGTAACCAAGGTCTAATGATTCTCCAAAATGTTCTATTCATTCAGTGCAGAGGAAAAGTGTTATGAACACAGTGTGTGATCGTGTAAGTGAAGACTTGATTAGAAGGCATACTCACAAGTGGGCCAAATTAACACAGCATGGAAAATCTTAATTGTGTCATGTCCTGAGAGCTTGGCTTTGCAACCTTGGTGTCCTTTCCCAGTAGTTTGTTTTTTTTTCCCAAATATAATTAGAACAACATTTGTTCAAAACACAAAGTATAACAACAATAATTTCCTTTCTGTTATAACATAAAAATCTGTATCCTCTCAAGTTTTTGCATAATTATTTGTTTGTATCACCTGCTGTTGCTCATAAACCCAGTTTTAAACATAATGCAACTTCTGGTGATAGATGTCACCACTTGGTCAATGCATCACATTCCCTTCCCTGCATCCCTCCCTTTTTTGAATAGCTAAATTACGTCCTGATTTCCCAGAACCTCACGCTAATTCCCAATGAATGTTATCTGCTTCTGAACGCGAAGCTAATCAACAGCAAGCTTTTGAGTTTGTCACTCAACATAATAAATTTTTGTTTAAAAATGAGGTGGATGATGTTTATATAATTTTCCTGGTTATATGGTTTCATCTGATAAGGATCTAGGGATCTGAGATTCAATAACAGTCAAAATGTCAGCTGTCTAACCTGCATGCTGTGTTCATTAAATCCTGGAGCATCCATATTGTGGGTGCTCCCACACACCTGTGAAATGGCAACTCTCATATGCTATTAATCTTTCCCTTTTTAAATTAAAATTAAATCTATATTCTCTTACACATGGATGAGAGTACAACATGAACAAATTCATGCAACCCGTGTGGTAGGCATAGCTCTACCGGGAGTGAAGAGGTTGCTTCTGTTTTCCCATTTCTGTGAGAGAGGAGTAATTACACTGAGGTGGTTAGCACAGTATTGCAAACCAGAAGATAATCAGATCTAGCTATTTCTCCTTATCACAACAGCTCACATCCTACTCTCCAATTCATCATATCTGTGAGCTTCTCTCTCTCAAAAATGCATGCTCCTGAGGCACAACTTTTCTCTAAGCCAGGCTTTAGGCACTGCCAGAAGAACATCAGGTGCAAAACAGCACAGGCTCCCAGTGGCATATCAGATTTGCAAGTCAAGGTACGGTTACATACAGCTTTCTCACAGAACAGGGGGAGCACTGCAGTGTGTGATGGACATGGGAGAAAAGAACATTGTCCAGGGACAGTCTCCTAAGCAAGGATCCAGGAGATTTTCTCAGATTCCTATTTGCATCATGGCTATGTCCAGACTCCATCTTGAGGGTAGGTTCAGGCACAAACCAGATCTGTCCGCACTTGGGTTGGATGAAAAGGAAGTAGGGGTAGCAAGAAGACCGTGGCACGTGTTGATTCAGACCCAGCCAAGCTGGTCAGGAGATAAGAGGAGCAGGTTAAACCTCCAGGTTAGGGTGTGGACAAACACAGTTTCCCCTGTTTCCCCATCACTTTTCTAACATTCCGCCTGTCACGGGAGCGACATGCACCTAATTTTGCCTTCTGACTGGCAGAGTAAGACACCTCCAACCTTATTGTACAATCCCTCACTTCCTAATTTTCACAAGTTTAAAAGCATTGTCCTGTTGCTACTGAAAAGTGGAAAATTAATTTTTCCCTACATGCACAGAAGGGTGAAGACAGGACAAATCCCCATCTTTCTGACCATTGTGCTTTTCTAGTGACTCCTCCACTTCCCAGGCAGATCCCTTTGTCTGATCCCCACAGCCTCATTCCTCCTTTTTGTTATCCATCTACCACAGTCCTAAATGCCTATCCCTTGCGCTTCAGCCTTTCCTCCACCCCAACACTTCTCCCCATCC
This sequence comes from Psophia crepitans, assembly GCA_013399095.1. Classification (NCBI taxonomy): domain Eukaryota; kingdom Metazoa; phylum Chordata; class Aves; order Gruiformes; family Psophiidae; genus Psophia; species Psophia crepitans. The sequence goes on along the minus strand of VWZZ01007080.1, from coordinate 101,465 downwards.
AGCAGTGCAATTTATTCTCCTTCCCAAAGAGCAGACACACCTTGCAAATGTTCTCCTGCATGCAGTAATATTCCTGTGCAGCCATCACAACAACAGGAATGAGAACAGGGATTTCTCCTTTTAAATATCCTACCTTAAAATAAAAGCAGACTTCTTCTACCTTAACAGGAGAGCTTGTGACTTCTTTGCCCATGCCTCGACCCTGCTTTTCAATACCCTGCTCATGTGGCAAGCTTTCTGCCATAAAAGTGCAGCTGAAGGAACTTAAATTGTTTTCAAATGAACCTCCCAAAAACAAAGTGCACAGCAGGTACTTGTTAATATTAGTGTCAACTGTTGAGACCAGCTGTGCATATCAAACTTCCGATTTGTTATCCATCACAAAAATGTAACAGAATCCATTACACAGATGAAGCTGTCATTCCTGCAGCTATGTTGGACCACTATTCCCATTTTGCGTCCACAGGAAAAACAAAGAATTTTAAAGAAAATCCAAGTGACAGTACAGATTTAAAACTTTTCTTTCTGAACATGAAGAGGTAAGACTGCAGGTAAAACTGATCACCCTGCCCTGCAGTGAAGGCTGGATTATTACAACTCTTTCCTAGCATTTCATTACTCTGATCTGGCAAACTTAGTGAACTCGCAGACAGAATGCACACTGCTGCAGCACTAGACCCAAGAAAGGCCCTGATGGACTTAGGTTCTGAAGAATTCTTTAAATCAAAATATATTAGCTTTGATTTTGTATTTCTCTGTGTCATTAAACATAGAAAAAAACTTTACATATCTTCTTTGCCAGTGACTGGCAGAATGCTTTGGTTGTTTTGTTACCTATGTTCAGGTTGGAGATGAGGAGAAAATTCTTCTGGGAAAGGGTGGTCGGGCACTGAAACAGGTTGCCCAGGGAGGTGGTGGAGTCACCGTCCCTGAGGGGGTTTAAGGAAAGGTTAGATGTGGTACTTAGGGACGTGGGTTAGTGGGTAATAGGTGGTGGGGGGATGGTTGGACTGGATGATCCTTGAGGTCACTTCCAACCTTGATGATTCTATTCTATTCTATTCTATTCTGAATTCATGAGCCCGAAGTCTTTTATGTTTACATAAACTGTGGGAAACTGCGGTGGGTCCGCAGATCCCTTGGCAGAGCATGAGGCATTTGACCTCGACCAGATTGTTACGTACCCATGAAGATGCAGAACTCCCTGGACAGAAGAAAGGTAAACAACTTGCAGGAGCTGAAAGAACTCGTGAGACCGCAAGATAAGGAAGTTGGATGAGTTTGGGTAGAGACTGAGGTGTATAGCTGTAACCAAGTTAATTGTGTATGTGTAATAAGCACCAATGATATCTAGACACATATATGTAGAAAAGGTATAAAAGCTAGTTGTGAAATACAATAAAGGGAATGTGGGAATGTTGCCTTATATGTCTGTCTGTCTCAACAACGACAATAAACAGTTCAACAGTCACTCTGCCATAAATCCGTACCGCAAGACAGAAAATCACAGTACTTGTCAGAGACAAGAAGAAGCCAGGTATTGTGCATAAAACCATTTTCCTATTCTCAGTTTAACACCTATGAACATCAGTGAGATCCACGTGTTGTCTTAAAAGCTGAAGACCCACCAATCTCTGCCTTTCCTGACACTTTTACTTATTTTTTTCCTGCAGTTGAGTCAACATCTGTATAAGGGAAAGAATCTGCAGAATCAATCCATTTTTTACTGAATCTAAAGTAAGCAATGGAATAATTTTACTTAACACGCAATATTCCTCAGTGGTATCTGTCAGTGAGGCTTATGGAAGGTTGGGGCAGGAAAAAACTAAATGAAGATAAAATTAATTTAAATAAAAGAAGAGGCACTTATCCTCCCATGTGTTACAGTACTGGACCTTTTTAGTGAAACTGTTCTTTGAAGATCAATTTCACATCACCTGCAGCCTGGGAAAACTCACACAAAGTGAAAGGCAGAATGAATTTTAGAGTAGCAGAGCAGAGGCTGGAAGATTACTGTAGTATTGGAGGAGAGGGAGCTCTAGATTTTCCTTCGTAATTCTCACACACATATACAACTTGCGCTGCTGCATGGTTGCAGGCATCTTCACAGTTCATTTGTGGGATGTGGAGCAGAGGGAAGTACAAAGAATTCAAGTACACAGTATAGAAAAACATCTGAAATATTAAAAGCGCTTTTCCCCCAAACGCTGGAAAATCTTATCAAACCAGCTCTAATTTATTAGCACAAATCATATTTGTGCAAATCAAAATAATTTTATGAAAAAAATCCATTAACAACCAAAAGTCAGCCAAAGCCATAAGCTCCTCACACTTTTTCCCTCTTCACTAGCATGGTACCAATCATTGCCCTTGAGACTTCTCATCTCTGTATCAGGCTCGCTCTTCAGTCACAGACCTTGCTCACAGCACGGCCTGCAGTACACTGTATTCTCACCTCTCCCCTTCCTGTCCTGGTTCCCCGTTCAAAGCTGTTCATCCTGGCTGTCTCTTTCACCTCCAATTCACTGCCATTGTTCTCATTCAGTTTTAGTTGCCCAATCCCTCTTCCAGATTCTTCGGCTCCCATTCATCCCACACAAGGCAACTTAAAGCCTGAATGTCTCACTGCCATCAGTGAAGTAAGGCTCAGTCCTTCAAGTGCTGATCATCTTAACCCAGCAGGGAGTTACTTTTCTTACCTTCCCAGCCAGAGGCATCCCACATAAAACTGTAGAGCAACCAGAAGTGCCAAGTTCTGCACATGGTCACCAGAGCCATTGATGTCAGATTTAGAACACTTAGAAACGAATCCCTAAACCACTCACTGCAACATTTTCTTGGTGCTTTACACTGTCGAGAGATTTGGTCATGATTTTCCAAGGTGATGAACTGCATTAATTTGTAAATGCACTTCCTATTTTGGGTTTTATTATTATTTCCGTAACTTGCATAGGGTCTTGGTCTCTGACATAATTTTTATTAGATGAAGTGAACTTAAAAAGCACAGACAAGAGATCTTTCCTGGCACAAGCATGATTCACTGTGTAACATCCATTTACAGTTTCCTATGCAGATCAATCACTCGGTTAACAATGAGAAGCACTTAAACCTTTTTATGTAGAGAAATTACTTCACCAACTGAAGAGTTTAAAAAAAGAATCCATTTTACCAAATCCTTCACTTTGATTAAACATCATCTTCACTGTACGACAAGCCGAGCCGTCTCCCAGGCAAACTCCACACTGGTCTTCAGTTGCGTTGGAATTTATTTCATAATCACAGCCAACAGTCTACAAGGGAAAACAGTTTCAGAATAAACGTGGTCTCCACAATGAAATACTCAAAATCCTGTATCACTGCTTTCAGCACACTCTGCTCTTCCAAGAAGGTGGAGAATCAATTGTGGAGGACTATACATCCTCTGTAAGGACATATAAGATATATAAGATATATAGATATCCTTATAGATATATAAGGACTATATATCCTCCTCTACTCTACTAAGAGTAGAACTTGTTAATATTTAGGCCAAATTCATGTGTATTAATACAAAGACTAAAAAAACCCCAAACCACCACCATGTTGTGAAACATACAGTAGTGATCAGATGGTTACTGGAAATGGAAATGTGCCACCTAAGTGGCCTCCACATTTACGACAGGCCAATACATTTAGGATTTCTGTCTGCTTGTTTATGTTGTAGAGGCAACCATGGATTCCCAGGAATACAATCCAGCTACAGAACTGAAATCTCTGTGCCAGCTTTTCACAGCAGCCAGACAGCACAGGACCACTACTGCAGACAAACCCTGACTTCAGCAGGCATGAAGTTTTATACTTATGACAGCTGCTTCTCCAGCTTGCCAGCACAGGGCAATAGGTAAAAGAGGAAGTTCTGTTAAAGACTGATTTTTCAGTTCATGCTTGCTACAGGCCGAAAGTGAGAGAAAAAATTACCCATTTTGCACCAGGACAAAATTTACTCCTTGCCAAAACCAAAAATTCTGTGCCCCGATTCCTTTAAACATCAGCAATATCTTCATTTAGTTTTGGGCTGGTGTTTGCCTCTCTTTAAAGACTGGCACAGTTGCAGAACACAACCTAATGTCCAACACTTAATGGTTGTTCACAGACATCTGGAGGCCTGTGATTTAGATTAATAGCCATAAGTCTGGTAGTATGTAAAGTTTTTTTCAAAACAAGATTTCAGGGGTGATATGTGCCAACCTCTCTAACACCCTCTTGATGCATGAAAAGCTGGGTATCCCTTTTTTTTTATTCTGATCTGATTTTATCTTCAGTACTCAGTTACTGCAATCTTCTGTAAGCTTCTGACAAGAAAATCCATCTATTAGACTAATCTAAGTATAAAGGCTCCTTCATTCTCTAATATTTTTCCATCATTTTCAGCTCAAGAAGCACCAGACTTTCCCTCTACATGTCAGTAACTTAACAAACAGCTAGAGAAGCTCCAAAGACAGAAGCAAGGAGAGGCCTCAAGTTACAGTGTTAAAACCTGTCACCTGTATTTTTACAGAGGATTCAAAAAAGACTTATCCATCACTTAATGCCAATAGTTTTGATACCTGCTCAAATGGCCATGTCACAAGGTTTTGCAGCAGCCTCAGCTTCTCTCTCCTTTCAGAGAAGGCTGCTTTTAAAAAAAAGGCAAGTCTTGTAAGGTCTTCCACAGACATATCTCAAGGACCACGTTTATGAGCAGTACAGAATGTTACAGAGAGAAGCACACGCTAAGAATGTTCGTGACTATGAACTTTCTGCCTCCAAGCATATAGCTGTTAGATCAAGGATGGATTTAATGAGGTCCTCAAAGTAAGCAGACACCACTGCGATAAGTGCAGGATGATTCTTTATCTTGCCAAGAGTTCAGATCTGGCTTTTCACCTGCTAGCTAAGGATGCACTACAGTTTATATTTAACACTTCCTAAGAATTTACAGAGGTAGGTGTGAAGCTATTTTCTTAAAGATATGCATTCCGCAGTATATTTGCTGTACTATCAGTACATTTGTTATCATGTACAAACAGTAAAGTCATTATCAGGTCTATTATTAGACCAGAGCAGCCCCTCTGGGGAGTCCTGCATGTTGAAATTTATTTTCTATTCTATGTACACAGTCAAAATTAAACAGAAAGCTGGGAAGAAAATCTTTCAGGATGATAGAATTTTTTCATTGCAGTTTTGATTTGGTTTAGATTTTATCTTACCATAAAAAATTTTAAAAACTATGAAAAGGAAAATCTCGAAACAGAACCTTTCCACTTGATGTTTTGGTATTATAAAATAATATTAATGGGTGTTTTGGAGCTTCTCTTTTTGAATGGGGGGGGGGAAACAAGAAAAAGATGTCTTTAAATTGTATCCTTTTTACCAAATTAGAATTTTCTAGTAAAAATGCATGCTCTTGAAAAGGTTTCTGTTCATTCTTATTTACTTTTCATGCTTGTTTGAGTGGTTCCACCCAGAAATAATTTAACTATTTCAATCTGTCAATCCAATATTTTGGAAAGAATATCACTGAGCATACTTCCCTCTTGAGTACTGTTTAGTGTAAAAATCCCCAAACACTGAACAAGTTAGTCCTGAACTTTTGTACTGGCACTAGCAAACGAGTCTGGTAGCAGCACCACAGTATCATCACTTTTCTGACTTCGGGGTGCCAATTAGAGTCTCTGCATGGGCCATACTCTGTATCAGCTCAGTCAGAATTGGCTCAGATCTTTCCCACTTGGTCATACATTTCTCTTAGCAACATACCCAAAATATGACATTGCTGTGACAGGAAGGGAATCCCTTTGTCTCTTCTAGTTATAACCACAGAGGCTTGTATTTTGTTTTCGTCTGATATATGAAACATAGTTTGTGTCTGATCAGACATCACAGCCTTACCTATAAGCCTTACCTTTAGTGACAGGACAAGGGGAAATGGCTGCAAGTTGCGCCAGGGAAGGTTCAGGTTGGAGATGAGGAGAAAATTCTTCTGGGAAAGGGTGGTCGGGCATTGGAACGGGTTGCCCAGGGAGGTGGTGGAGTCACCATCCCTGAGGGTGTTTAAGGAAAGGTTAGATATGGTACTTAGGGACGTGGTTTAGTGGGTAATAGGTGGTGGGGGGATGGTTGGACTAGATGATCCTTGAGGTCACTTCCAACCTTAATGATTCTATTCTATTCTATTCTACTCTATAAGGGGCACAGCATGGTACAGGGATCCCCAAGAAAGAGGCACTGCAGACAACTATGGGAGGGCAGGCATACGTTTACTGTGTCATTGTAAATAAAGCCTCCATTTTATTCCCTAGCTCTGGGGTGTTGCTGGTGGTGCGATGCCCTTCACATCTGGCAGCAGGTCATCATCTTACCAGGCCATTAATGACCATCACAAAGTGTATATTCTCATGCATCACAGTAAACAGCTCCAGCAGTTATTCATTCTAAACACATTTACATGAACTTTAATTTCCAGTCCATGTTTTACTTTCCCGCTCCAGTGAATAGCACATTATTTTGTTATTCATTAGATTAATTTCTAGATGCTTCCTCTTCCCTTTTACTTGCTTTCCTCATTCTTCCGGTTCTTCTAGACAGCTATATTTTCTAAAACTGCCTTCAATTCTGTGCCTCAAATTTGTGCTCAATTGCGTGTTAAAAGGGATCTGAAGACTAAATACAGGATATTAAACCAAGAAAAAAAATCAGCAACAATTAGGCTCTGATTCTTCTGCAAACACATATCCTTGTGCACCCTCTGCCAGTGTAACACACTGTGCTAGAGCAACCACTGTCTGCCACAGCATGTGCATTGCAGATTAGCATCGCTCCGTGCAGCCCTTTGCCATTGCCCCAGTCACCAAGGGCCTTTCTGATGCACCTGAGACTAGCTTTATTACTGGTCCCACCACACAGTGTGGAGGCAGAAATAATGACCTGAATTGCCTGGCTGCATTACAGGAAGAAGAAACAATTTCTTTCCTGCTGCTCAGCGACTAAAAGGAGAACAGCTGGAGATATTACCCTTTTGCCACTTTCAGGAGAGACTTTTGTGTTCAATTGGCAGAGGGGTGGGAGGGAAGATACAAAAAATCGTTGCTGTCGCTGAAGGGTACAGCCTGGATACTACATTGTGCTTCTAAGCTCTTCCTTCCATCTGTCTCCCCCACTGGTTTCCCCGCAGAGAAACCACGTTCATGTCATGTTGGCCATGCCATTACCTTGAATGGGGAGAAATGTGTCCTGATGTGCCTACTCCTTTTGTTATTTGTCTAGATGGGGCTGAATCAATGTCTTGTTGAGCTGGCAGTGGAAGGAGGAGACTAAAGCATCATGAAAGGTAGTAAAGCTGCCACAAAAAATCTGAGAGGTGTAACATGCTTTTCAGCAAGAGAAAAAAACCACTTTCCTCCCTAGTATTAGACAGCTGTGTAGTTCTCCACCTTCAGTGTCTGCATGGTCTCAGTGAATACACCACATAAGCCTTTGCTTTTAGATGATGCCATGGCTTGTGTTTAACAATACGCCTCAGTCTTGTATATCTCTGTGCTCAACAAACAGTCCGGTGGCAGTATCTTTGCTTATTAACACTAGGGAAGCAAACAACTGCTCTAGCAAGAATTAGAGTCCACTTGTGATGTATAATTTCAAACACAGGAAGATAGGATATGTGCTTTAAAGACCTTCTAAATAAAGGGAAAAAAGTGACACCCAAAGGATGGGGGGGGAGACGGGGGTATATGGTTAAATGGCAAACTAGTCATGATGTATCTTGATGAGTTTAGGTGAAATTACTGACTGATTTTGTTGACTCTCTCCACTCAAAGCTGTTTGCAAGTTGGACATCATGACAGGAGTGGGTTTAAGAAGAAATCTGAAGGAAGGCTAGGCTAGGTGCAAAGGGGACTGCATCTCTCATCCCCTTATTAGCATCACCTGTAAAAAAACATGGTTGCAACTAGCAACCATGCAGCTTTGAGCTTTTGCAGCCCCCCGTTCTAGCATTGAGTGATTTAATGGCATTACATGTGTTTAGGGAACTCCTCTCCCATGTAAAGCACAAAGCAGAGAGAGGACTCAGCTGTTTTATATGCTGGGTCCCCAAATGAGTTAACAATTCTAGTTTGTCTTTGAACTGATCAGGCAAGTTCTAAAGGAATACCATACCAACACCTCAGTGGTAAGGCTTCTTTCTGCACTGAGGCATAGGCAGCACTTCTGAAAAATCAGGACCCAAATACTGGAGAAATTCCAAGGGCCAGGTCAATCAGCACTAGTGTCTGTTCGTACTGAGTTCCTACCTGAAGATGCACACTATGGCTTTGCCAAGGTGAGTAGGAAAGTATCCAGTATACCTCAGGTAGCTAAAATGAGGCACCTCAATCCACATTTAGTCATCTGGGTAAGACCCATTTCTCTGGTTGCTCTGAACAAAACCATGGCAAACTGCAAAATCAGACAAATCAGCTGAATTTATGAGATTAAGTTCTTGACTGAAGCTGACTCTAGCTATCTTGTTTTGACATATCCAACATGAAAACTCTGAACTTCGTTGTTACACAAGAGCTACTCTGCACATCAAACATATGTGAGCGATACAGACAGTGGACTGAACATATGACATCCCACCACCTCAACTTTTTACTCAATTTCAAATCTAAGTGAAGTGTTATTTTAGTACTTAGAACAAACGTGAAGTGCTTTTGTGAGATATAGTGCTGAAAACCAGAACAGGGCTTTAATAGACACTGCTATTAATTTTTGTGAACTCCTTTTTCACATCATTAGTAACTTGTTGCTATCGGAGTACAAGAATGATGTACCAGACTAATTATATTAAATGCATTTTCAGATTTATTCATTGTGACCTGTAATGTATGTATTGTGTTTAACTAGCTGGACTAAGATACTAGTGAATTACATGGAGATACTTGAAAAAACTCGAGTGTTACGCTGGATACCTATTTCAGATAAAAGCACTCAGTCTTTCAGAAATGTGAGGTATTTGGGTTACCTATTCATCCTTCGCTCTCATTTGTGGCAGCTGCATGATTAAATTGTTCACTTCGTGATTCTGACTCAAATTAAACCTGTTTGTCAGAAAATATGAAGCAGTAGTCAACAATGTAAAATGCTGACAAAACTGTATTTATGGTAGCACCGCTACCTCGGAGACAATTTTTCTGAAAGGCTCTGAGTCCCCAGAACTATTTATGCTAAAGTATATCTAGTATCTACTAACTGCAATTAAAATTATCTTTCAACTCTGATCTATTGCTTCTGATGAATTAAGTTTTGCCGTTTCTAAAATAGGTGTAAATTTGAAGTGTCATGGGCAAGGTTCAATACAGAAAGCATATGGAAGCTAAAATTAACCATAATGACTCCAGTTCATTTCGCCTGGAAATCAGAAAATAAAATACAACACCACAAAGACAGCCTTGGCCTCTTCTGAGGGGAAGTTTAAAAGCACTGATAAGATATGCAACGTCTACTACACATTTCAATATGCTGAAGATTTGTTTCCAGCTGGCTTCAACTGCTCATGATCAGATCAGGCTTTTCATCACCAAAGCTAAAAGGCCCATCCTGGCTCTCACTGAAAACAAGCACAATCTCTTCACTGTAAATCTGAGCAGGGTCTCGTTTACAACTCCAAATGCATGTCCTGCAAGGGAAGCTTAAAACAGATCTTTTATTGCTGCTCTCTGAGGCACTAGCATTGTACTAAAATAGAAATTATTCAAAGAAGATATGCCAATCACCTACTAAAAATGTGGAGTTGCCATCATAAGTTTTCAGGAAAAGCATGTGAAAAATGATGAAAAAGAAACATGATTCAGTAAAGGGACTTCTTTAAGTCCCTAGAAGCTGAATTTTTATATGTTTCAGTGGCTTAGGACATACAATCCCAAGCTCCATACTGTAGGCTAATGTAGTTTCCACAAGACACCAAGTTCTACTTCTGTTTCCAAAGACATTAAAAGCAAAAAAAAAACAATCAGGCTTCAAGGGGGTACAAGATGCAAATCCCCAGTTTCAAGAAATAAACTGTAGTTGTAATAAATCCTCTTCAAGTAAAGTACTCGTTTTGTTTATAAGAAATCCACTAAAAGAAATGCTATCACTGTGGGCATTACAGTAATTACAGAACACACCTCTGAATGCCACAAACACATACATCATCCTGGAAACCTATTATCAATATACTGAATATGCAGAATATGCAGAGAACTCTTTTTCAAGCCAGTTCAGAACTACATAATGTATAATGAACTGTATTTTCATAATAAAACCACAAAGAGTAGTGACACCAATTACAATCCTAAAGCTATAATACTTTGTGAAAACATTTCATCAAAAAAGAAACAGTTTTCTTTAACTGGTATTTTTAAATAACAGAAGAGAAAGAGGCGTTCAAAGGTACCAAAAGTAATTGGCGCTCAGTCTAATGGATTCATAAAAAAGGACAGAAATTACTCTTATGTCTACTCAGAATAGCTGTTTCTATTAACTTCTTTCTATGATCATTAAAAATGTGATAAAATGGAGTACCTTGCCTTGATCCTCAAAAAAAATTGTTAAGCATTTTCCCATAACAGTATAATATAAAATTGTAGAGAAAGAAACATGCAAACATACCCAATACCTTACACATGCCATTAATACAAATATCTCGGCTGTGCCTTCCTTCAAAGCAAGGAGTGCCATCAGTGACCGCATCAAGCATCTTCTCTGAAAAATGGCCGTCTACTGGGCGACAGTGGAGCTCACAGGGGTTTGCTGAAAGGAAAACAAAAATGCTTTCTCAGAACATGCTTCAGCAGGACACTCAACTGTAACATACAGGCAATGACAGTTTGCATTTACTACACCATCCACTCATTTTCCCCGGCTGACGTTAGCTGACAGGAATGGTCTAATTAGAAGCGGTTAGCAGAGCCAGAGTTGTATTGCTAACAGAGTGTCACAGGCCTGATAAATGCCACTCATGGACTTCTAGGAAGCATGTGGAGGCTGGTGCCCTCACACATCCCGGCTCTCATTGCTGATATGTTAACAGTCAATAACGGTAATGAGGCTGTCAGCTGTGACGGAGAAAGGGATGGGAAACCAGCAAAACCAACTGTCATTACTGCGAGGAAAGGAGGAATCTGGGGGTGAGAATGCCAAAGACACTGATAAGCAATGGTTTTCCATCAGCTGATGACTGAGTGATTTCAGAGATAATTTATAACTGCTCATCACTGCTGATGCCTCTTTCAGTGAAATGGTTGCTTCTGATCTTCTGCAAGTCAGGAGAGTGTCACATCACTGCTTATTTTCAGCTATCTGCGGCACTTAATAAATTATTTCAAACACTGGACTTTTTTCCAGTGCTTGGCCATTTATAAAATGGGAATAATATTGGTTGATCTGACAGACTCAGGCTGTTACCACAGATTCATAGAATAGTTTGGGTTGGAAAGGACCTTTAATGGTCCAACTCCCCCTGCCATGGGCAGGGACATCTTCAACTAGATCAGGTTGCCCAAAGCCCCATCCATCCTTGCCTTGAACACTGCCAGGGAGGGGGCAGCCACAGCTTCTCTGGGCAACCTGTTCCAGTGCCTCAGTGGAACCAGTGTGCAGGAATTGGTGGGGCTTGTTGAGAGGGCTTTAAACTAGATCTGAAGTGAGAAGGGGATGGTAGAACCCTCAACAATCCCATGAATGCCAATACTTCAGAAAACAACAGGGAGACACCTGTGAATCATCCCAGAGGAATCAGGAAGGACTCCTCTAAAAAGGTGTTGCAGCCCACAGAAGCTGAAGTGCCTCTATACCAATGCCTGAAGCATGGGAAACAAGCAGGAGGAGCTGGAAGCCACGATGCAATTAGAAAACTATGATCTAATTGCTGTCACGGAAACATGGTGGGACAAATCACACAACTGGAACACTGGAACTGAGGGCTGCAAGCTTTACAGGAGAGAGAGGCAGAGAAGGAAGGGCAGGGGCATTGCCCTCTGTGTTAAGAAAGGGGTAGATTGTGAAGAGTTGCCTCTGAGAAACAGCCACAAGCAGGTTCAGAGCCTGTGGGTACAAATTAAGGACCGGACCAATAAGGGACTTCTTGTGGTTGGGGTCTACTACAGACCACCTGATCAAGGGGAGCCTGTTGATGAGGCCTTCTTGCTCCAACTCCAAGAAGCATCACGCTCACAGGCTCTCATCCTGCTGGGGGATTTCAACCACACGGATGTCTGCTGGGAGAGCTACATGGCAGGCAGGAAGCAATCCGGGAGACTCCTGGAGTGCACTGAGGACAACTTCCTCGTCCAGGCCTTAGACAAACCAAGCAGAGGAGAAGCATTACTGGACCTGGTGCTCACCAATGCAGATGAGCTTGTTAAAGAGGTTAAGATTGGAGGAAGCCTGGGTTGCAGTGACCATGCCCTGGTTGAGTTTGTGATCTTGAGGGATATGGGCCTGGCAAAGAGCAAAGTCAGGACCCTGACCTTTAGAAGAGCAAACTTCCATCTCTTCAAAGAATCAGTGGATGAGATCCCATGGGACACTGTCCCTAGGGACAGGGGATCTGATCAGAGCTGGCAATTCTTTAAGGACATTCTTCTTAGAGTGCAAGAGTTCTCCATCCCCCTATGTAATAAATCAAGCAGGGAAGGCAGGAAACTGGCATGGCTGAGCAAGGGCCTGCTGGTCAAACTTGGGCAAAAGAAGGAAATGCACAGGCAGTGGAAACAGGGCTGTGTGCCCTGGGAAGATACAGAAACGCTGTCTGGATGTGCAGGGATGGGATCAGGAAAGCCAAGGCACGGACAGAACTAAACTTGGCAAGGGATGCAAAGAAGAACAAGAAGGGGTTCTGCAAGTACATTGGCTGGAAAAGAAAGACAAAGGAGAGTGTACCGCCTCTGACAAATGAAGGCAGAGAACGTGTAACAACAGACATGGAGAAGGCCGAGGTACTGAGCAACTTCTTTGCCTCAGTCTCCACTGGCAGTCAGGATTCCTACATCTCTTGAGTCCCTGAACTTCTAGACGAGGGCTGGGGGAGCGGAGTCCCTCCCACTGTAAGTGAAGGGCAGGTTCGGTACCTCCTAATGCAACTGAACAGCTACAAGTCTATGGGGCCTGATGACATGCATCCCAGGGTCCTGAGGGAATTGGCTGATGTAGTCACCAAGCCACTCTCCATCATACTTGAGAAGTCCTTGCAGACGGGTGAAGTCCCCGATGACTGGAAAAAGGGAAACATCACCCCCATTTTTAAAAAGACGAGAAAGGAAAACCTGTAGACTACAGACTGGTGACACTCACCTCTGTGCCTGGCAAGACCATGGATCTTCCCAGAGGAAATGTTAAGGCACGTGCAAGACAAGGAGGTGATCTGTCACAGCCAGCATGGCTTCACCAAGGGAATATCACGCCTGACCAATCTGATGGCCTTCTATGATGGAATGACTGCATCAGTCAACGAGGGAAGACTGACCGATGCCATTTACTTGGACTTCTGCAAGGCTTTTGAGACGGTCCCACGCACCATCCTGATCTCCAAATTGGAAAGATATGGACTTGAAGAGTGGACCATTTGGTGGATAAGGAATTGGCTTGACGGCAGAACCCACAGAGTAGTGGTCCAGGTGGAGACTGGTGACAAGCGGTGTCCCTCAGGGGTCTGTCTTGGGACGAGTGCTTTTGAGTATCTTTATGAACGACAAAGACGATGGCACCGAGTGCACCCTCAGCAAGTTCACAGATGACACCAAGCTGAGTGGTGCTGTTGATACAACAGAAGGAAGGGATGGCATTCAGGGGGACCTGGACAGGCTTGAGAAGTGGGCCCATGTGAACTGAATGATGTTCAACAAGTCCAAGTGCAGGGTGCTGCACCTGGGTTAGGGCAGCCTGAGACCTTGGGGGGTTCTAATGGACAAAAGGTTCAACATGAGTCAGCAGTGTGCACTTGCAGCCCGGAAGGTCAACTGTGTCCTGGGCTGCATCAAAAGAGGCATGATCGTCAGGTCAAGGGAGGGGATTGTCCCCCTCTACTCTGCCCTTGTG
>VWZZ01007080.1:39477-87296 GCA_013399095.1 Psophia crepitans | reverse complement strand
GAGTCCAGAGGAGGCCACGAAGATGATCTGAGGGCTGGAGCACCTCTCCTGTGAGGACAAGCTACAGAGTTGGGCTTGTTCAGCCTGGAGAAGAGAAGGCTCCAGGGAGATCTCACTGTGGTGATTCAATACTTAAAGGGATCTTATAAAAAGGATGGAGAGGGACTCTTTACTCAGGTAGATAATGACAGGACAAAGGGCAATGGTTTTAAACTAAAAAAACAGAGAGATTTAGATTAGAAAACCAGGGAGATTTAGATTAGACATTAGGAGGAAATTCTTCCCTGTGAGGGTGGTGAGGCCCTGGCACAGGTTGCCCAGAGAAGCTGTGGATGCCCCCTCCCTGGAAGTGTTGAAGGCCAGGTTGGACGGGGCCCTGGCCAACCTGACCCAGTAGGTGGCATCCCTGCCTATGGCAGGGGAGTTGGAACCAGATGATCTTTTAAGGTCCCTTCCATCCCAGCCATTCTATGATCCTGTAATTCTCACCACCCTCACTGTAAAAAATTTCTTCCTTCTATCTAGTCTGAATCTCCCCTCTTTTAGTTTAAAACCATTACCCCTTGTCCTATCACTACAGGTCCTACTAAATGTCGTCCCCATCTTTCTTAGAAGACCCCTCTAAGTATGTAAAAGCCACGATAAGGTTGCCCTGGAGCCTTCTCTTCTCCAGACTGAAAAAGTCCAACTCCCTCAGCTTGTCCTCACAGGAGAGCTGCTCCAGACGACTGATCATCTTCATGGCCCTCCTCTGGACTCGCTCCAACAAATCCATGTCTTTCTTCTGCTGAGGACTCCAGAACTGGACACAGTACTCCAGGTAAGATCTCATGATAGCTGAGCAGAGAGGCAGAATCACCTCACTCAACCTGCTGACCATGCTTGTTTTGATGCAGCCCAGGATACGGTTGGCTTTCTGGGCTGCAAGTGCACACTGCCAACTCACGTTGAGCTTCTCAGCTCAACTTGTAGCTTCAAGTCCTTCTCTGTGGGGCTGCTCTCAATCCCTTCATCCCCCAGTCTGCACTGATAGTGGGGGTTGCCCCAACCCACGTGTAGGACCTTGCACTTGGCCTTACTGAAACTCATGAGGTGCACATCGGCCCACATCTTGAGTTTGTCTGGGTCCCTCTGGATGGCATCCTGTCCCTCAGGTGTGTCAACCACACCACTCAGCTTGGGGTCATCTGAAAATTTCTTGAGGGTGCACTCAATGCCACTGTGTATGTCAGTGATGAAGATATTAAACAGAACTCATCCCAATACGGACCCCTGAGGGACACCACTCGTCACTGATCTCCATCTGGACATTGAGCCAGTGACCACTAATCTCTGGATGTGACCACCCAGCCAATACCTTATCCACTGACTGGTTCATCCATCAAATCTCTCTCTCTTCAGTTTACAGAGAAGGATGTTGTGGGGGACCGTGTCAAAGGTCTTACAGAAGTCCAGATAGATGACATCTATAGCTCTTCCCTTGTGCACCAGTGTAGTCACTTCATCACAGAAGGCTGCTAAGTTGGTCAGTCAGGATTTGCCCTTGGTGAAGACATGCTGGCTGTCTTGAATCACCTCCTTGTCCTCCATATGCCTTAGCATAACTGCTCATAGGATCTATTCCATGATCTTCCCAGGCACAGAGAGGAAGCTGACAGGTCAGTAGTTTCCAGGGTCCTCCTTTCTACTCTTTTTTTTTAAGATGGGTGCAATGTTTCCCTTTTTCCAGTCATTGAGGACTTCACTTGACTGCCATGACTTTTCAAATGTCATGAAGAGTGGCTTGGCAACTACACTGGCCAATTCCCTCAGGACTCTGGGATGCATCTCACCAGGTCCCATAGACCTATGTATGTTCAGGTTCCTCAGATGGTCATAAACCCGATCTTCTCTTACAGTGGGAGGGACTTTGCTCCCCTACTCCCTGCCTTGCAGTCCATCTGCTCAAGACGTGTGGCAACAGAGGTTGCCAGTGAAGACAGGATAATGTTGTTGAGTATCACAGCTTTCTCCTTGTCCGTTGTTATCAGTTTGCCAGCTGTGCTCATCAGGTGGGGTATAGTTTCTGTGACCTTCCTTTTCTGGCCCTTACTATTCTTCACATCCCTTGCCAAGTTCAGCTCCATCCACGCCTTGGCCTTCCTGACCCCACCACTACACAACCAGGCAGCACCCCTGTACTCTTCCCAGGATACTCGTCCCTGCTTCCACTGCTCATGCATTTCCTCCTTGCCCTTTAGTTTGACCAGCAAGTCTTGACTGATCCACGTTGGTCTCTTGCCTTCCTTTCCTGATTTCTTACACCCGGTGATCAAGAGCTCTTGTGCTCTACAGAAAGTGTCCTTAAATATCTGCCAGCTGTGTTCTGCTCCCTTGTCCCTGAGGGCAGTTTCCCAGGGGTCCTATTGACACCCTGTTGTATAAATGGTCCAAGAGTTAGAAGTGAAACCAGGGTCAAAGTAAAGACATATATAATCACTGCCCTTACATTACTCCCCTGGAAACCCTTCAGCAGAGGCAGAGCTATCTGTCATATCAATGAGGGACAGCAACAGCAGAACTGTCTTTCAGTTTTGGTCCATAACAAGACTCCAGTCCAGAGCAATTTGTTCATGCTCAGCAAGCTGAAATGCTTTGCTGAGCAAAGCAGGGGGCCTTCAAACTGCCAGTCAGTTCAAGGTGCTTCAAGGCACCGTTATTGAGTGGTTTTAATACAATCTCACTGTGTGCTGCAGAGGTGCCTCTGCTGAGTCACAGTTTCCTCCTGTGCCTGACGGAGCCGAGAACAGCCGCTCCCTTGGTCTCAGAGGGATCAGGGTACCTATACATCTCCTAGATAACTGCTAATGAATTTATTTATCCCTCTTGTTCCCCTTCCACTTTTGTTGATCTTGATTGTGTCATACACAGAACTGTGTTTAAAGCTGGAGGAATTTCTAGTAATGACATAAATTCAGATTTTTGGTAATGCAAAGCAACTAAATTATTTCCTATAAAAGGGTTTATGCTTTTGAATGAGGAAATTCATTGTTTTGGTTTGTACAGCATCAACATATACACATTAACACACACTACAGAAAAGTGAGCTCAGGCTCCCAAACTGCTTGCATCTCAAGGTTTAAATCCTATACAGCCTGAAGTTTATAAATAGTAATCTCATTCATGTAAACAGCACCTCTGCAGAACTAGTATAAAAAAAAAAAATAAAATCACAAAGGGACGCTAAAGAAAATCCAAAACCTTAATGAGGATTTTTGTGATTTCCCTCAAGTAGAGCTAAAATAGCTTCTCAGGACTGACAACGTCATGCTTGTGGCTTCTCACAGAAGGATGCCTCTGTAAAGGGCAATGGAGGGATTAGAGGCAGATGACACACATGAACCACGGTTCTGAAACTGGTGGAATTCAAGGTGATGTGAGTCATGTTCGAGAGTATCAACACAGATGGAGCTATGAAAGAGTCTCAGACAAGAGTCTGTACATAAAGTTTGTAACCCTTATCAGCCCTGCCCCTCTGTGAAAACTACCAGCCATAACATCCATTGGTTGTTCTGATAAGAGGTGTTATGATAAGCAATACAATTAATTTTACTTTTACCTGCAGAAATCTTCTGGGTATGTGACTAATTTGATTACTTTAGTGCTCTCAACTTTGTTTCACCTTGCTTACCTTCTCAATGCACCATTTTTTATACACAAAGCACGATACCATTATGAAAAGGAGAATCCCAGATTTCCAGCTAGTCTGTTACCTGCTCAGAATTGATCCTGATGGACACAGACTTTGCATAAAGCTATTTCAGCTTTTACATTGTTCATAATGAAATACATAGAGCAGCAGTTTGATATCTGCACCTCCTCCCTAGCTGTGCGTTGAGAGAACAAGCAAGATGTTATCCAATTTCATTTCAGAAATCACTCAGCAAGAAAAAGCAGGCAGTGCTGGCTGCTGACATATTCCTGTCATAACTATGATGGTCTAAGTATATAACTCATAAAAACTTTGTAGAAAAAAGATAACCCCCTTACTAAGTTGAAATAAAAAGTAAAAATAAATAACAAGCAAACTTTCAGACTTGCAAAGGTTCATGATTCAGTGAAGGGCTTTCTAGGCAGTGAAGTCTTCCTGGTTTTCCTAACTGTAGTAACTAATCTAAAATGAGATCCTTTATTTCCTATAGGTTTTCTACTGAGCGCAACTGGAAATAAGAGAATATTGCTCCCTCCCTCCAAACTCAATCCTATCCAATATATTCCTGCCATCATTCTTCAGGGTTTTTTTGTATTTCTTCTGCACAAAAGGCTGGTCAGGGCACCACTGAGGAAAATATCCCAGCACCGTATTAGCCATTCATTTTCTAAAATTATTTACTTATCTATCGTTATTATTTTCCTACAGCTGAGCTCACAGACCTGAAAAAGGATCAGGGCTCCATTATTTTGGGACTGTAAATAAACCGTACCAGAATCAGCCACTGTCCTCAAAAAGTCTAACAATTTAAACACAAAACAGATACAGATGTCGAAAGCACTTTTAGCTCCTACTTTCAGATAGAGACCTGACATACAGGGAAAAGTCATACATTTCCCAAAACGATGGGAAAACTTGAAAACAAAGAGTGGCATTGAATAAAGATTTTCTAAATCTTATTTCAGTCCTGAAAATCTAAAAAGATTAAACTCAGATCAATATGAGCATTAGGGTTGCTCAGAAGGAACTCAGTAAAGCAGCTGGTTTAGTTTCAGTTACTTCAGCAAATTTGATTAATTCATGATGACACTTTTAATAAAGGCTGTCATCTTAGTAACTTTTCAGCTAAAACACACTAAAATTCTTGCAACCCAGCATACGCATGAAATACTAGATCCAATGTGTGAACACTCAGTAATGACCATGTTCACACAATCGTTTTTCAGAACAAGCACATTGAATTCCTGTTTAAACAGAGCTCATTTCTCCCTGGGTAAAGCCTACAGGGTTTTGCCCATTCCTCCACACCAACGTAGGATCAAAGCCACTTAGATTGCCCCTGCCTAGACTGTATTTAAATTACAATGATAATATTCATTCCTCAAACCCTCTCGGTAACCTGCTGTAATGTTTAACCACCCATACAGCAATGAAGATTTCTTAATGTGTAACCTTAAGTTCACCTGTGCTGTTTTGGCTGTTTCAGCTTGTCCTACTGTTCACGGACATGAAGAACTGGATCCTGCTCTCTCTGGGGATTCCTGTACTACTTGAGTGGAGGTGGTGGGAAGGTGCAGTACAAAGTACAATCAAATCCAAGTTTGAAAGCAGAAGTGTTACATTCAAACCAACCTGGCAAGACCATGGGACCCTGCTTTTCAAAGTCAGTTAACACGGGCAGGAAACTGCATGGATATCAACAGCTTCTTCCAGACTAGTCATGCAGTCCTGCTAGCCTGTATCCCTACTAGCTCAGGAATACGCATGAAACACACGCTTAGAAACTCTCTTTAAGTAACTGGCACTCAATTCACTCAACTTTCTCTTTTCTGGGGCAAAACTTGCTTTTCTCAATCTTTCCCACAAACTATGTTTTTCAAATCATTTAGCTTTCATGCTGCTCTCCTGTAAACTTCCTCCAGTTTGGTTGTGTCCTTCTGGCAGTGTGTTACCCCTTGCTGGACGCAGAGATTTTAGCTGAGGTGGCACCAACACTCAGAAGTGTAGAAAAATTACATCCTGTTTTTTTTCTGGAGTGCCGACATCCTACACCAAGATTATGTTGCTGATTTGAATAGGGACAAGATCAATACTTTAATACATACAAGAAACCCAGAAGTATTTGAATCCCAAGACACACAGCGACCCTAAGCACCCACTGACTTATTGGTAATCAGAATGGGACTGAGGAAGTAAGCCAGCAAAGCTGAGTAACAATCCTAAAATTCAGGCAAGTGATTTTTTTCCCATGCATGTATTATAACATAATTCAGATTCACCCAGTGTACAGAACAACAAGAAGCTAACTAGAAAGGAACATACTCCCTTCCCAATTTAAATTTGTTTCCCCCACAGCTGACTCCCCTGAGTTCACATGCAGGAAGGATCCAACTTAACCTGAGAAGAATGTGATTAATGTGTCTGCCAGCAGAAGATAAGGCCTCAATATTTTCTTCCTACTTCACAAGAAAGACAAGAAGTGGGCCTCTTCTCTTCAAGCCCTCACCTCTGTGAGAACTCAAAATTGGATGAGAGAATGCAAAACAAAGTATGAAAAGACAATTTGAATCATGGAATCATTACCAAACAAAAAGTAGCAAAATAAAGCTGAGGTGAAGCTACTTTACAACTTTAACCAAGCCCGGCACCCAAAAAAAAAGTTTTTTTAAATCAGTAGCAGCATTATCTCATGCTGTTAGCTCAGCCTTGTGACTGTATCAGCGTAGATCTTATTTGATACAGACATATTTTGGGAAGAACTATGAAATTTAAAACTCCTAGCTACATAACCCCTATCTGACAGTACGTGAAATGATCTTGGCACTGATTGAGAAAATAAAGGTATTTATATGATTCAGTATAGGACTCATACTTACTACATGGAAGTTAAGCTCTGAGAAGCTATCAGACTCAGAAAAAAGTAATTTGTCAAAAGGCATGAAATATATAAATGTGAGTTCAGCCTGATGGCAAAAGAAGTACATTAGCACCAAAGTCTGATGAAAGCGTCCAGGTAGGGGCTTGGGTAATGAGAACAATTCAGAAAATATGCTGCTTAGAGCTACTGGATGTCCCCTTCATGTTGAGACTCCCAGGGATACTCAGGTGCTCCAGCATGACACACATGTGTTTCTGTGCTCCAGGGCAACTCCATAATAGTCTCCAACAGGCCCAAACTAATTTAAAACAGGAGGGAAAATTCTCAATTTGAACCTGAAATACCGTTAGCCTAGGTAACAATGAGATGTCATTAACTGCTTTTCTGCCAGGCTGCTTGTTAAAGCTGCTTGTTGCATCTCACTTTATATTAAATCATAAGTTATCAAAAAAAGAGTCTTTGTCCTCTTATGAAGGTACAATTTATACAACAGAAAAGGACATTATGCTGGTGTTTAATTATGCGACATTTGTTAGAACTGGCTTATGTAAGCTCTGAAATTAAAGCTAGGCGAGACCACCTACGATGTTTTTCCATCAGGATGAAGGAACACAGAACGTCTGAAATGTCACAAAATGACTAGCTCAGGGCTTCATCTTTTCAACTAGATCCTTCCACACAAAACCTGTTAAGTGTACTCAGGGTTAGGGAAAGCTTCATGACATTTTGTTTTCCCCTTATACCCCTTGTGCAGCATGAGAGGACTGAAAATGCCTCAAAATAAAACACAAGCCAAAACCTTCTTGGCAGCAAGCTGAAGTAGTACGAGAGTGTAGTGAAAAGTCTTTCAAACTGGGTGGCATCAGTTAAGGGTACACTGACAAAGGCTGTTGAACATATGGTGGACATGGTAATTGGGTCTCCAGGCTCTGAAATATCAGATCTTTTTTCATGGGCTGTTGGTTTGCTTTTGTTTAAAGCCTTGGTTTGCTTAGGGCAAACACAAGAAAGGTTCAAACTGCTCCATCTCACACAGAGAGTACTGTCTCACGACCCTACTTGAACTTATTTTGCCCAGGACGCCTTTAGCAACCAATGGAAGGTGAAAGAAAACTTGAAACTGAGATGGGTGGAAAACTCTCAGATGTATTTCAGTGCAGTAGGTAACACCACGTCTGGACAAAGCTGGAAGCTGTGTGCCCACAATAACCACTCACCCTCAATCACACAATGATGACATCAGATGAAGGATCAGCACAGGACCTGGCCAACTCTCTGTTCTAAATGAATGTTCCTAAGAGAGCCTGTTTATCTGAGCAAGCCAGTATTCTTGTAGATTAGTTTAGCAGGAAGAAAGCACTTCAAATGCTGCTAACAGAATGTAAGAATAAAGTTGCAAACATTAAGGACCTCACAGATCACGGGGGAGACATGTAATTCTAGACTAAAATTCTGCTGCTAAGAAAATAGATTAAACCAGTCAAAAAGGTTTTTAAGCCACAGAAGAAATATTTGCTTGGTATTTGAAGGATTTTGCAAAAGGTCACTGAAACCCAGGATGTTCCAGATGAAATATATCAAGCTCAACAAAATACCATTTTAAAGATAAGTGGTTTGTCTGTAAAGCTCCAATCAGTTCTATTTGAAATATGTCATGGACACAACACAGGCCTGCCTTCCGGTGTGCAGGAAGCATTTGATTCATGATTCTTAATGTCCTTCAAAAGCAGACCTTTTGCAAGAAATGCGCATGCAGAATGAACAGTTCTGTAGAACCGTCCTAGAGAGGACATGAATGGAACAAAGGCTGTACCCATCAGTGGTACACATGAGTAACTGAGAGGACTAGAATCCCAATTTCAGTGACAGGGGACTGCAGAAAAAAGTTTATGAGTTTGGCTTTGGACTAAGCCTTAGACTGCTATCATTTACCATGGTTTATTTTACTGGGAGTCCTTCTGAAAAGGTGTTTTTCTATCAATCATACTGTTTTTCATCATAAATTTTCCTGGAAGCCTGTATGCTCCAGGTTTATCTTCAACGGTGTTATTTGTTAGATAAAATTGAAACAGTAGCTGAAATTTAGGAAACCTATTAAGAACTGACAATAACTAAAAATACAATGAACAGGCTGAAAAATACTACCGGAAAATGAAACTGAAAGCTGAATCTTGAGCTTCACTTCCACAAATGGTTCATTTTTTCTTAAAAAAATATATTGATAGCTTCTACAGGATAATCTACTCCTTACACGTATACCTACACCAAGAATCAAATGGCACGGTAATTACTATCTTCCCGGTACTGAATAACTAGCTGTTACAAAGCAGAAGCATCAATTCTGTCTACAATACAGGGCAGTGCATTCCTGAACCTGTTGAGGTATTATTTCCTCACTATGGTGCCAGGTACACTTACCATGCAGATCTGAGTTTGGAAGTAGCAAAGCCACATTTATGCAGTGGAAGACTGCTTATTAGGTGCAGTGATGCCTGCAGGCCCAAACATGCAGCTCTACACCACACTACTGTACTTCTTCTGCGGTTGACACTGGAAAAGATGGTTTAGGTCTATACTACACAATTAGTATAGACGTGACTTCAACAGCTTTTCCTAGTGTAGTATCTTTTCAGAAACTGGGCTAGTCACACTCACAGCCACTACCACTACAGTTTTACAAAAACATCTATGTGTAGAGGAGAACCACTGCCTTTGTGTACACATAAAAGGCACACCTGCGTTTGGAGGCACACACGGTTTTTTCTCTCTAATGAAAAGACTTATAATTCAGTGTCTTCTTGCCCTCATAGAGGTTTCCTACAGGTCTGACTTTTTATACATGATATTAAAAAAATTGTAGCTTTGTACCTGTGTTATAAACAGGAACCCAGTGGTAGAACTCATTCTGGTAGGGAACTGTATCAAATTCACTGCACTGCATCTGACGAAAGGTTGGTAAGCCATTGTGACAGGGGCTAATGTTACACACACGGTAACGTTTCCTTTCTCCGGTGCAGTAGTCTCCTCCAAATTGTGGTCTAGAAAAGGAACATTGAGATTGGGATGTGAGATTCTAGGTAAAAAGTAGTTTTAAAAGAGGAATGTCTTTCAGATTTGAATGGGATAACAACGTGAATCTGAATCCTTGACAGGGTAGAGATATCATTCACATGTTCAAACACCCAGACATGTCAGTATGGAGCACAGAGATCTTGACATACCTTGTATCCCAAAGAAGTGCTTGGTACATTGCCTGGCTGAGCTCACAACAAACTACCTCATCACACAAACTCCCCCAAAATACAGCATTTTCCAGAGTGTTCGACAGTTTTTCCGCAAAAGCCAAGTGATTTCTGCTGCTAAGCACCCTCTTAGTGATTTTTGAAAATGAGAGGTAGTGTCTTCATGAACTCAGGTATGTATTAGAAAATTCCGCCCTTCATGTTCTGGTCCTACCAACTCACGTGTCTGAAGCTCAAAGCAAGCTGTGGCTAGAACAAAACATGAAAGTTGAGTCCCTGATTTCGCCCAGGGACAGATTGCTAGCTATTGTTCTCACCCAGTGTTTGAGGACATTTATTTATTCATGGCAGTATTATTAAAGTAACATTTCTATTATTTCTGCAAGGCCCGAATGCTAAATAACTGGATTTTTTTATTTAGTGTAGAAACAAGCTCTATGGAGGGTAAAGACTAAAGAACAAGACGATGACTGTAAATGTGACCCAACTGAGTGTCACATAGGTATGGTTAACTGGGAAGGACAGGTGTTCAGTGTGTATGGCATCTGCTGATAACACAGGATCATACAAAAATGTCTCCAATGTCATAAAGTACCCCAAAGGTTTTGAATAAAAGGTATGAAAAGATTGTGCACTCAGCTTACTCTGGGTTATCACATGGTCTCTCTGCACTCTGAACTCCTGCCCCACATGTTCTTGTGCAATGGGACCAGGATGACCAAACGCCCCATCCACCATGGATTGCTTCAGGAGTCTTGCCTACTGTAATGCACTCACCAGAGAAGCACCACTGAAGAGAGAAGAGAAAGGACAAACAGCTTAAGATCACTATCGCAGGAAAATGTTGTTGTGAATTATTTGTTATTTCAGTCCCTGAAGGTCGAAAACGTAAGTGGAAATTTAAATGAAGATGTGCCCTGCTTCATGCTACACAACAGCAGTGCTGTTCATGGCTCCTCTGCTGTCCCTTTGCAGGCAGCACAGCTTGCAGGCAGCCAGGCTCACAGTCACCTTGTTTTCTCCGCACCGAGTCCCATCTGCAGCTGCATCCAGTTTGGAGCGGCAGGAGCCTTTCACCGAACACCAGAGTGTTTGGCAAAGGTTCTGGAAAAGAAAGAAAACTGCAGCAGTCTGAAGCACAGCTGAACTGATACAGCGAAGATTTTCAAAAGTCTCCCATGGTTTTGTACATCCATTTACAAGGTCTTATAACGGCTGCATTTCCAAAGACAGATGTTCAGGGTTTTTCACAAGTTAGGACCCACCAAGGGTCCAAATTTAGGCACTCCTCATTAGTGTACAAGGAGGGACTATCTGATAAATACAAAAGGGTGAATACTTACCATCAAGTGAATTATCTGAACAATGTGAGTTTAAATATTCTCCTCATTGGTTGCTCAGCTCCCAGCTACACCCAGGAAAAAATGGCTTTACAAAGTTTGGGCATTACTGTTTACAGTGGAGGTGGGCAGAGTTTGTATTATTTACATTTGATGAGTACTAATGAAAGCAACATTCGGTTTTGCATTGCTGTCTGCCTGAAAACATACAGTGAAATCAAAGGTTAGGGAAGCTAACCAGGTAAGTAAAAATGACGTCATGTCTCCAAGTGCAACAGATAGGTTAAAATTCATCAAGGTCCCAGAACTGGGTAAGGAAACAGAGATCAAAGCATAGGTCTCTTAAAACATCAGCCAAGCAGACGGCAAAAGAAAGATCTAAAAGAAACAGTCTGCCAGGCTGGCTGGTAGAAAATAAAAAAGCCTAGTCGGCTGGGTAGAGTAAGTACTCTGGTTAACAAACACTTGCATATTATTAAGTTATGCAGAATAGAATAGAATAGAATAGAATAGAATAGAATAGAATAGAATAGAATAATGAAGGTTGGAAGAGACCTCAAGGATCATCCAGTCCAACCGTTCCCCCCCACCTACTAACCACTAAACCACGTCCCTAAGTACCACATCCAACCTTTCCTTAAACACCCGCAGGGACGGTGACTCCACCACCTCCCTGGGCAACCCGTTCCAATGCCCGACCACCCTTTCCCAGAAGAAATTTCTCCTCATCTCCAACCTGAACCTCCCCTGGCGCAACTTGCAGCCGTTCCCCCTTGTCCTGTCACTAGTTATCTGCGAGAAGAGGCCGACCCCCAGCTCACCACAACTCCCTTTCAGGTGATAGTTTAATGCAGTACATTGTCAGTAAAGGACAGCATTTGTTTGCCGATGACCCCAAGCTGTGTGGTGCTGTTGACACGCTGGAGGGAAGGGATGCCATCCAGAGGGACCCTGACAGGCTTGAGAGATGGGCCTGTGCAAACTGCATGAAGTTCAACAAGGCCAAGTGCAAGGTCCTGCACATGGGTCAGCACAATTCCAAGCACAACTACAGGCTGGGCAGAGAATGGATGGAGAGCAGCCCTGAGGAGAAGGACTTAGGGGTGCTGATTGATGAAAAGCTCAACATGACCCAGCAGTGTGCGCTGGCAGCCCAGAAAGCCAACTGTGTCCTGGGCTGCATCTAAAACAGTGTGGCCAGCAGGGGGAGGAAGGGGATTCTGCTACTCTGCTCCGCTCTTGTGAGACCCCACCTCAAGTACTGCGTCCAGCTCTGGGGTCCTCAGTACAGGAAAGACATGGAGCTGTTGAGAGTGAATTCAGAGGAGGCCACAAAGTTGATCAGAGGGCTGGAGCCCCTCTTCTATGAGGACAGGCTGAGAGAGTTGGAGTTGTTGAGCCTGGAGAAGAGAAGGCTCCATGGAGACCTAATTGTGGCCTTCCAGTACCTGAAGGGGCCTACAGAAAAGCTGGAGAGGGGCTGTTTACCAGGGCATGGAGTTATAGGGCAAGGGGCAATGGGTTTAAACTAAAAGACGGGAGATTTAGATTACATGTTAAGAAGAAATTCTTCTCTGTGAGGCTTGTGAGGCTCTGGAACAGGTTGCCCAGGGAAAATGTGGCTGCCCCCTCCCTGGCAGTGTTCAAGGCCAGGTGGGATGGGGCTTTGGGCAACCTGTTCTAGTGGAGGGTGTCCCTGCAGGGGTTTGGAACTAGATGATCATTGAGGTCCCTTCCAACCCAAACCGTTCTGTGATTCTATGATTCTATTTCAGCTGCTGCACCAGGTGCAGTAGTCAACTCCACAGAAGGCGCAGTAAGTCCTGACAGTCAAAAAAGCTAGCAGAGCGAGAAACATTACAGCTACCTTATAACAAGTCTTCTTCACTCAATTAGAATTATTCTCTAGAGAGTGAGAACAGACATTGAGGGCTACTACCCCCTCCTCAGTTCACATGCACACCAGCTTCTCTTTTCATCGGCAAGCAGGAGCCCTGCATGCTTGGGAACTTCTGAACAAGCAGGGCTTTGTGTGGAAGACCACTTCCAAGTTAGAGAAACCTGGAGTGTCAGACAGACTGTGTACTCCTCACTGGAACAGCAGAAGCAAAAGCCCAGGTGCCAGGTCTTGACTGAGGGTGTTTGAACTGCAGAGTTCAGCATTAGGAGAGGCAACAGAGCTGGGAGCATCTTCCTGTTAAGCAGGGACAGCTGTAAGTTCATCAGAAAAAGAGGCCAACAAAACGGATCCCGCAAGCAGCTCTCACTGGGATTCTCAGAACAAACAACATGCCAGATTGGAAGGCAACACAAACCGGGCACTTGTGAAAATCCAGCTCCAATGAGCTAGCAGCAACATTTGCCCAAGTGTAAAATATAAAACGTGGCTGCTGTTTTTTAACCTGCTTCTATTTAAAATAGCTAAGCTTGGGCACATTCTGTTTAGAGAGAGTTGCCTCTTTCTTACTTTCTGCATTGTGTGTTCACCTTGGTTTTCATCTAGAACACCTAAAAGAAAGTAGATAGCACATAACACCTCAAAGTGCTCCAAATCTCCAGTTGGAATACAATGTTTGGAGCACTGCATCTTGGCTCATTTAGCTGCTTTTGGCCATTTATACAAGTCAGACATTGTTTTGCAGTTTCTTATTTATAGTTCAAGAGTGGCATTACTTAGCAATACTTTGTGAAACCATCCTTCTGATGTTCTTAAGGCAGCGCTACCCAAGTTTTCTGGCTGATGCATTTTCTTTCATTATGAAATTAATCCTTTTTTTTTAACTTTTGTGTACAGAATACATTTTGGGCTTTTTGGTGTACAAAGTGCACTCCTGCACTGTGATTCGGATACCAGAGAAAAGCTTTCCACTGACACATTTTTATGAGGTGCATTCATAAACTTCTAAGTCAAGAGTTCATGGAGGAAATTCTTTAGCTTTGTAAGAATTTTTCCAAATTGATCTCCATGTACCAGAGCTATTTTCCATCTTTAAGAACACTGGAATAACAACAGTACAAGAAAAAGCATTGTTTACTGTGTGCTTTTGGAGGTAACAGCCAGGAATTCGTTACTCTGTCATGGACTTAGTGCAAGTCAAGTGACTTTGTGTATGGTATATACTTTCCACTCAATCTGTGAGAAACGGGTCTCTGCCTTAAAGAAAGTTGAGTCCAAAAACCCCCTTTCACTGCAGTCAGTGGAAGTTCTGGAGATAAAGGGAAGTCAATAAGATAAGGATTCTAAGCTCCTACATCCTGTCCTATAGGAAGCTATGAATCTACCTACCACTTGGAAAATTCCTCCCTCTAATCTGTACTTTGCTATTCTTTTCCTTATTAGAAGGACAATATGTATGTGCTTAACAAGATGCTTAGAGGACTTAGTACCCTTTTTCCCCCCAGTTCAAGACAGACACGGAACTACTGAGGAGAGTCCAGTGGAGGGCTACAGAGATGATTAGGGGACTTGAACATCACTTGCATGAGGAAAGGCTGAGAGAGCTGGGGCTGTTCACCCTGGAGAAGAGAACACTGAGAGGGGATCTGGTCAACACCTATCTAAAGGGTAGATGTCTAGAGGAAGGGGCCAGACTTTTCTCAGTGGTGCCCAGTGACAGGACAAGGGGCAATGGGCACAAACTGGGACACAGAAAATTCTGTCTCAACATGAGGAAAAACTTCTTCAGTGTGAGGGTGACCAAGCACTGGGACAGGCTGCCCAGAGAGGTTGTGGAGTCTCCTTCCCTGGAGAGATTCAAAATGTGCCTGGACATGATCCACAGCAGCCTGCTCTGGGTGATCCTGCTCTAGCAGGGGCATTGGACTAGATGATCTCCAGAGATCCCTTCCAGCTGCCTACTGTTCTGGGATTCTGTGTGATTCTGCGATATCTAAATGGTTCGCTACTACTTAAATTCCAAACCTCAGTCTTTTTTAAGTGTAATCACTGAACCCTTGGATATATTCAGCTAAATCGAGATTCTTCTCTCAAAAAGAATCCATGGATCAAATTCAAACAGACATTAGAAGTCACAGAACAAATGCAGCTTGGTGAGTGAGCAAGTGTAAAGTAAATAGTGGAAAGGCAAAGAACAATCAAACCTCTTAGACAAAATGACTACACTAATCATTCAACATGCCAGGCAGATTATACTATTCACAATTTCCTTCCTTGCCAGTGCAGCTACTGAAAGACATAGGTCTTACAGTAAAATGCAAAATTAGATGATACCAATCACTTTTTTGACATATGTCTAGCTGTAAAGTTGGTTAATCAGGAGATGTCGAATGTAGAGGCCTAGTAGGTTCAAACCCAAGGACAGAAAGAATGAATCACTACGGCAAAATTACACTTTAATTTTCTATCTGTACCAAGAGACAAATTACAGTAACTGAGGAAACTGGCAGGGCAGGTAATGAAAGCAATCTTTCAGTACCTGCTTCAGAACCGGTAGTTGCAGTTCAACATTGGTAATTATGTTATCTGTTAAGGTTGGGAAGATTAATCAAAAATAATAACTCTAATAGAAGGGTAGATGAGGATACATATAATTATCCAAGTGGAATAAACAGTCAACATTGGCAGTCCCCAATTCACAGCTGTGCACAATACCTTGACTAAAGAAATACTCCAGCACTGCTGATAGCCATAACGCCACTTCTGCCACAGTTGTGTTTAGCAAGCCGGATGCTGTCTGCAATGTTTGCTGCATATTGCTGCCCAAAACACAGCAAAGCTTAGTGATCACTTTGCTAGAGAGGCACTTGAAACCACCATTTCTGAACTCTTCTATGTAGAAAAATGCTGTATGGAGTCAAATAGCTCTGAACATGCTAGGTGCAGTTAAAATACTATACCCTTAGCTAATATAACCTGTTACTCTGCCGTGTCTCCTAGCTCTTGCAGAAGGGTGTGCTGCTGTGACCGTACTGGTCCCTTGCATCTCTGCACAACATTGTTTAGTTGTGCTGTGAGACAAGCACCAGGGTAGTTTGTAAATTACGCACTTCCACATAAAAATATTACGTTTGATGGGAAAATAAAGATTCTTTAAGGTACATGGACTGAAATTTCCTTTAATTGGTCACACCATCACGACTGTGAAAAATCAGGACATATGGGAAGAGATCACAGCCTTGATTTCTTCAGAAAACTCTTCCTGGAACTCAAGATTCGTTCCCAGAATTATTTGGTCGGTTGAAAGCTATAAGCTTGAAGCATCTTGTTTTTTAAAACAGAATTTAAGCTGCATT
The DNA here is from genome assembly GCA_013399095.1 of Psophia crepitans. Classification (NCBI taxonomy): domain Eukaryota; kingdom Metazoa; phylum Chordata; class Aves; order Gruiformes; family Psophiidae; genus Psophia; species Psophia crepitans. The sequence continues at coordinate 70,892 of VWZZ01007080.1, read as the reverse complement.
GATAATTTACCTAAGATCAGTATTGTAACTTTAAAATTGAAATTACTCCACTGCTTAAGGACAGGTATTTAACGATACATATGGGGCCAGATCCAGCAAAAGTCTTGCAAATATGAGGCAAACAGTGCAACAACTCACTTCCAGAATCTGCAGAATGGATTTAAAACAGTGTTAGGGAATGCCTGCACTGCACATCTGGCCTCTGAGACTGAACATGCTGCATTTGTAGTTAGCAACTGAGGTTCACTGACTGCACTTCCACACTGCTCAAGAACTTTAAGTTCTTACTAGGGGAATGAAGAAAAACATACAGCACTCACATCCACATCTTCACAGAAAGTAGCATTGGAACCATACTGAAGCTGGCACTGGTGATGCACATCATAAATCACTCCAGGAGCAATGATTGGGGACTTTAAAACTTCTTTTTGGGGGATATCATCCAGACAGAATCCCCATCCACGGCTAAAAGACAAAAATTGTATCTTTAAGAAAAAAACCTTACAACCACATTTTTTTACACTTCTACACAGACTTTCAGTAACTAATTCTTAATGGCAATTTTTTATATGGCCTTTGGAAATAGCACCTCTGGATACCAGCTAATATATGCTGAAGTGCTGCTAACAAACAGCACTCCATCTAGGTAGGGAGGGTTACAAAGGCAAAATATAGCTTGTCAAAGTGGAAATACTATGAGGCCATTTTGATTTATGATTTATAGTGGCTTCAGAGCACACCATAGCCTCTGCTTAAAGTTATACCACATTGCTGCTTTTAAAAATGAACATAATGAATTTGAACAATTCATTGAAGTCAGGCACATGTCATTATGGCCAAAGGCAAGATTTATGATGTTCCATTAGCGTCCCTGACGAAAAGGCTTCTTTCTTCCTGATAACTGCATAAAGCTGCAGGCTGCACCAAACCTGAGCTGATATGACAAGACTTGAGTTCACTTCCAGAATGCAAAAATATAATGGAGCTTTTCCTAAATAGTATAAGTAATAAGCTTGGGGTATGCCCTCCATGGGAATTAACTCACACTACAAAAACCTGCATCTAGTAATGTAATAATACAGGACTTACTTAAACTCCAGATAAACAACTCATACACAGTTGCACTCATTTCAGAGAAATGCTACAACCTGATCACTCACTCTAGGAAACGTGTGATGTATTCCTTGCTGCACTGCGACCAGGTGAGTGGAGTAGGATCATACTGCAACTGTCGGGACATAATGTATGGGCGCTTTCCAACAGGCTCACAGTCGTTCTCTTTTCCATCGTGCTGGATACCAAAACTGAAGATAAAAAACAACATCTAGTAATTCCTGCTGATACCACAATACCTATCTATGGGCTCCACACTGTGCTTAAAAAAACATTAAGGTTGCCTCTTCCCCTGGTGAGCCATAGATTCCTTTTGCTAAAAACCCCATATATAAAAGAACTGACCTGAAGTCTACAAAAACAATCCACACTCCAACAGGCTTTCAAGCATGTCTGTTAGGTACAGCAATACTGTCCAGCATAAAATAAAGAACAGACTGCCAGATACTATATTCCGGGGTTACTTTTACGAGAGTCAAAATGCTATTGCACAGTTGGGCCAGGAGTCAGTTTAAACCTCATTTATGTTAAAACTGCTAAGCTAAGAGCTTCCCAGCTCTAGGATCCCAGTTATGTCAGACTTGTACCACGTTAACTAAGATCACGCTTTGTTACACTCTGTCTTAACACTTTCTTATAATTGCACCTTATTGCCTGTTTCTTTATAAATCTCTTTTTGAGACAGACTTTTTCAGAATTACCGAACGTTCAGTGACTTAGCCTCCAGTCCTTCCTCCTATTTCGCTTCCTCAAATTCTGCCTTACAAACAGATCTCCATGGTAGGTCTTCCCCACATGGTTCCCTCCAGTTCCTCTCACTTATTAAGGGATTTCTTTATTCAAGAACTTGCAAAAGTCATAAACATTAAAAAACTCTGGGTGGGATTCAGCTGATTAAACATAAGTGCCTCCACATCATCTCATCGTGAAGATTATCTGATATAATAAAATATGAAGATGCTGATACAAGAAGATGTTGACACCTACACTGTTAACATCTGAAGGTGTGTATGAAACAGCAGTGAAAACTGATTGAGATCATGATTCAGTCACGGATCAGACAAAGTTAAGTTCAAACCATTTAGGACTTTGTTTCTGCAATGTAATTAATTGTACCATGACTCAAATGTTCCAAAAGCAGAGCACAATTTCATTTTGAATCAACTTCAGTGATGGGTCTGAGGTATAAAAGCAAGCATGTCCCCTTACTGACAGGCTCTTTTCCATGAACAGGGTCTGTAGACACAGAAGGTCGTGAACGTCTAGAAGGACAGTATGAGGAAGATTTGACTTTTGACATTCATCTAAGAAATGGGTGCATGGCTTTCTTCTCACTTTTTGTTCACCTTTCTTACAGATTTTTACTGTCTGTATACGAAATTTTAAAAATAGGTACTCTAACTTGGCTTGAGGAAAGGATGGTTTCATGTTAAAAACAAACGACACATTATGCAATTTTCTTTGCGGAGACAATTCTCACAGGCAAGGCCCTGCAACACTCCTGCAAAGGCAAGAATAGCAGTACTCTGCCTCACAGCACCCACAGGACAGCGAGTTACCAGCTACTCAGGCTAGACCAGGAGAAAGTGACACACAGCTCCTTTTAAGTAGTGTCTTCTGATAGCTAGTGTTAATGAAAAGAGCTCCCTGATAGCAAGAGGTTGTGGGGACCAACTAAACTCAAAGCTGGGGCACAATTGTACTGATTTCAGCGTTACTTACTTATATTATTTCCTGTCTGGCAATTCAGAGGTTGAATAAAGATAGGCCAATTAATGCATGATAGGATCAATACTTGTGTCATCTCTGTATCAGATGATGATGATTATATCCCACCAGGAAATACAGACTTCCTCCTGACTGGTGTTTGGGTGCATAATGAAAGTAATATGACTGAAGATACAGCTGTGAACATGTCACCTAGCCAAGCAATATGGTGCAGCTGAAATGTGCAGGCATTATGGCCAAACTGGAGTAAACATGAGATAAGGCTCTACCACCATAGGGAAAACAGCTCAGTGACAAAACAGATTCAAAAATCAGTTTTTTTTTCAGGTGAGTTTAATAAACCAATTACCCTACCAAAACACCCTTAGAAACTGGAAATACTGAGAAATCTAGCTTCAAGCAAAAATACCCAATCATAGCCATGTCTGAAACTAAACACCCAGGAACTTTATTTAACTTGACTTAATTGTATCCACAATAGGTATATTAATACCCAGAAGATACCAGTTACTAAGAAACACCCCGAAGTGACTTTATTTGTTCATCAGAAAGGAGCACAAATATTTGATATTTCTGTGAAGTTTGAATGCTTGAAACAAAAATGGTTTCTAGCTAATCCGCAATGCTGAAATACCTTAATATAATGAAACAGGTACATTTTGTGTAAATTATTTGGATTGACTTGGAGATCATCAAAAGTAATCACATAGTCATTCAGTATATGCTTGGAAAAACTACATCAATTAAATGTTGCTTCTTTGTAGCTTAATTACTTCATTCTGATACAGTGTCCTAGCAGACTCTGTTAGAAGGGGTAAACTAAACAGTTGTAAATATAAACAAAGTTCAAAAATCTCTTTCTTTTCCTTGGCTAAGAAAAAACAAACACAGTTTTGACTCTAATAATAGACACATTAACTCACTCCCTGTTTTGTTTCTGGCAATTTGAGTATTTATACACAAATACTAAATTAAACTCAGCTAGGTCCCCCTTCATCTTCAGCTATACCTGTGTCCAAGTTCATGAGCAACAGTGAAAGCCAATGGAAGGCCTGAATCTTCATTGATGTTACAGCTTCTGTGAGGTTGACACATGCCTGACAGATGAGACAATCCTAAGGTTTCACATGGACGGTTCATGCCCGCACAAATGTCCTTTCTAGAATCACAAAAAAGACATGCCATTAAAAGGGCTTAAAAACAACTGTGTAGTGTCACTTACATTGGGTGGTAAGTCTCCGTCTCAAAATGTATCAGTACTAATTTGCGTTTTAAGCAAAGCCTAGTGCTAACATTTTTACAAACATATATGCAACAAGAAACCGCACTTGTTCTGCTACTATCATATGACACTGCTATAATTTGTAGCCAATATTGACATTGCTATTGTGCCTAAATACATGTTCACTGTCAATACTGTACCTAAGGAAAGTTTTAAAACCTCGTGCTGGTTTTGGCTGGGGTAGAGTTAATTTTCTTCAGAGTGGCTGGTACAAGGCTTGTACATGCTCAGCAGATAAAGCTGGGGAAGAAGAAGGAAGGGAGGATGTTTGGAGTGATAGCATTTGTCTTCCCAAGTCACCATTACATTTGACAGAGCCCTGCTGTCCTGCGGATGGCTGAACACCTGCCTGTCCATGGGAAGTGGGGAATAAATGTCTTGGCTTGCATTGCTTGTATGCATGGCTTTTGCTTTCCCTATTAAACTGTCTTTATCTGAACCCAGGAGTTTTCTCACTTTTACTCTCCTGCTTCTCTCCCCCATCCCACTGGGGGAGAGTGAGCGAGCAGCTGCTTGGGACTTAGCTGCTGGCTATGGCAAAGCCATGAAAAAACTCCACCTCTGACAGCTTTTTGGTTATAGCACATCTGAAGTTTTCTAGTACATACCTGATGGTGATTCCAAAGTCTATAACCTGTAAAGGAGGTAATGAGATCAATCCCTTCTGAGGGTCAGGGTGGTTATCCTTCTCCCAGTTCAGTCAGCAGGCTGAGGGCAGCACAGCTGAATCCCAGGCTCTTTGGCCGAGCAACACCCCAGTGTGAAAGAGTCTTCTCTTAGAGCAAGTGGCAGATTTACTAAGAAGAACGGGGATTTAGATCCTGTATAGCAGCACTGTCAAGTGTAATGCATCTGCAGTCATTGAAGGGCTGTAGAGTGGCTATCCAACAACACTGACCCAAACATACCCCAGCCTCAGTGAAGCGAACTGTTTGAAGCCTGTTTATTTGGAAAGGCAAACCACGCATCATTGTGAGACTTCTTTTTCTCATTCTTATTTTAAGATTTGTTGATTTCTTTGTTTACTGTACCATTTGAGGGTTGTTTTTTTTTCTGTTGAGGAATTTAATTTAGGGCTTTTTTTTTTCACAGATATCTTCTCTCAGTAATGTGCAGACTGGATCCATTCTTACAGTCCTTCAGAAGTTCTGCTTCATGCCCTACCACAAACTCTCTGTATCACCTCAGTCATCACCATTAAGTTTTATGTGCCTCCTTTGCTCACATGTAAAAAAACATTTCGTGTCTTTTTAAATCTGTAGATAATATTTTAAAATCACACTTTAAAAATTAAAAATAAATGGTACTGTGTTCGCAAAATCTTCCATTCTGAACTGCACCTGTATTTTATTTTAGGATTTGCCATTATGGAGTTGTTCACCTGCATGCTATGTTGGTTTGGTATATTCTCTCAAAGAAGAATAGAGCAGTGATTGAGCACAAAATGAGACAGGATCAAGAGGGGAAAATGACCTGAGCTCTGCAAACTGCTAATCTCTCAGGACAGACAGATCCCAATTTCCTAAGATGCATCTCTAATGAAACACCCACATGCACACATAAAGGGTTACATGTACTTTTAAAGTAAATGAAAAACAATTCCTTTAAAGAAATTTAACCTTTAAAGGTTAAAGTCTAACTTTAACCACATTTTTATAATATAGCTCATATTCTCTGCCTGTACAGGTGTCAGGCACACTAAGTTACTATTGCATTATGTTTCAGAAACAGCACGTCTTCATCAGACCACTTCACTGGGTTCTGTGCAGAATGAAGTAAATGATGAAATGACCCTATAAAAAAATACCACCACCTAAAACCAGCAACCAAACAATAGTCACAGCCACTGAACTGCTGCCCTACCGGGTTAGAAGCACAGCCACGTCATGGTGTGTAGGGTTGACGTCACTCTTGGGATTGACACTCTTCTGCCATTTGCAGAAGCTGGCTAGTGTCTTATCAGCATGATGAACTATCTTCAAGCCTTGCTAATGGGAAATGAAGGAAAATATTACTGTAAAGACCAAGCTGCATTGCAATAACGTGTTAGCTGTGAAGCTGGGTAATCTTTGAAATGCAATTGATTGTGTTTGCTTAAACCTAGAGCCATCACTGGGACCAATGACATCTATTTATCTAACATCTGAATACTAAGTTTAAATGTTGACTTTTTGTAATTGGTGCAGCTAAAAGCAAAATTAAATGTAGAAATGTACACATTTTTTTGGTGAGTTTCATAAAATCCAACAGTTTCAAACAAACATTTTATATTCTCCTGAAAACAAGTTTTCCTCTATAGGGAAGGTAACGATTAATTAGTATGGGACTTGATGCTCAAATTCGTCACTTGGTATGTGAACAATCTCATGCTTAGGGAACAATTATGCTTCAAAGCGTCTATTTCTTTCATAATATTTTTCAATTCCAATGAGAGACAATGCAGTCATAGATATTTCTTCCTCATTGTATTATTATATTGTATACGTGCAAGTTCTTGAAATTTCTTCGGAAATACAAAGTATGCAAAGTATGCAAATTCATTCAAAAGTGTATTTCTGGTCTTGGACATTCACTGTATCTTGCCTCAGTTTACTCAATCTAACTTCAAACTTTTCAGAAAGTATCTAAATAACACTGTTACCATATAGTAATTTCTGGGTAACTTAAAACTAAATTTTGAAAGATACCCAACACCACTGCTTCCAACATTGCCATTCTTAACTGAATAGGAATCCACGGTTTACCTTCAAAACAGCCACAGAAATTTAGCAAGTAATCTTAATTGGAGGTCACCATGGACTGCAGGTCCTAATTGTCCTGTTAGGATGGGAACTACAGTGTTTGCCCTGCATATTCTCACACTGACGACTATTAGGAAAGGCTCTATCCTAATAATTATTTCAGAAGACATAGCCTGGCCCTATGGCTTGTATCACTGCCTTCAAATGCATTGGAACCGTGCAGCTTGCAGTCATAAACTATAAGTGAATGAGAAAATCCCCTTAATGTGTTCCTGCCATCACAGTAGGCTATGTCATGCAGAGTGTTTCAAAAACAACTATAAAATTATGACAATCAGCCTGTCTTTAACCATGTAGCCCCATATTTGTGAATGAGAGACCTCAGAATCTAGCAACACACAGCTAGCTCACAGCAATTAGCACCTACTTAGTTCTCATTTTTGAGTTTTGAAAGAGATCTAAAAAGAAGAATGTGTGTTGGAGCTGCACAATAAGGGATGTACTTCTTCAGTGACCTGAAAAACTCCAGCATTACATTTTGTAATACACTTCAGATAACGCTAGGTAATTAGATTCTGAGCAATGACATGTTAAATTCGGTTTCTCATCTAGGTCTCCTTGACATCCCATGTTCTTTTGACACTAGGGAGATTCCATTTCCCCATTCCTAACCTGACTACTTTAATTACATTTTCCTTGGCAATTTTGTGCAGAAATACCTGAAATCATGAGCTAAATACTTTGCTATTGAGGGCTACATTCATTCTAAAACCAGACATGCTGAAGATTAATAGAACAGTAAAATGAACACATTAATTTAAGCAAGTAAACCCTTCTCTCCATGATTACAGCTCAATGCACTGAACTCCCAAGTTTCATAAGTGACATTTTGAAGAAAATAAAAACCTTACCTCTTCCTCCTCAAAGAGGATGAGCCGGACCAGCACAATGTGAATTGCATTGCCAATGCTTGGATCATGGAACAACCCTGTGACCTGTGCCAGAGCCAGAAAGTATGAGATTAGCTGATTCCTCTATAGCAGAACAGGACTTTAGAGAGAAAATGTAACATTTACTTCAAGTACACTGTCCGTTTTGGGGTGGGGAATGAGTGCGTTGTTTTGCAGTTTAAATACTCAATGCACTTCACTCAAAGTTTACTGAAATACAAGAGATGTCAGAACTGTTGCAAAGGGCAGGTCTGCCAAATGAGTGATAACAGGATTTGGCAAAAGTTACTAAGATAAACAGCAAAAGCCTGTACAAGACAATTTTATTTGCATTTTCCTTATAGAGCAATGCACCAGGTTTGGGCCTGCTTCCTTCACTGTCAGCAAAACCACTTCAGAGTTCTTGAAAAACATTAGCAGAAAAGAACGTAACATCTAGAGTCACACAACACTTATGGAGAGGTCTACTCAGGGTGCCAAAGAAACAGCGTATCAAATCGTCCCTTTCTGATTTTATAGGAATCAGCTTCTGCCACAACTAAGCAAAAAAAAGTCAGTGCTAGGCAAACAGAAATCAGTAAAATGATGGATACTCTTGCATTTTCACAGCACAGAAGAGGATCTGTGATTCTATGATTCTATGTTAAGAACAAAAGGATAATGAATTTCTTGATTTTTTAAAAAAAAATCCACACAAAAAAAGAGCAAGATCTGAAATCAGCAAAAATCTGACCAAGTAAAATGTGATAAACATCATCACAATGTTGGATGAGGCTGGGCAGGAGAAAAAGGACAGAAAATAGTCATAATCTATCTATATGTGAGCTATGCTGGATCATATATATGTATGCTGTATCACAAGAAATATGAATGGATAAAATGGATTGCATTTGGGTCAAAACTGTTTGGGAGAAGACCGTTAAAGAAGAAATTACTGAAGTAAAGTGGAAATTGTGTTTTTGAATACAAAGTTTTGGTTTGGATATGGATTTTTTTCAAGGTCTTAAGCTGGAAATTGAACCATTGTAGGTCACCCTATCATCTCAGGTACAGACTGCAGAGAAAATGTTAAGACTTGTTTGTTCCTGAATTTGATCATGGCTGGGTTCTATTCCACATGTTTTCCCTGTGTGGACAATACCTCACGTGCTCAAATCAGCCTTGTGTCTGTTTACTCAGGCTTGCTGCCTCAGTAGCTAGTCAGATCGCTCAGGGCACCGTTGGGAACATACTGTGTAAACATAAGGGACAGATTGGTTACCATGGCTAGAATTACACTATGATTAATTTCTCATATATTACACGCATACCATGGTAAGGACATAGAGGACATCCTCAATAGACTCACCAAGGTCAGTATCTGCTACGATACAGGTAATAACAGAAGGTATATCTGTAAGCAGCTTCATGAAACACCATTGCTTTCCCCAGGTCAACTTATACTTTGAAACTTGGTATGCAGGAAAACAGCAGCCGCTAAACTTTTTTTCTTTTTTTTTTTTAAATGTGGACTTTGTATTATAGGCAGGATACTTATCCGGAAAACCATCTGTACTGGTTTTAATTGGGACAGAGTGAACTTTCTTCATATGGTGCTTGATTTGCGACCAAAACAGTTATGCACTGATATTTTAGCTCTTGTTAAGTTAGTACAATTTCCAGTAGTTTCCTGTGTGCCTTTCTCATCCACAGATACAAAAAAGAAACCATATGCTTAAAACTGTAGGATTTCTCAATGCTGCTGTGGCTACCAACCTGAAATCATCAACAAGCAACGGGAGAGACAGCAAACTTCAGCAGAAAGGAAACTAATGCTAGCATTTATAGCTATGTGACTTCTTTCACTTAAAATCCAGAGAAAAATGACGCATATGAAACACACAAAGAAAAAATAGTTTAAAATACAGAGATTTAATGAATATATGAATGATATTCCTTTTCTGAGAGTGAATAATGTTACAGACTTGCTTCAAAGTGATCAGTAACATAGTAGTTAGAATTTGCTTCCTTCATCTAGCTAAAAAAAGGAAATACTGTACATACCATATTCATTATAGTGAGGATATATGATTCCACATGGTCACTTCCATGATATTCAACCATCTTACTGTCTGCAACCACAAGTGTCTCCACCCATCTCTCTTTGCTGACAGAGCGCCGAGAAACCTTTCTGACAGCCATATGATTTTGTTCCCATCTCTCCCTCTGATGCTGCTGCAGTTTGAAAAAGCTGAGGGTATCTGGAAGAATAAGAAGCAATGCTGACTTCAAAATGTTTTCAAGTATAATTTGAAGTGTATGGCTTTAATACTTGCAGATGGAATGGCAGCATTGCAGAATCACAGGATGATATAGGTTGGAAGGGACTTCTGGCTGCCAGCTACCTGACCCCCAGCAGGACCAACTCCAAAGCGAAAGCAGCCTGCTGAAGGCAATGTCCAGCATAGTTCTGAATGCCCCGCTTAAATGGATTAAACATGCATCCAAAAATTACCCCTACTCAGACACCAGGGATTAAGGTGTGAGACAGAGTCAAGCTAAAAAAATGGAGTTGGGGATGCCATTCTCCAGAAATTTCTCTTCTGTGGTTCAGCTCTAAACTCTCTAATGACACCGGCTCATAGTTTAAGATGAGGGATACGCTTTCTCCACAGGCAGCTCTTATCTCAGCAGGATGGCACGTTAAGCCCAGTGCGGTGGCACATCCATGAATGGTTTGTTCTGTGCATAGAAAATATTCCCTAAGAGCAGGGACACTTCACCAGCAGGTGTCATCTAAATACCAGTCAGGCAGATGGCCCCGGGCTCCTCAAGATAATCTCACCTTGCTTTTACCTTGAATCAGCAAAGTGCTGCAAGCGATTTCAGATTTGCTGAGAAATCCCAGGTGCTCTGCTGTGCAGGAATGGAAAACTTGACCAGGAAACCACCAGCTCAGGAATACACCAGAAGTGATGGATAGTTTGAGATCTACTAACATGCAGTGCTGTCTGAGAAAAGCCTGCCTCCCCACACTCTTCCATCATAACTGCTCAGCAGATCACACTCTGCAAGTAGCAGAAGAGAGGAAGGGAGTACATGAACCCTGAGGGTTTCAATGCATTTCTGAAAAAAAGAGATACAACACAGGTAGGCTAATGCTGAAGTCCTCTGGAAGAGAAATGAAGCTAGGGCTGAAAGGATACCCAGGACAGTCCAGGACTAGTTAAAAAGAAGGCCGATAAGAGATTCAGCTAACAAACTGCATTAAATTCAAGCAGCCATACTCAGAAGTTTCTATCTGTTGTGGGACATAATTCTGCAAATGAGAAGTTTTTATTAGAAAATCTGGTTCAGCCAAACAAGTCACATACACTGTTCCATCGCTGATATGTGATATCTAGCCATACCACTGAATAACCAGGAGAAATGGTGTAGATGACAACACTTCATCAACTTCTAGTTAGAAACGGCTGATAAATTTCAGCAAAAGGGTTGTTTTTAAAAACAAAATCCAAATTTTTTTAGAGGAAAATCGAATTGGATCCTTAACTCTCAGCTGCACGGAAGGACTTTAAGTTATCTGTAAGTCTCAACTATATATGAAAAAACACTACTGTACAAACTTTTCCAGTACAAGTTAAAGCTGAGTGGCTTCTGTCCGGGAAAGAAATGTTACATTCTCTCTTTTAGCAAATAAATTTCATGTTTCATCAGGTGACAACAGAACTATATTTTGCCATTCCTTATTAAGAATGAGCTTTCTAATCTTCAAGATGTAATATTGATAGTCTTGCTACAAAAATAATTGAAGTTCTTCACTTTGAACAACTCATCCACTCAAAATGTTGCTTGATTAGGTTTTTTTTTTAATAATTTCTGCTTATTTTACCCCAAAATTTCCTTAAAGAACAGATATGGCTCACCTCACTTAAAGGCATTATGTGAGATTTCCATATCAAAGGCTCTTTTTCCACCTGTTGCTCAAAGAAGAGTACGGCACACAGTGCAGTGCAAGGGGACCTCTGGGTGTTACCTGCACACAGTCACCTTTCAACACCTCTAGAGATACACAGGGCTTTGAAGAAGCAAGGTAAAAATGTCTGGAAAGGCTGACTAAGGCTGTTAAGCAAAATACAGTAGTACTGATTTATGTCTTCAACTTTATATTCTCATCTCCTTTCTCTTTGCACAAGACCTCTTTCACTTTTACCACTCTGTATTTCACAGTCAAAATGCTACACCTCCAGACATGAGGTATGAATGATGCTAGGGATGCTAGAATGATAAATCCCACACTGTTCAGAACTTGCTACACTATCATTTTTCCTACAATGGGGACCTCAAAACCCATATAGTTCCAACGCCCCTGCCACAGGCAGGGACACCCACCACTAGTCCAGGTTGCCCAAAGCCCCATCCATCCAGCCTGGCCTGGAACACTGCCAAGGATAAGGCCTCCACAGCTTCTCTGGGCAACCTGTGCCAGGGCCTCACCACCCTCACAGGGAAGTCCTTCCTAATACATAATCTAATCTCCTCTTCTTCAGCTTAAGGCCATTACCCCTCATCCCATCACTCCATGCCCTTGTAAACTGGAGTCTCTCTTCAGCCTTCCTGTAGACCCCTTTAGGTAATGGAAGGTCTCCCCGGAGCCTTCTCTTCTCCAGGCTGAACGACCCCAGCTCTCTCAGCCTGTCCTCACAGGAGAGATGCTCCAGCCCTCTGATCATCTGTGCCTTTAGTTTAACAGCAATACTACAGTTTTGGGGTGAGTTCTTCAAGAGGCCAATAAACCCTGTGGAAACAGAGTCACTGTACAAGTATAAACATATGAAATCATCATGAAAAACAATAACCTAGCACTTAAAAGTATACACAATCTAACTATAGACTAAATAAAGGAAAAGCTGAGGAGTGACTCAGCTAATAAGAATTAAAAGGATAGTAAGGCAGAATAAATCAACAGAGTTTTCTGAAAAGTTATTATTATTCCATCAGCTTTGGGCTAGGTCTAATAAAGGACTTGGGATTTCCCAGGACAGCACTCTGATCACCACAGTGCTGGATAGAGAAGGTGGGACCTTCTCCTCTTTCACCCATGGAGGAGGACAGCAACTCTAATAATGGATTTACTTCAAGAACTTTAATTATTCACAAAACTCAAATATAGTAGTTGAATGCTTTCCCCTATTCTTACTGTGTCTGCTCAAATAAATAAGGCACCTATCTAAAAAAGCTCAGTGAAAGCAAACACACTAGAAATCTTGTACACATAGTATCTTCTTATACATACAATCGTGGTTTTAAATATCCATTATAAAACTAAGCCTGGATGTAGGCAACATGAGAGTAAGGGCTCACATGCTATATGGAAAAACTGCTGTAAAACGAGTAAGAAAAGCTCTGAATTTAAAACAGAACAGGTAACCAAACCATCTCTTTTTATAAACATGTCTGAAACACGCTAAGCTAAATCACACAAATGCTTTCTGAGTGTGAAGCAGTGTTCACACAGGAAACTATTACAGCTATTTAATCACGTACTTTCCCATGTTGACAGCCCCCAAGTCCCAACAAAAACAAGCACACAGAAAGCAAGCTTACAACTTCGCAAGCTTTGTTTAACTTTTACATTCCTGCTGTCAAAACCATGAAGTATCAAACCATGGAGTCACATCACTCTAATGCAGAATGAAGCTAAAATTGGACCTGTGTTGACTGATGCACTTAATCAGATACTGCTGCTGAGTGTGCCTGCCGCTCATTACCACTTATGCTGGAAGGATGGAATGATAAATGCTCTGGGCCACCAGCACCAGGAGGTAGATAGACAACAACATCATGGGAAATGGCTATGCCTGGAGCTGCCTACATTTTGCAGCCACGATTTTCCATCTGCCTGAATGTTTTGGGGCTTTTTTTTGTTTGTTTGTTTGTTTTTCCTGGGTATTAAACCCAAGTCAATAAGGGACAACAAAAAATTATAGGTGCATAAGATGCTTTTCTAGGAGTATGTTACTCAATGTCATTTGAAATTTCCATTCTCATTCACTTGGTCACTTCAGTGGCTGTTTCCTCTTATTCTGGTGAAAAAATTAATGTGATGGATTAGAAGAACAAGGTGACTTTTCTATTAATTAATCTAGCACTTGATAAAATGGCATCTGAAAACAATTTAAATGGCAGCACAATTAAATTTTCATTTGACGAAAACCAGGTATCTTCTAAAACAGAATACATCTTACTGTAAAACAAATTTGCAGATTAAAAATTCCCATTAAATTACATCTATATCTTAATGTTTGTTACAAATAATTTAAGACTGTTGACCTAAGAATGACCGAGAAATGCAGTTTTGGGAAGCCATTATGATGCAAATGAGAATTTAAACAAATCAGTTTTATTTAAAATTTTTCTTCTTTTTATATATCTATATGAAAATTCATTTGTACAAAAATGAATGCAAATAACTGAAAGTGGTATCTTGAAGTAGTTGTCTGTGTATTGTAAGGGTTCATCTGCTTTCCAGCAAGGTTAACCAAATAGTATCCAGAACCTCTTGAATCAGACTCAAAAAAATCCCTATTAATGTTCCAAAGATTTCATTCATGAAGAAAAACCAAACTGGCTATATGCTGGTGATCAGAGGTCACCAACCTGCTTAAGACAAGAACAAAAATAAGGCTAAAAGGCTACAAGGATCTTATTCACTACAAGAAAGACATTGAGGCCCTGGAGCATGTCCAGAGAAGGGCAACAAAACTGGTGAAGGGGCTGGAGCACAAGTCTGATGAGGAGCAGCTGAGGGAATTGGGGTTGTTTAGTCTGGAGAAGAGGAGGCTGAGAGGAGACCTTATCGCTCTCTGCAGCTACCTGACAGGAGATTGTAGCCAGGTGGGTGCTGATCTCTTCTCCCAAGAAACATGCAATAGGATAAGAGGAAATGGCCTCAAGTTGAGCCAGCGGAGGTTTAGACTGGGTATCAGGAAAAATTTCTTCACTGAAAGGGTCAAGCTTCCAGTTGTCAAGCACTGGAACAGCCTGTCCAGGGAAGTGGTTGAGTCACCATCCCTGGAGGCATTTGCAAGATGTGTAGGTGTGGTGCTTATGGACATGGTTTAGTGGGACTTCATAGTTTTAGTTATTGAGCTGGACTCGATGATCTTAGAGGTCTTTTCCAACCTAAACAATTCTATGATTCTGTTCCCTAAGCCTGCATACTGCATTCAGCAGTGAAAGAAAGCACTGAAACTCTGGACGGACACAAGTTTTGTGGACCTTCTTGGACATACGGACAGGAAGACAGTTATGAACTAGCAGGACCCAGAAACTGGCAGCACAGGTCTCTGGAGTGCCCATTAGTTCTTCAAAGTTACTATGTGATTTCCACAGCAGGCACTTATTGCAGGCTGCCCTAATGCCAAGCTTTAAGAGTTGGTGAGAAGGTAGGAATGGTGGCCAGAGAGTACCAATGCAAGGAAAGATGCCAGAAAAAAGCAACATTATGCTGGAAGAGGCAAAGGACAGGAAAGGACTACTAAGGGCTGTAATTCCAAGGATTTGGGCAGTACGGGTGATTTAGATGGAAGGTTTGCTCTTTGCATGTGGTTGGGACAAAAGAGCAATATGGTTTTCAAGCTGCACAGATTGCAAACAGCCACCACAGGGACTCGAGAGGCAGCTGAAAGAGGCCTCCATCTCCTGAGCTTTACTAAGCTTGTGTACACAGCAGCAGGCTGAGTGCTGTACCACAGGGACTGGGGAGAGACATTCCTCTTGGGCAAAAGCCTTTAAGGCAGCTTATATATCCACACCTACATATTTAAATTCACAATACTAAATGAATCTACAACTGGTAAACATTAGCACTCTCTCTTCAAGAAAGAATGAGTGAGAATCCTTAATTCAAAGATTATAAGTAAACTGTTGCATTTCCCTGTGCTAACATTTTACTTGAGAAACGTGCACAGCTCCTCTTTTACCAGACACTGAATTCTGTATGGTACAGATACCTATCGAAGTCTTAAAACGAAGAAACATTTTGTTCTGTTCCCCAACAGAATGACAAGCTGAAGTACAGCAAAGAAGGCAATTATGTCAGCATAATGCTCTCCTCTGGTCCCTAGTATGTGCCTCCTTCCACACTGGGCCATCCTCCAGCCACGGTATAAGTTTCCGTGGTATATATAAGGTATATGTGGCTTGACCAGGGATAAACAGCTGCAAAGCAGAAGGGGAAGGTTTGGGATTCCCCTTGGTGGAAAACAAGAGGTCTGTCTTTCCACTTGCAGTCTTGCTCAGCTATCTGCAAACACTTCAAAATTCCTCTGCACCTCCACCAGAGAGGACAGACTGCTGCTTCATACACCCAAGATGCCCACATTGGCTTTTTCAGCCTTGCAACAACTGAGGAAGGGCTCCCTCCACACAGTTACCCTTCACAAAATCCTCCCTGTACCATCACTATCATCACAAAACCAATGTGCTCAGCACTATTTTGCCTGCTTATGCTCCCCCATGCAGAACCAGAAATGTTGGGTGGGTTTAAGAGCTTCCTCTAGGTCTTGAAGAGCCAACCTGCGCATCACAGGAACTCCTCTCTAGCTCATCACTTCCCTTCAGTAAATACAGCAAAAACAGCTGCTTGCACCTCTCTGTGCTTGCAAATGAGCTGGAACGAGCTGCTTGTGCCTCCTCTCATGGAGACATAGGAAGTCAGAAGCAAACATACACAGGCAGCACAGAGTAGCTATGAGATTCACAGATTGGTAGAGGTTGGAAGGGACCACTGGAGATCATCTAGTCCAAGCCCCCTGCCATGGGCAGGATCACCCAGAGCAGGTTGCACAGGATCCCGTCCAGGCGGGTTTTGAATCTCTCCAGAGAAGGAGACTCCACACCCTCTCTGGGCAGCCTGTCCCAGTGCTCCGTCACTCTCACAGTGATGGAGTTTTTCCTCATGTTGAGATGGAGCTTCCCGTGTTCCAGTTTGTGCCCGTTTCTCCTTGTCCTGTCACTGGGCACCACTGAGAAGAGTCTGGGCCCTTCCTCTAGAAATTCGCCACTTAGATATTCATAAGCATTGATCAGATCCCCTCTCAGTCTTCTCTTCTCCAGGCTGAACAGCCCCAGCTCTCTCAGCCTTTCCTCATATGAGAGATGCTCCAGCCCCCTCATCATCCTTGTAGCCCTCTGCTGGACTCTCCCCAGTAGTTCCCTGTCTGTCTTGAACTGGGGACCCCAGAACTGGACACAATACTCCATATGTGGCCTCAGTAGTGGAGAGCAGAGGGGGAGGTATATCCTCCCTTGACCTGCTGGCCACGCTCTTCTTGATGCACCCCAGGTACCTTCTTGGCCACCTTGGCCACAAGGGCACACTGCTGGTTCATGGAGAGCTTGTTGTCAACCAGGAGTCTTGGGTCCTTCTCCACAAAGCTGCTCCCAGAAGGTCAACCCCTAATCCATACTGGTGCCTGGGGTTGTTCTTCCCTAAGTGCAGGACCCTACACTTGCTCTTACTGAATTCCATTTGGTTCCTCTCTGCCCAACTCTCCAGCTTGTCCAGGTCTCACTGAACGGCAGCACAGACTTCTGGTGTATCAGCCACCTCTCCCAGCTTGGTATCACCAGCAAACTTGCTGAGGGAACACTTTGTCCTTCATCAAGGTCATGGATGAATATGTTGAACAAGATCGGACCAAGCACTGACCCCTGGGGCACACCACTAGCTACAGGCCTCCAACTGGACTCTGCACCGCTTATCACAACCTTCTGGGCTCTGCCATTCAGCCAGTTCTCAACCCATCTCTCTGTCCACTCACCCAACCCACACTTCCTAAACTTGCTAACGAGGTTGTTATGAGAGACAGTATCAAAAGCCTTGCTGAAGTCAAAGTAGACAATATCCACTGCTCTCCCTTCATCCATCCAGCTGGTCATGCCATCATAGAAGGCTATCAGATTGGTCAGGCACAATTGCCCCTTAGTGAATTCATGTTGGCCACTCCCAATAACCTGAGATGCCACCTCTCCTGCCCTTATCCAACCTGTTGGTGGTCCCAGAAGAGGATGCAGCTTCCCTGCAGGGAGATACTTCTTAGAGTCAAAACCAGCAAGCAGACAGTAATGCCTGTCAGACCTTCTTCGAGCTTGTGAATTAATTATTCATATTCTCCTGGCCAAAAAGTTGAATCATGGAGAGATTTTTCAGCTGAGGGAAGCATTAACTTTGCTTTCCAAGCGGTAGATTTTGCCAGCTGTATTTGTAACATGAGTTTTACAAAAATACAGGAATTCAGGATGTGACTCCAAGTCAAAAGCTTGACCTGACATCTGCCACATCGCGTTGAATTAATCCTGTCAAATTATATACTAGGACAGGGTCCACTTATCTATATACGGACGATGATGGAACAGACCCCAGAAATATTTAGGGACCAAAAGAGGTCCTCTAAGTTGTGTCAAAACTACTTACAACACCAACAGGTATGAGCTCTTTATCCTTCCAAAGATGTGTTCCCAAGCTCACAGCATGTATCCCAGTCCAGTCATCCTACTGGGTACCATGAATGAACACTATCTATGTGTACTGAGCCTCTATAGAAAACCCAACAGCTATTGAGTAGCGGCTCTGGGGCAGTCTCATGTTGTTAACCAAGGAGTTTCATGTTCTCCGTATAAAGTTTGCCGTCATGAGGACAGCTGACAGTCTAAATAGGCTCTGTAAAGAAACAGAAACTTAACAATATTCTACAATAATCAGCTGTCTCCAGCTTCCAAATAACAGTGTATGTTAAAAACACTGAGCAAATTTGCTCTTCATTATCTCCATCGACTTCTGGAAGTCAATGACAATTCTTTCTGTCTCAGCTATTATTACCAGAAACAGTAATTTCCAGTACACTGGGCTTCAACCTTATAGATAATCATCTCACTGTTTTCTACACATACAGATTTTTTTTTGATAGCACCTTAAAAGACATTATCTTTCATCTCTCTTTACAATTCTAGTCTTTGCTTCATTCACTCCCAGGCAAAAAGAGAACAACAACTGATGGTATTTGTGTGGTAATGTATTAGGAAAAATGTGGCAAGAGGTTAATCTTAGCAGTGGGCTCCAGTATAGGTCATATTTATTATTTAACTAGTCTTAACTATTAAAGTTGACCCCCTTATGTTATAGACTGTCTGAAGTGTTCTGTAGCACTGCTTCTTGACCACTGATGGTCCATGAAGCATGTACAAGACGGTTTAAAAAAATTAACATTTCTAACATATGAGCAAGCCAACAAAATAAGAGCCACAAACGATCACTCAAAGTTTAGCCTATTTTTATCTGGATATAAATGAACTGTACCAAATACTACTTTTTTTCTCACCCAAATCACTTGATCATCTAACTAAAAAAAGGCTCAGGAACACTATTCAGTAATAGCAGTTATTAACAATCAGCATTCTTGACTTGCTTTGAGTTAGTATGGAGAATTTTCATCAAAATACTATTACAGCATTCATTGCTGACATTACTACAATGTTTAACTGATTGTCCCTACGGCTGTACACTCAAGTGACAGAGAAAGTGCTGTTCTGACATATGAATACAGTCCAGAGCTGCAGGAAAATTTTCAGTCAGCTGCTTTTGTCACCAAAAATGTAGACTCAGGTCAACTGAAAACATTCACAAATTACTGTTGATACTTTGTAATTAATTACCAATGAAACACTATTAAAGTCAAACGTGTCACTTCAATGCTTTAAAAATAAGACTTTTTAAAAAATTATGCAACTATTTTCAGCCTGAATACAGTTTTGTTTACTTAGAACAGGCTGGAGAACACAAAAAAATATTTCATTTCACTCTGGAAATTAAAAATGCTTTATTTGTGCCTGAGCAAAATGCTTTTAGACCTGAAATAGCTTTCTATTTTTCCTTTTGTTTTTCATCACAACACAATCACGTTTCAGAGCGCACCGTAACAGATGGGTCATTTTTCTCTTACACTCAAATCCCTCTCATTTTCCAGCTTGGCCAATGAACAAGAACTTTTTGTACAAAAACCAACCCCCTGCTCATATCTCAGGAGCTGTAAGCTGAAATCACTCCTGAAAACTTGCTTCTGTATTTCCTTATAGAGCAGCAATCCTCATACACTCCTATTTGACTTTTCTGTTTTGGAGTGATGAAAAATTCTACTACTCTAATGTAACTGGCTTATTCCTGCTTGACCTTTAGCTATGAAACATTGACACCTTTGGCTTTCTGGGAATGGCATCCTTAAATTTCTAAGTCATCCTTGCTGGTAGAGCTCAGCAGCCTCACTGTGCCAAGAGATGCTCTGCCAGAGCACAGAGCACCCACCATTAATTTGGTTCCTCTCTAGGTGATGTGCTCTTTGTGTACCACAGATACATAACGCCACTCCGGAAGCTTCATGGAGCAAAATGGTACTCCATTCTCTCAAGTCCTCTCTTCTCATCAAAAAAATCCAAGAACTTGTCCCATTAGACTTTCCTTACTCCAATAAGTTGAATGCAGTCAGGGAACAAAGACACCCAAGGCACTGGAACTTGTTTGCTTATTCTATTAAAGTGGGCAGTTCCCAGCACGGCCTCAGTAAAGGCCAATGCACATGTTCTCAGCCAATTCCTGAGCGTGGCACAGGAGTGGACACAGGCCAGGAATCCCTCGCAGTAGTCAGGATCTGGCCACTCCATTCAGGAGGCTGAGAAAATTTCATCTATGTACACAGACTGTTCTGTACTGCTTGGCAGTAGTGCCAAGAATACCAGAGTATTTCATTTATTAGCATAAACGAGGTCCCATTTTGTAGGAATAGTGTTTGCAATGAGTATCAACACTGTTAAGTAAAAAAGTAAATGCCAGCTCAGTATTCCCCTTACAGATAAAAAGTAATCATACAATCACAGAATGGTTTGGGTTGGAAGGGATCACAAGGATCATCTAGTTCCAACCCCCCTGCCATGGGCAGGGACACCCCCCACCAGACCAGGTTGCCCAAAGCCCCATCCAGCCTGGCCTGGAACACTGCCAGGGAGGGGGCAGCCACAGCTTCTCGGGGCACCCTGTGCCAGGGCCTCAGCACCCTCACAGGGAAGGATTTCTTCCTTACATCTAATCTAAATCTCCTCTCTTTTAGTTTATACCCATTACCCTTTGTCCTGTCACTGCACTCCCTAACAAACAGCCCCTCCCCAGCTTTCCTGTAGCCCCTTTAGGTACCAGAAGGCTGCAATTAGGTCTCCCTGGAGCCTTCTCTTCTCCAGGCTGAACAAGCCCAACTCCCTCAGCTTGTAAGCTTGCAGGCCTCCTGCAGTTACTGGAAGGCTGCTATAAAACAGAACACACACTGTTCAGAATACCATTGGCTTCTTTTAAACAATATTTTTCAAGCAAAGGTATTAAACAGGATGTCTATTTAATCATGTAAACAGCGCGCCTTTGTGGCTATTCCATATGATCACAATGTCAGGCTTTTGCTACACATTCTGGCAATGGATTACTATTTTCGGGGTATTTTTATCATTCAGTTACTCAAATATGTTCACATTTCTAAGTAATAGTACTTTCTAGTTTAACTTTCAAAATGTACAGCTTCAGCTGTGACATGCCTCTTCTCGCAGATAACTAGTGACAGGACAAGGCGAAATGGCTGCAAGTTGCGCCAGGGAAGGTTCAGGTTGGAGATGAGGAGAAAATTCTTCACGGAAAGGGTGGTCGGGCATTGGAACGGGTTGCCCAGGGAGGTGGTGGAGTCACCGTCCCTGCGGGTGTTTAAGGAAAGGTTGGATGTGGTACTTAGGGACGTGGTTTAGTGGGTAATAGGTGGTGGGGGGATGGTTGGACTGGATGATCCTTGAGGTCACTTCCAACCTTGATGATTCTATTCTATTCTATTCTATTCTATAATTTCTTTCAAGTTGTCAACACAGAGGTTACTGGACACACACACATGGGAATTGCGGAATGTAGCTGAAAACACCCCAGCTGCCATCCCCTTATTCACTGGCACTGCCACCACCAACACCCTGAGAAGGTTTCAAGGACACAGATTCACCTGCTTTAGCTTTTCCAGATGTGAAAATAAACCAAGAATTCAGCTAAAAGTATCTTTTCAAGACTGGATTTGAGACAGTTCTCTGGCTGTAACCTGACAGACTAATTATAAAGCACTACGGAGAAACAAAGTATTTCATGTCCAAACATAAAATAGGTAAAATTAAAAAAAAAAAAAAAAAAAGGTTTCTAGACAGGTCTTTGTTTTGGTATTTGCAAAATTGACTGATTAATAAATAATTTGATCCCAGGTCCTAAATATCTAAGTAAAAATGTATGAGCATGAATTTACTTATATAAATTAATGAAGCATCCATTAAAATGCACATGGGAGTATTTCACTGAGCACTGAAAATAAGAATTTCCTGGTCTTACGACCAACAGTTTAAAAATTGGTTCTTAGCTCCCTTGAAATCCTGACTTACAACACAAAAAGACAGCAGAAAACAAAATAATCTAGATTACACTTTCCCTTTTTTCTGTATCTTAACTTAGGTCTATTAACACAGAAGACCGAACTCCATTGTTTTCGAAAGTTACCAGAAGGTATCCTCTATGCCTCGAGTGCACCCTCAGCAAGTTTGCCGATGACACCAAGCTGTGTGGTGTGGTCGA
Organism: Psophia crepitans; assembly: GCA_013399095.1. Lineage (NCBI taxonomy): Eukaryota > Metazoa > Chordata > Aves > Gruiformes > Psophiidae > Psophia > Psophia crepitans. The sequence continues at coordinate 48,404 of VWZZ01007080.1, read as the reverse complement.
CATGCTGGAGGGAAGGGATGCCATCCAGAGGGACCTTGACAGGTTTGAGAGGTGGGCCTGTGTGAATCACATGAAATTCAACAAGGCCAAGTGCAAGGTCCCGCACGTGGGTCAGCACAATCCCAAGCACAACTACAGGCTGGGATCCCTTCCAACCCAGACCATTCCGTGATTCTATGCACTACTGTAGTCACATCAAAGAAAATACATCATACAATTTTTCAGCCAAGCACACAGAGGGAGTAGGAGGTGGAAGAAAAATACTCTGAACTCCAATATATTTGGAGTACTTTTTCAATCATCCAACCACATGAAAAGAAGGACCATTAGTGTTCCTTATATAGATTTCCAGGCTTTGTTTTAGCATTGTGTTTCAACATTTCATTTAGCTCTTGGATATAAACACATTCCTCTTCACCCTTTTTTTCCCCTCAAATAGTGTCTTACAGTTAAGTGGTAGTGTGCACTAACAGAGTGGGAAAGTGGTTTTTAAAACTAAAAAGCAAGAAACTAATCACTGCTTTCTAAATACTCCAAAACCTATTGAAAATCAAGTGTCCTTGGCTGTTTAGTAAAGCAAAGATAAAATTCCAATAAGGTATTTGTATTAGCTATTTTATGTGTTATTGCTATTCTCAAGAGTTCTCCAATGTTCTCATTCTATAAACTGTACCTGCTCACTAATACAGCTAAAGGTAAGTTTACACAGGGCAATCCAGTAATTACTGCAGGACACGGCGTGACACAGCAGAATTCAAGTCATGGTGCCAGAAGCACTCGAGAATCAAGAAAAATGAGTCTGCTGAGGGCCCCATATTGCCACGGCCAGCTTAGCAGTGCTCCCAGCACCCTTCACCCACAGCAGCTCTGCAGATCTAGATGGAACAGCTGCCTCCACGCCTCCCCCTGCAAGGGCGTACAGAACATACTATGGTCGATAACATAGCATGATTAGAGAGCAAATAAAGCTGACCTGTGCTTCCCAAATGAAGTGTAATCAAACACCCCTAGCAAACACACTCTAGCTGATAGTTCTGCTTTACCCCTTCCAGGCTCCCACTGTGCCAGTTCCACTCTCATCTCAGGACCTCCACATTTCTTGGAAATATGGCAGTACCAAAGCAGTTTCCAGAGAAAAAAAACGTGTATGAGAAAATCCAGAAGCATCTCTAACTATTTCACCTGTTACCATTGAGTTTTATGAAATAAAAGCCTAGAAATGACAAAACAGTCTGAAGATGGCAATAGATAGTAATATTCAGAAAGCATTTCTCTGAACTAACAGAGCAAACAAATAGGCAATGCAATGGCATTATAATTTTATAACAGAACTAGTTAACTATTGTGATGGATTGCACCAGCCCTCATGTTTGTCTTTAACATTATATTTAGAGAATTTAAGTTTCAACTGCTTTTTTTCCCTCTCTCCCTCCCTCTAGAAGTATGGAGAAGATGCTACTTTTCCCAGACATCACTCAAAGCTACCACGACTTATTATCATTATGAAGGGACTGTGAGGAGCCGGATGAGCATGAGCCATTATGGGGGAGCAAGAGTGAAAGCTGGAGAGAATGACTGGATCCTATTCCTTTGTTCATCGACCATCCTTAGAAAGACCTGAAACAAACAGATACTTTCCCTAAAGACTGTAGGCCATTCAATCATTTTGGCACCTCATCATATGAGAGGAAACTTCAGAGTAAGATGGGGGGAGTGGAGAGCGCTGGGTGACAGGTGTCAACTCAGTGAAATTCTGTCTATCGTTTTCCCCATCTCCCAGTCTTCATGCACCTGTCTGAAGACCTTCACGCCACAGACACAGAGACCAAGTTCTCACAAATGCACCATCCATCATCAAGTGAACATTCCTTGCACAGCAGTTTGCTGTACATGGAAAATAGCCAGTTCACCCACAATTCCAGAAACTTGAATTGTTTAAAAAAATACATCGCCCTTTTAAATGTTCAAAAGACAGCTTAAGAAATGTAAAGTAACCCAACTAAAGCAATGTATGTCTGTCCTGTAAAAGAGAAATGGCTATTCAGGTCTTTGAAGTGGTAGTTAAAATATGCATTTTAATTAGTTCTGTATAAATTCAGATTATTAAGGGAAAGAAGAGAAAGTCTGGAATTAATCTTGAAACGAAATGCTGTTCTTTCAAGGTCTGATATTACATCTTTAAGAAATACTGCATATGCTATAACCTTATCTCTAGGCTTCTACAACAGAGTTTATTTGGCCTTTCTCTGGACGAGCTGTTGTTTTTTTCCATTCCACTTCTCCATTGTATTTAAAATATATCAATCCCACTAGCATGCTCAGAGGAAAAAACACATGCTAGCACTTTGAGGGGCCCCATTGTCCTTGGCTGAGGCCAAATGTCTTGTATTTCAGATGATGTTACTAAACGATACAGCCTTCAAAGCCTCATCCCCAACCCCGGCTGTGCTGCAGCAAACATCAACAGTACAAGAGCAGCTCTGACAGTTGAGGACTCCCCCTGGGCCTGAAAGGGGGTTGGTCAGTCTGGTAGTTAACCAAAATAAATTATGCTAATATGACATCTTGAAAATCTCAGACACATACTGCTTTAAATGTTTTCTATTCTTAGAAGCAGGTCCTGGTAACAACATTTTCCAGCTTCACGACATTTTGAAAGATGACTGTGGAGGTTCTCCTGCTCCAACTCTGCACAAGATTTCATTTTGCCTGATTAAGCCCCTGAAGAGGCACCCGTGCACAGTCAGCCACTGGAACAGCAGAGGAGGGAGAGCCCATCACCCAGCTACTCCGTCCTGAAGCTGGGAGAGCTGATGAAGGCATCTGTAAACTGCTAAAAGAAGCAAGAGAAGAAACAGTGCAAATGACATCGAGGCATCTCAGGGGAGGGAGCCAACAGTGTATTTGCGTATGAGAGGTTAAGGACTTCCGCCACCAGGCACCTCACACAAGCAGTCCTGTTAGGATAACACCATCTTGGGGTGACCAGTGGCATTCTCAGCTCTTCAGGAGTATCACTGCACAGGCCAAATGATGCTTCCAGTTTTAGACAGGGTTCTGAGAGATATTTTTTCCTTTGATTGCAGTTTCCTATCAGAGACTCACCGTCAGGGGCATTATAATGTGTTGGATGTCACAATCCCATTACTTCACTTCCATTTCTGTCATGCATACGGTGGAAGTTCACCAGTAACATCAGCTATAATACTGGACTCCTGGTGGTTTTTTTGCCTACAGAAGATGACACCAGAATCCTTCACAATCAGGACTGTGGGGCTCCAACACTAAAACGCCAAGAAGTTTGAAAGTGTTTGCATAGAACTGGGTTTGAGCTTTGAAATTTGCACTCCTGTGAAAGAAGAATCAAGCAAAGCCCTGTAAACAGACTCAGCCTCTGTTACTTTCTAAATGGCAATCTCAGTTTTCATTTGTGGAAAGTCCTTGGCTCCTCTTCTCTCCAGGTAGCCTTGAAATTATAAACATATGTAAATTCATGGGACCAGAAAGAGAGAAAAATGCAGACAGGTTTGCCTGAAAGAAACATTCAGTTCACACATATCATAAAACAGTATGATTAATTATAACTTAAGGTGAGGAAAATATCCCCAAAGTGGATAATGATGGATAAAACCAGGTCACATACATCAGCTGGGGAAGGGGCTGCTCACTAATCCGTTCCTATTAAGGCTATCTCTGCTTGGACAACTTTCAGCTGCCTGCCAATATTAACACTCTGGGCTTTGTAGGAAAGCCCCTTCTTTTACTGCCCTTCTTCCCTGCTACCTCCCTGGCAGATAAAATTTCATCCCTCTCATCTCCTTCTACCTTCACTGAGAAAGACCTGACTGACAGAAGTATCTCGCAATGGGCAATGGATGCAACTGGGACACTGAAAATACCATACAGCAGAGAGTGGTTCAGTGAATGTCTTACCTTGAGAATGTCAGGCAAATAATACAGAAAATGTCAGGAATGATCCCTTGTTAAAACTGCAGCACCTGAAAGAAGACTTTGATCCAAATCCAAACCCAACAGAGCTGAGGAGAATCCAGACTGGGGGCTCGACTGACAATACTGCAGATCAGAGGGGAAGGAACTTGATTCAGCTTGTTTTAGAGCTCAGGCAGGCAAGAGACTTACTGCTAATTCTAACTAGCAAAATGGAAGACTCAGACTGAGGCTGTCTTTTAATTGTGTTTAAGAAGTATTTAAAATACAAAAATCTATCTCTCTGCAGCTTCAGCTCAAACACTGTTTGGCAGCTGAGCAAAATATTAGACAAGACCTTTTTTTAAATGAGTACAAAGCAGAGAGCATGGAATCAGAGTTTTTTTTTTTAAAAATAAATGAATAAAGGACATCAAGGCTTTGGACTTTCTGTTTTGCAAAAATATTCATTTTGGGGCAATGTTTCTTCAGACTGATTAGAATGGTTTAGAAGAGACTTTCTCTAATTCAACAGTCTAACTTCTGTGCACAAAGACTTCATCATTAGATGTTTAACAAGGACAAGAATGCGTAGGTATTTTCAGCTAAGTCACCTGATTACATGTTGCTTGCTGAAGTAAGTTTAAGTTCAATATTTGCAAGAGAAGAAAAGCAGAAAGTGTAGAAGAGATCTTGGCAAGAAATCAATATTCTCTTTTATGCTCTTTTGGGTAGAAACCTGGACATTAAACAAATGGTTCCACAAAGTCTTTAAGTGCAGCAACTAAAAACATTTCCTATACTTTTTAGCATAGCGATCTTCTGGAGGAGTTTATTTTGCATAAAGGTGGATGCCTACATCTGTTGGACAATTCCTTTTTCCAGAAAAAAAAGTGTGCAATTCTGTATGATCTTTAAGTGACTGGCGTCCCTCCAGCCTGTTACTTGCATACTTTTCAGGACAGTTCAGAAATAACACACAGTAAAGAAGTATTATTTGCAAAGATACCTGCAACAGGTATTCTTTACATAAGCACTGTGAAATTGAGGCACAAACTTCACCCTACTTGAAGTCTTTCACAACAAACTAAACCCAGCAAGCAAGTCCAGTAGGTCATTAAATCTCTGTTGAGGCAGATCATTGTTTGCAGTGACCGAATGCAAAAACAGTTCAGACATAAAGACCTGTGTCAGAAACGACATCCTGGACTCCAAAAGATGCCCTTCTGTCTAGTGAAACCATGTCTACTAAACACAATGTCCCAAGCTACTCAATATAGCCAGAAATTCTTTATAAGAAAAGTCCCCACAAGCACCCGTCACTGGAGCTGAGAACCCCATCCTACACTCAGCAGATAATCAGGAGTGCAGAATAGGATCTGTGCACCCCAGAACAAACTACAAAGTATTGTGTGTGGTGTGGGATAAGTCCAGATATGGCCCCACTTCTCTCTAAAAGGGGAGAGCTTACAGTTCTCTGCAAGATGACCGAAGTAGTAGTGGATAGAAAAAAAATCTTATAACCTCCTAAGTTATGCAGTTCCCCTCACTCCCAACAAATTGTAAGCTAAAATCTACGCTGAGAGGAGTATTATGACCTCCTTTCAAGTACAATTAATCCAGAGGAGTCTCTCTAAGTACACAAAATGCATCCAAGTTCAAGCATATGCTGGGAAGACAGAGTGAAGAACACCAGCCTCAAGCAAGGAGTGGACAAGCTGCAAGGACAGTGTTTTCCTGCAGAAAAACTGTGCTCAGACACCTGTTTAAAGTGGGTCACGTATGATAGGAGGCTGCCAGAGGCTCATCAGGGACATGCAGATTTCGGAGAAACTAATTGTGAACACTGAGCCAATATCAGTGCATTAACCCCATGGAACAAATCCAGCACTTCTGAGAAGAATTAGAAACCTGTGATCTGCCCAGAAATAATAAGGTAATTGTAGTTTCTTTTTAGAAAGTTCACAGAGAGTTCAGTATGACTGAGAAATCTGGCACTAACCAGACTGAAGGCTGAACAGCTTTGCCAATACTATTCCACTAATGGGTCAACCATTCTGAGCAAATTTTCAAACTCCTGCAACAAAAATGTATCCTAAATGCAGCTTAGCTTTCTGGGTCTTCAGCTGTGCAAATAATGTTTACAATTGCTCCAGGCTGGTGTCATCCTACAAAAGAGAAAGGGATGGCATGGGACATGTATCAGTTTAATTTCAAAGCTTCCTATTAGTCTCTGAATCAATACTGCAGCAATTTAACATTTACATTACCAAAGCATTTGTTTACCCAATTAACAGCAATTCTCACAAACTGCAAGAGCATCACACACAGTTTGATAAGGAAAGCTGTAGGAACAGAGCAAGGGCAGAATACATTCCTCTGTGAGAGCAGCTCTTCAGAAACACTGAACTAAATTCATTCTGGGTCCAGGCAGAGACTCCTCAATCTGATAAGCAGACAAGGAAACTGTTTCAATGAAGACATGGAAGGGACCACAACCGACCCTTTTAAACCACAAGAAAGCAAGTGCAGTAAGCAAGCATGGTGTAGCAAATGCTGTTTCTTTCCAGTGGCACAGGAACGGAGCAGAGACTCCAGTGAAACACAGTGAAGCATATCTTCTCCCTCCTTACAGATTTGAATCCTATTATTTGGAAAATGGCCCGTCACTTAACTTTAATGTTTAGTCAAACATTCAGTGAGGAAGCATTATCAAGTTTCTGATGCCTTTTGGTGGTAACAAGTGACTATTATCACATTGTAACAACAATATTCTGTTTCCACATTTTTCCCCTTTACTTCTTGCACAGCGCAAGTACTTATGGAAAGCACCTTGTTTCACACACTAGGAGTTAGTGAAATACTGAAGGTTAAATTCCAATAGAAAAGAGAAGAAGATAATCAGGGACTCGAAAAGCAGGTGCTTGCACTCTGCTAGCATTGAGCTTTCTCTGGTCCCTGTTCAGCAGAGACTTAGGATCCACTTGGAGAAAGTTCTAGCTTTGACTCAACTGGAGAAAGAGAATTGCACAAAATACAGTATTTTATTCCTTTCTCCTCTACCAATATTTCTACTGCCTGTAGCTATAGCATAGGCAGTTCCTAAGGACAATTATAGAATCACAGAATCATAGAATGGTTTGGGTTGGAAGGGACCTCAAAGACCACCCGGTTCCAACCCCCCGCCATGGGCAGGGACACCCTCCACTAGACCAGGTTGCCCAAAGCCCCATCCAACCTGGCCTTGAACACTGCCAGGGAGGGGGCAGCCACAGCTTCTCTGGGCAACCTCTGTCAGGGACTCACCGCCCTCATCATAAAAAAATTCTTCCTAATATCTAATCTAAATCCACTCTCCTTCAGCATAAAGCCAATTCATACCAAAAGTCAAAGACAACATCTTAGAATAGGATGAATCAGTCTTTCACAATGACTGTTTTACTCCATTAACGACGAAAAGAACCAGCCTGTAACACAACTAGCTTAAATTCAAGTATTTAACTGCTAGGCTGCTCAAAGCAAGAGATAAGGAATTTATCTTATGTCCTTAAAAATCTGAAGTTCAAGTAATAGCAAACATATCTACTAAGCATCTGCATTCTAATGAAACGTAGAATCCTTTTCACTGCATAGAAGTCTATAGATTTGCGCCTGCTCGTTTATTAGAAGTGACAGGATTTTTGACAATAAAGTGAAATTAACACAGATGTCTTCTTAAATCTGTATGTCAAATATGAGAAATTCAAAGTTAAAGGATTCTTATCGCCCTGGCACAGGATCTAGCAGTTTTAGAAACTGAACTCTTCCTTTTTCTGGAGAACGAAAGTATAACACGACGAAAGAGAGTCTATCCTGTTTCCGATTAGCTTCTAATAAACTCCAGAGAGCAACTTAAAAAAAAAAGTTCCTGAAACCTGAAAGAAAGTTAGAATCTTCTATTTTCATTTCATGGGCAGCTTGTTTCAGGGGGGAAACAATCACTTGATACCAGTTAGCAGCAATTATTTCATCCACTGCTAGAACAAACCAGTTGTCACGTCTTTGTTTTCCAGGTACCGCACCCCTGAAATGTTAGATCTCCTGCTGTCTGCAGAAGCAGGCACTCACTGTTTTCAGTTCAATGCAAACTGCTCCAGTGATGAGAGATACACCAAGCTGTTTTGTTGTTCCTGCTTTAGAATAGCAGTCATTCTGCCTGAATGTATCGATTTGCTCTTTTTTCATGGCAAGCATCTTTTGAACAGGTTAGTAGAGCCTGTTCATAGAAAGCAGGGAGGCAGGGAGAAAGATGTTCTTCCCTCCACATTGAATTAATCTGTTCCTATAATTCAATGTGTGAACTTACATACTTAGGAATAATAGAACCATAGAATGGTTTGCGTTGGAAGGGACCTCAAAGACCATCTAGTTCCAACCCCTTGCCATGGCCAGGGACACCCTCCACTAGACCAGGTTGCCCAAAGCCCCATCCAACCTGGCCTTGAACACTGCCAGGGATCCAGGGGCAGCCACAGCTTCTCTGGGCACCCTGTGCCAGGGCCTCACCACCCTCACAGGGAAGGATTTCTTCTAACATCCCATCTAAATCTCCCCTCTTTTAGTTTAAACCCACTCCCCTTGTCCCATCACTCCATGCCCTGGTAAACAGACCCTCTCTGGCTTTCCTGTAGGCCCCTTTAGGTACTGGAAGGCCACAATTAGGTCTCCATGGAGCCCTCTCTTCTCCAGGCTGAACAAGCCCAACTCTCCTTGTAGGAGAGGGGCTCCAGCCCTCTATTCAACTTTGTGACCCTCCTCTGGACTCGCTCAAGCAGCTCCATGTCTTTCTTGTACTTGGGACCCCAGAGCTGGACACAGCACTGCAGGTGGGGTCTCACCAGACCAGAGTAGAGGGCAGAATCCCCTCCCTTGACCTGCTGGCCACACTGTTTCTGATGCAGCCCAGGACACAGTTGGCTTTCTGGGCTGTCAGCGCACACTGCTGGCTCATGTTGAACTTT
>VWZZ01007080.1:0-38937 GCA_013399095.1 Psophia crepitans | reverse complement strand
CTTCTCAAATATGACAGAGAGTGGCTTGGCCACTTCATCTGCCAGTTCCCTCAGGACCCGTGGATGCAGCTCATCAGTACCCATGGACCTGCGCATCCTCAGGTTCCTTAGATATTCTCGAACCTGATCTTCTCCTGCAGAGAAGCAGCAAATTAAGCTGAATAGTATCTGAGGTGGTTAAATACAGGATAAACAAATACTGGGAAAATGTCAGCACCATTCTTTAAAAGATATGGAAGCTACACAGCATGTACCAGGGGTTCCGCCAGCAAAAAAGGCTGCTTATATTGGCCACACTGCTCTTCCAAAAACAGATAGGCTATCCTTTGAGAATAAAACAGCGTCCTGAGCTTTCTTCCCCTCCCCTTTCCAAGTGGTTAAACAAAGGACTTCACTGTGAATAGCCAAGACTAACAGTTTATGCTGTACACTTGCAGACAGAAATATTGAAAAGAATGCTCTGGCAGTATTAAGTTAATCATCAAAACATAAAACCATGTTTCAATACAATCCTGCACTCAGACATAACCCTGAGGAAGAACAACAGGTAACTTTTGTCTGAAAGAGCTTAATGGAATCTATTCACCTCTTAAATTAACTACACCACCAAGTCATCACCCAAATGACTTAAAAACCAGTTTTGCACAGATGATGTTCCTTGCTCTTTCAGCTCCCCTCACCCTTCCACTCATTTCACAGAGCACCTGGCCTGTCTCCTCCCTCCCTTCCTCCCTCCCTTCCTCCCTCCCCAGTCATATCCTAAAACAGCTCCAATGCAAAACAGCTCCAAATGCAAAACTTTCAGTTATAGGATTTATACCTCCTCTGCAGACAATGATTTGGAGGTACCTGTATAACCCAAACTAATCCTAACTTCTGATCTGTGTGGAACTCATCTATCAAATCTCTCCAATGCCACAATGAAGACAAAGCATACACCAACTTCTATACAACTACGCACCTACAGCTCCAATGAAGTATTCTCAGATATCTATTTTAATACTCTAAACCTTTCTTTGTGTAGTTATATATTACACCTTACTGCAGCAATCACTGGGCTGTAGTCTGAATGAGCTCAACTACCCTCCTTCTAAATGATAGCAACCTGACCACCTCACCAGTCCCAGAAAAAGAGGTCCATCTATTTGTATTGTATCAGTTCCCTCTGTAGTGCTGTCAGGAAGGGCTGCATTACGTCACAGCATTTTGACTCACAAACTTCACAAAGCTCCTCCATTTTGTAGCTCACAAACAAACCAGCATCTTGCAGCAGACTGCACGAAAACAAACAGAAAGAAATGGGATGAGATCTTTTCTTATCCTGTAGAAGGGAGGATAATTCCTTCTCTCTTGCATTATATCTCAGAGCACTGTCAAGTTTTTAAGATAATCTATTAAGAAACACAAAAGAAATCCCCAAATCCTTAGTTTCCTCTCCAACAGGCAAAAATTTTATTAGAAAGGTTATTTATAAAGCTCAGATACTTTTCATTTATCGTTTTTGCTACTTTCCACACAGATTTCAAATGATACAGTAAACAGCAGCTTGCAATGTACAGTATCACAATGCTACTTTCAAGATTAGCACTCAGTTTTGCATGCAGCTAATGACTGAGTCATCTAGCAGTTGCCTAAGCAGCAGTGGAAGTGTACAGCAAAAAACTAAGTTCTAATCTACATAATTTATCATCATGATTTTTCTCAAAATATCTGAAATTGTTAAGGATGTTGCAAATTATAAACTAATTAATATAATCACTGCAAGAGCACAGGAACGTGAATTATGCTAAAGTATTACTGTATGTAGATGAGACAAACGACAAGGAGGCTGGAGCCTGGAGATTCATGTGGGTGTTGCCACAATAAATGTCATGAGCACGCTGCACAGGGCTTCTTCTAGGAGGTGACACAGTCCTTGCATTAAAAAAAAAAAAGCTTTAAAAAGACTGCCCAGAAGGTCACCATCCTCTACCTATTCCCTGCCACAATAATTCCTCTCTATTGATTTTGCTTGTACAGCTAGTCTTTATATTCCCTGTCTGACAGGTTAGTTCTTACCAAAGGATCACTATCATCACCACTCAGCTTTCCGCACTGACTTGAAAGCATCCAGGTGGTTGAACTTTTCCAAGTAAAAATCACCACCACATCTTAGCCTGGGCACACAAAGGGTTTCCCAAGCATAAGTCTCAGAAATTACTCAATTGTCTAAGCTTAATTTTAACAAACAAACAGAATCAGAGCTCAAATAAACAAAAGCAGACACTCTGCAGAATGAATCTCAGCCCATAGGGTTAAGATATTTGATTCTGAAAACCAGTTCCCGTCTATACGGGAGGCAACTCTTTATCAGTTAAGCCCCAGCCCAGCGGGTACAAAGATAGGACTGAAAATACCAAGCAGTCATGATGTTCAATCTGTAAAACAGAATTTGTTTCTACAATTAAATGTGAACTATAGATTGAAAAAGTGCTTAAAAGTGATCCCAAAAGGCATTACTATGGGCCATCTGTGATATCATGTGGGTGTACCAGACTTCTGATATCAAACCTAACAGCTTGAAGTGCTTGAGGTCTTGAAAGGGGGGAAGAGTCAACTTACCACGTTTTAAATTTATTTATGCACCAAGTAATCCCCAAAGCCTGTGCAGTGAATATACTTAGCGTAGAAAGCAAGAATTAACTTGTTTTCATTTTTTGTTCTGCATTTCATTTCTAAGAAGAGGTATTGCTCTTTAACAATGCATAATGTAAACAGCAGATGATACAGACTTCTTTTTTCTGCCCTTGTTGGAGAGCTGGCTACAACAGAAGTGATGTAACAAAACATAAGACACAGATTAAAAGTTAAGGCCTTTAGAGGAGCCAATGAATGTTATATCCCGTCACAAAAAGGGCAAAAATGTAATGAAGGAAATGCTTTCTTTTCCCCATGCACTTCTTCACACCGATTACTTAACTTCCGTGACAGTCAAGCAGATTACTGCTTGAACAAAACCAAACATTAGCTCTAAAGGCCGACTGAGTCAGTTAAACGTAGAAACATAAATGCCAGTATATTACTTCATTAATTTGTAAGACAGTCCCTTTGTTAGTATGGAGTATCATGAACATATTATTACCACCAGGAATAGTTCCGTCACATTAGAATGAAAAACATCAGGCAGGCAGTTTAAATTCAAAAGGCTATTAGAGCAAACTTAGCCAGTCTAAGTGAAAAAATCTCATTGAAGCTATGCTCAATTCTTCCCAGCGTTCAGGTACAGCCAGTCTTTTTCTGTCTCATTCTTCAGGACTTTCAAGGAAGATACAAGAGATAAAAAGAAAATAAGCAGGCTACAAAACCCAAACACATAGCATGATATGTGGTATCTCCTATCTCCTCTCCATACTTCAAATTATTGCTTACAGATCTTATTTCATACATAAAAGAAACCTGGAAGACAATAGGCAAGAACATTTGCTCATTCTTCACAGGCAAATCTAAACTCATTCTTCTCATTTATCCCAGCAGTCATCAGAAGAAAAAGAAAATCAGACACGCATTTTATATTTAAGCCGAAACAGACATCAACATTAAATGTTCACGGCTTTTCAACTTCAGGCTTATTTGTCTAACAAGTAGATATATTTTTATTTGATGAAAAATAATAAGGAACAGTGTTCATATTAATTCTCACAGTTTCCCCTTATTCCCACCTACCCAGTATCACAGAAGACTGAATGGCTCCTCCTTAGCTATCAGCTTTCTAGTTTCCCCCAGCTTTCATTTCACACTGCTCTTGGCCAGCTAGAAAGAAGTGCAAAGCAGGTCTATGACCAGAAATATAGTGGGGCTGAATTGTTGTTTGCTTCTTTAATTCATCGATTCATATTAAAGAGCAGTAAAACTTCAGCAGCAGTTGTGACTGAGGATAAAATTTCCTACATTCCTCCTTGTTTTCCACCCCTGGAAAAGAACCAACTACTCTTTAACCATTAACCTGAGAAAAACAGACAAAAACACCCCCCTGTATATTCTGCAGCTCTATTTGTACATAACTTGGGCCTTATGTCATCTATGTTATTATTCATTCTTCCTACAAATACTGTACCTTTTCTAAAGTTTAGTGCAGACTCAGCCTGAAGGCCTCAAACATCAGAGAACCCATGCAAGAACTGTAAATTTTTGGTATAAAGTCAAGCAAGTAAACGATTTTACTAAACAAAAGAAGCAATTTTCTAATTAGGAAATGCCAATACACTCCTCCTGACCAGGACAGTGTACTAGTGTACTTTGTTTTCCCAAAGACACAATGCTGAGTATTACTGCACCAATATCTATTTTTACTTACGCTTCCACAAAAAACATCTTGCTGTTGATGCCTTGTACTCCACTTTTTGAACAACCAGATAAAAGTCTTTAAATATTTAGATAGCTATGACAGCGAATCTAGAAATCTTAAATTTAAACCATGGATTAGAAGGGGGATATTTTACGTTGAGGACAGCATTTGCATGGAGTGAGAATGTTTTAGTAAAAATAATAATGACTGCAATTCTCATCATCCCAGAGCTACTCAAGAATTCAAGTCAATCTTACTGAACTGTTCTGGTTGGAAAAGGAAGTGAGAGTTAGAAGGGATCAATGGTGCGAAAAACATATCCCAGCAGTCATAAGGGGGATTTAAGTATTCAGAAAGGAACCCAGATGGGTGGCTCCTGAGGTGTTTTGACTGAGATACTCTCATTTTGCATAATCTCTTTTTACAGAATTTTTAAAAAGCCTGGCAAAAGGAAAGGCATACACCACCAGAAAATAAAACCTGCTTAAAAACATGCAAAAAGCAAATAAGTAGAAATCCAGCAATATTTGTACCATTCAATCCACATGCTTGTTCTTTTTCCATCAGGATTGCCCGTCTTTTCCTTAAAGCATTCTGAAGTGTATTTGTCCCATAGATAATATGGGGATGGGGTGTTCCTTCTTTCTGTGGATGCTTTTTAATGGGTTCAATGAAGTAGTCTCCATGGGGCAGATGGAAATATCCCATCTGAAAATAAGAACAAAGGAGTTAATCTCTACTGTCCAGTAGTGGAAGTTAAAAATAAAACAGACTTTCTTCATATCACCATACCTGAGCTTTTCTTATAAGCCAGTCAATACAATGGAGAAATACAAAACCAGCAGGTTTTCAGCATTTATTTTGCTGCATACATCAAGGTTCCTTTGTACCTCACAAAGGTGTAACAGCCCAAAGGGGAACAGAAAAAATACCTTCTTCCTAATAACCTGAAATCCTGTATATGGAGGCAGAGACTCACATATTTGTACAAAGCCATTGAAAAGTCAGAAGTTAATTTATCAAACACGATGCACTAGAAAAGAGCTGCATCTTGTTCTTTTGGTGTTTTGCATCCATTCCCAGAGAACAAGTCCTGAACAGAAAGCTGTTGCATAAGTGCAAAGTGTAATTCTGCTCCTAGCTGTAATTCCATGCTCAGATTACACAACCCATCAGATGGCCGGGACTGTGTGGTCCACCCTTGACTCAGACTACAAACCCACTCAGGCCCCAGGCTTCCAATGGAAAAAGTAAATGGCTTTTCATGAATCGTAGGAAGCTATTGTGATCATACAACAGACCTGCGTAACAAAGGTTGTAACATTTCCCATGCTGTAACTTCTATACCAACTCCCAGCTTTGAATAAACTATAGGGCCTTTGACAGCCATCTGGACTGTGCAGGATTATTTTACACCTCCCTCTGTCAGATACACGCAAACTGGCATGGCCTTGGTCCCTTGTGTCTCAGCATTTTTGAAGGGATTGCTAACATCGCAAAAACATTGTACAGCCCTTCCACTTCAACACATACAGCGCAGTACTAAATCTAAAGCAAAGGATCTACTCACATCCCAGCACACACAAGGGATGTGACAGGAGATTAAGATATCCCACTCTCATGGCTTTGTTTCCTCCTCACTTTCTTGCTGTGGTCAGTGCAGCTTTCTTACCTTGCTCTGGAGCAGAAAAAGTGCAGCAACATTATGTTCCTATGGCTGTTTTATTTGAAATTAGAAGGAAAAATAAATCTAAAACCCCATTTGAAACATGCCAAGGTGTTACAGTTTCCCTGTGCAGTTGGGAAAGTCACTATGAGGGTAAGGACAAGAGAGAAATTGAATGAATGGAGGAAAAGCATTCTTAAAAAATAAGCCACCATGTGCTTTATGTACTAAGGAGCCCAAAGGCAGCACACTGAGATCTCCACACAATACGCTTCAAAGTCCCCTCTGCCTCCGCTCTGATTGCCACAGGCTCAATACATTCCACAGCAAACTTGTACAAATAAATAACCGTGACTGTCATTTCACAGAGTTTGCCCAACAGTTCTTGAGAGCATAAACTCTTTCCTTCCAGTTTTCCAGTGTAAGTCAAAGTTTAAAAGTCAAAGGTTGACTTTGGTTTGAAGCCTTGGTTACACCCATAACGTTTCACAGGTTCAGGACTCAAAGTCACATAGGTTTGCTCATCTAGGATTGCACTTACTGGTTGTACGTTTTCTGTTTCATATTTAAGGAAAAAAAAATCAAGACTTCTAATTCTTAAACATGAAATCCAAAAATGCTCAGGTTTCTTTTTACATTATAAATCAAGGCTACTTTTGACACAGGAGCTGAGACACACTACAAAAGCAAGAAATCCCTTGTTGAGATTGGATGGAGATGTCAGGCAAGCATGAATCTATAGAGCAGGAATGCCAGGAGGCTAGACCAGCAAATCGGTAGATGTGGCTTTCCTCCTGCTGCGCAAGGAATCAAAGCACCATCACAAATCTTTGCCCATTCCTTTTCATTCCACAGGATTTGGTCTTCCCTGGGTATTCTGAAAGTCTGGGTTATTTGACGTTCTTTTCCTGTTGTGGCTTTTAACCCAGTTGGAACCAGGAAGAATTAACCGTCTTCACTGCAGAGCTTAATTTAATCGGGTAAGCTGACTAGTCACTGGGCTATTGTGTCAGTTGCACCTGTAAGAAGAAAGGTCAGGCAATCATAAAAATAATGAAGCATATTAGCAGTGACTTCATTTCCCAAGCTCTCCCAGCAATGCTTGCATGTTAAAATTCAGCTCTCCATCCAAGCTGTATGAAGCAGGAGAAAAAACAAAAAATCATCATATTTCACATTGTACATACACACACACACAAAGATGGTAGTGAAGATTGTTCAACGAGCCAGCAAAGACTGGCTACTACAGAAGTTGGCTTCAGACATTCCCATGGATATTTTCTTTTAATTATTGTTTTCTTAACGTTATCACTTTTCAGTATGGAATATCTATTTTTACTGTCTCACAGCTTTTTGCTAGAACAACTCTATCCCAAGCCATCCCTTTTCCAACACAATCACAACACCCCCAACTGGCTGGGATTCCCTGGGCGTTTGTTGAGTTCAGCGACATAACTGTACCGTCTCACCCACCTGTGGCAGAAATTCTGCCAGTCTTCCTCTATGTATGGGAGGAAACTAGGAGATGTCCCTCTCGCTCTCTGCAGTAACCACTTGTCTGCACTAGTTCGTACACTGTTCTTGTCACTGTCGCTGCAGCACTTACCAGGAGCACGTGTGGCTGCCTGACTCACACTGACTGCACATCCTTCATTCTTCACATCGACAGATACCTGAATAGGCACAGCCAGCAGCACTGTCATTCTCTGTGCTGTGATTACTACCTTCCTGCTTGCCTTCTCTTTGTTATGTGAGGCAACATCCAAGAGAAGCCTCCCGCACTTCATGAACAAAAATGTGGAAATTTTTCATGTCCCTTAATTTCCGGAAGAGGCCGTGTCTGTGTGCCAGATCTCCCCTGAATAACACTACCTCAGGCATGTGTACCTCCTACCTGACAGCACTAACTTGTTATTTAAAAGAGGTTGATAACAGCGAGAACTTTCATCTTTAGTGGCTACAGACTGCTGAATCGTGGGAAGATAAAGGCTGCACTCACACTCACCATCCAGACTGAAGTCACTGTAGAGCATGAAAAAGTCTGAGGGCCACTTTTACCGAGGAGATGCTTCAGAATTTGCAGAGTGTTGTCAACTCACAGTTCAACTTGCCACAACAGCTTCTGACACCTTGGGACTACCAGAAAATCTCTACTTACTGAAAAGCAACTAAGCCAGTACAGTAGGAAAACTAAGCTGGAGCTAGAACTCAGAATAAAACAAGAAGAACCCTAGGTATATTTTCAGGTGATGCACAACTCTTCATGGTTGTGTTGGCAGTACCGCTGGGCACACCCACACAGTCATTTCAGGCATTAGTGCAATGGTGCGTCCCCACAAACAACAGATGGGAAGGCATGGAAATATATGAACCAGCTTTGTCGCCAAAGAGAGCGTAACTGCACCCATCAGCCTGCTGACCGAGGATTTCCGAACCACAGACATGGCTTGTTGCAGTTTCTTTAGTTTCAGCTCTGACCTCATGACGACTGATGAAAAACCCTTTTAACCTCAGCCTAAAAACTGGTTCTTCAGACAGTAGGATGTTTCCTTCCTGTTGCTTCTTGCAGCGTTGAAAAGTATCAATACCATGAATTTAAGGCTACAAGTCAGGAGGCCAGTGCTCTGCATCAAACTTTTGGTTTAACCCAATGAAGCATTCCCATCCCCATCCCCACCTACTTGCCTCTGCCATCAAATTATGGCCATGAATCCCTCCACAGTGCAGTCTGAGGAGGGAGGAAGGAGGAGCAAGAACACACTGAGCCTGTATTGCCTCTAAACTCGTTGTAACATGAACCCTGCATCCTGATTTAATTTATGGAACAGACCTGATATTTGCCATGAGACAATATATCGTTTGGAAGGACCCTATATGATAGAACTAGTGAATAAAATTATCATGGTTTTAACTCTGAGAAATGTGGCTCTCTCAGAAATAGTCCATCACTGTAAAAAAATTTCAAATACTAACCTATTGGAAGAAATAGTATTTTTTATTAATTTAATTTCCTGTTCTGTCTTACAGAGAAATGTGTTATAGAGATACCTGTGTAAATTTACGGGTAAAGCCAATTAAGGAAATCAAAGTGGAAAACGCACCGTGCCCACTAGAGTTGCTTGGGATGAAGTGACTGTAAAAGTCTAGTTCCAGCATATAGATGTGCTTTCCAACAGCTTCCAGAAACTTCTAGTACTTACTGAACACATCCTATACACTCATGCTATATAGCACAGGCTATACACCAAGAAATAAAATACTCGGTCCAACTGGAAGAGAAAAAAAATCTTCACGTTCAACTTATTTCAAAGCACTCAGAACCAGCAAAATCCCTTTTCCTGATTAAGAACTTCTTTAGTTTTGCTCTTTACACCTGTGCTTTTCTGACTAACAAATATAATAGTAAACATTTTTCATTTAAAGTCCATCAAATTTCAAACGACATATACAGAAAATACATGCTTTTTTTAAGCAGTATGTAGCATCACCCACTTTTGAGTGCATTCACACGGCCTCAAAATACACAAAGGAGTGCCGTTATGAAAGCCTCATCGGAAATAAGCCAGCCTTATTTATGCTCATTACTGAGTTTAGCTTTTGTGACAGAAAAACTGACTGCAGCCAAGTCTCCCTCATTCACACTTCTTTATGAAAAGCTACCACGTAAAATAATAATAGAAATAGCCGGAAAACAGAGGGTGGGTGTGTGTTGGCGTGTTGTAGGGGGGTATGTGTGTGTGTGTGGAGAGTGTTTGTTTGTTTGTTTGTTTGTTTCCCTCGTTGTCTATAGGGAAAAATGTAAAAATCTACCACAGAATTATTTTCTAAATTGCTATTCTCCTCTCCTTCAAATTTACCCCCTGACCCTCAAATTCTGACATATTTTGGCCAAAAATTTTTCCCAGACTGTATTTGGAAGTGCTGCTACATTACTTAATGGGATTTTTAGTTCAAGTGCCTCATTATTTTGACACGAACAGCTCCCTGGACACATAGCATCTCCTACGCTGCATGTCACTCGCCAGGAGGACATGGTGATCCTGGGACACTTCTGACTCAAAGTTTTCAACCAACTTTTTCGATTTTCAGTAGAAATCTGCATTTTCCAGTGGAAATCTCATATTTTTCAGATATTTCTTCTGGTCAAAAGTTCAGGGCTTTGTCAGAATATATTTTCTGGTAGAATTTTTTTCAATCAGTTCCACATGGGAAGCTGAAGCCGAGTCCTGTGGGAAGGGAAAAGAGCAGCTTTAGCCTTGGCTAAGGTTTTGCTATTGCAATGTTATCCCAGACAGGAGGGGCTGGAATTAGTGGGTGTATGTCAGGAGAAAAAGGGAGGGAAAAAACCCAACAATTTGCAGTCTAAAGCTACACAACTGAGTACGTTGACACTAATGCCAAAAAAATAACATCTGTAGCAAGAACAGCGTGTAACTCACTGCAAGCAGACAGCAGTATTTCTGACTGTAGGGTAGCGATGGACTCTGAAAACTTGGAAAGGTTTCAGAAGCAACGTGAAACAAAAAGAAAAAAACACGACAAAATGCTGAGTTTACCTTTAAGTATCTTGCTGCAGCTGCTTATTACAACTGTAATACATGGTAAGAGAAAGTCAGTTTGAATAAAAGAATTTTCTAATTAAAGAAACAATTGTGCCGCAGGAAACATGCATCACCAGAGAACTTCAGCTGCATATAAATAAAACTGAACTGGTGAAGTAAATTATCTGTAGATATTACACATGCTGAGTTTATTTTCCTTTTTCAGTTTATGACTTAATTACTTTCCATGTGTTATTTTTGTTCCCCAAGACTCTTTCTCTTTGAGTTGCCATCTGTTCCTATTTCAGCCAGAACACAAACCCTGTGATATCAGGGTCCAGGTAAAATTCTCACCTCTGTCCTCAACTAGAGCTAGAAAAATAGACTTGCCATGCCATTGCTCAGGCAGAAAGGAGGAGGTTGATTATTTGTTAGGTATTGAGAAATTTGACAAGAGACTTTTATGAACATCATCCACAGAAAAGAACATTCTAGCTCTTATCATTGAGTTCTACAGAAGAAAAGAGATGCTTTCAGCAGCATTTGGTGAAAAGGGTGCTATAGGACTGGAACACAGCCTTACAGCTTTAACATAGTTTTGGTCCTAAAATTAAAATAGCTTATTTTTAAGACGACAAGGTGAATGAAGGAACAGGATACTATCATATCACAAGATTATATACCCTTCTGTTATGCTTGCTAGCCTGTGTATTTTAGAAGCTGCCAGAAAACTGCCGAAAGGTGTCAGAAATGTGCAGAAGTAGGCCCTGTACACTGTGGGCTGAGAAAGTTCAATTAGAAAAGAAAGGGAAAAAAATATGAATGCAACGCCAAATTTACAGCAAGGTGGACTCTTGTGGCAGAAATAAGGTGAGGAGAAAGAAGTGTCTGATATCTTCCAGTTCTGGTTTTTAACAGTCAGACTTCAGTCCTGAATATTTCTGAGATACGGATCTTCCTGGCTGGTGACATACCCTCAGCAAAGGAGAAAAGTCAAGTTTCTGTGGTCATGTTGATCAGCTACCATACAACCACTTACAATACATGATCTGAGAGACTTGGCTGAGAATCATTACTCCTGGTGATGGCATCAGCTTGCTGGTGACCACACTCAACTTCATTTCTTCTCTTGCCTACACTTGAGCAAGACAGATTCATGCCTCTTCCCACAGTTTGGCAGAGATGGTGACTTGGATGAAGGTTGTCTAGGATATAATTTAAGAAGCTAAGGCATTAAAAATCCATCCTTTATAAAAATGGGTAAAAGAAACAAACATTTGAAATCCTGTGTTCATTGGCTCCTCTGTCGTGCCCCAGAAACAGTTCATTAAGCAATACTGATAGCCAGGAATAATTTCCATGGATCTCCAACTCACTGTAAATTTTGCATCTCTTACAGAATCTGAAGTAGCCTGGCTACATTCTTTTATACTTGAAGAAATTATCTGTTAAATTAATCTTCTGTTGGAATTTGAGCATGCTCACATGAAGAAAATACAACTTAGAACACGTAATTTTACACGACATCTTTCTTTGTACTTCAGGTCACGGCATACTCCACTACCAATCTTTATCGTCCATCCTAAAACCATTACTTTTTCCAACTAGTCCCTGATTATTCTTAGAAGAAACAGTCCAGGTATCTCATTCATACATTCACTTGTGGATGCACTCTTGGCCATGGCTACATTGTGTTGTAGAAACATCCCATCTTACTTCTTTTCTTATAACAGAAGACCAACAAATGAAAGATGATAACTGTATGCCTGTGAGGCTGCTTGGAGCCTCATCAGTCTCTCTACAGGCTTTTGCTTTCAGATCTCTCATGATAAGGAACATGAAGCTGTGTTCCCACAGCTTCTACATCTCTAACTGTATCACAGTGCCCAGCAGCAATCACTTCATGTTGTCCAGTTCCCAGAGAGCCTTTCAACTTCCTTCTGTATTCTCATTTTAAACTTTTTGAAATATGTCCCATTTGATCTTCTTAAGCCACAACTGTCCTCCTTTGCTGTATCTAAAGCTCAGACACACCATTAAATTCCAACAGGGTAAAAAATTATTGTCCTTTGGAGGAGATTTAGTAACTAGCCATTTTTATATTCTTAAAATACTGCAAAGATGATATTTAATAAATTTTACACAACTTCCAGTGCTCGTTATATTAAGTTGAAACAAGCCTATGTTTGCCACAGGCTGAGCATCCAGCAGGGAGATTGCTTGGCACAGCTGATGCTTAATTCATTAGCTCAAACACAGTTTGAACTCTTATTCTGTTTACCAGTGTGATTTCCACCTTGCAGTTGAAAGACGGACTACCAAGGGCTCTCAGAAGCCCAGAGCACTCCTGAGATCTGGAGCACCTTTTATCAACACTTCCTTTGGCGCTCAACTGCTGACAAGTCCATCGTGTCTTTGGAGAAGACAACATTGCAGGTCTTTGGAGAAGACAATGTTGCAGTCCTTTGGGCTGCTTAGTCTGCCCAAAGTCAGTGAGATGACACCCCAATGAGACAGGCCAAGTGGATGGTGCCTAGTCCCTGCCCTGAGCCCATCCACACAGCAAGTCACGTCACTCCTGAGGATAAAGCGCACCCAGAGGTTTTTCCTCCTACAAGAATCAGCTAAGACACCTAGGGCAATCCATCAAGTAAGGAGTATGAAAAAGTGGTAAATATAGCCTCAAGCTCTACCCCAGAGTGAATCTAATAGCAAGTTAAATCTGAATTAAAAATCAATAAGCTTTGCTATCCAGCCTGAAGGAAACTCTTTGGTGAACAATAACACAGTATTTTTCTGAGTCTTTGACTCTTCCTCTTACCCATGCTTTCTCCCCCCCTCCCCTTCTTCCCTGTTTTTGTACTGGAACTTTTAATGACAATGTGTGCTGGGCGGAAAAAAAGAAAAAAAAAAAGACATGTTTCTCCAGGTGCAAGAGGCTTACATTGACTATAGGCACGATAGGGTGAGACTTGCAAGTTTGACTTCATTTGGGATCCAAAAACAACTTGGCAAGTGTCATATTCTGAGACAAAACAAAAAGTTTGCCCAATTTCTCCGAAAATGACCTTTAGCTTGGAAGAGCAGGAAAGGGCAACAGCTGTTTTATTCCTGGAAAATACTCTTGGAACATTTAATTCATATCTTTCTAATTAAACTTGTACAGAAAGCACTGTATCAAGGGGGCTTACATTGTACAAATAGGGCTTTTTCATCCCATTAGTATCAGAACAGCCTCTCATGAAAATGAAAGTAAACACTATGAGAATGGTTTGTACTACCCAGCATTTGAAATTCCCTGTGAGACTTTTGACAGCAGGATAAGAAGTTCTAAAGCTTTGATTTGGAAGACAGTAGACTTTTACAGTTTGCAAAGCAGATCAAGTCTGACAATTTACAGCCCAGGTAACACTGAAGAGTAAAGATTTAAACATCAGGTTTAAGAGGTTCCTTGCCTAAACTGTGTTTTCTATTAACAATAAAAGCACAAGCAAGAGGATTCATGGACCAGACATGATCTCTAATCCTGGAGACAGCAAACACCATGGCTGTTTTGGCTTCCTGCTCACTTATACTCTAAAACTAATTTCAAGCTAGTAAGCATGACAATGTTAAGACTGCAGAGCTCAAACTTTATTAGAGAGTAACTAAACGCAAATATTTGATCAAATGACAAGTGGCATTGTTTCTATTGACAAGTATTGTTTGTATTACTGTGACCCACAGGAACCCTAGTCAACAGCCAGAAAAGCAGAGATACAAATGATGACAGCTGCCACAACGTGTGCAGATGGATGGAAGAAAGCACAATTATCCCATTTTCCAGTGGATGGAAGCGTGGCAGGAGCTTTACTCTCCTCAAGAGCAGAGCAAGGGAAGGTCACAGCCCAACTTCTTTCACTCCACAGAAATTATTTTGCTTGAAGAAACTGAAGTCTGTGAGGAAAACCAACATCAGACCAGACTACGTCTGCTGATGCACTTCTCCTAGCTCCATTCCGTCCAGCCCAAAAGCAAGCAGAGATGTTTAGAGCAGACGGCATATTTCAGGTCTGCAGCTGTGATCACAGATGTGTTGGGAGAGAAAGGCCTCTCTTTTCTCCAAACTTCTGAAGCCTCTGGCTGTGCACCACAGATGGGACTTATGAATGAATTTCAACATGCCACCACTTATCAAGGTGACCTAAAAGACAGCCCGTAGTGGTGCCCTCAGTCTCTTCTTCAGTTATCATTTATGCTTCCAACGTCTTTCTGAAAGGTGACTTCCACACACAGAAGGACAACCTCAGAGCACCACCATGACATGGAGTTCCAGCTCAGTGCCAAAGGAGGAACTGTGGCTGCTACTCGACAACTGCAGCTGGAAACACACGGCCCTTGTTTCCATGGGTGGTTTGAGAAAGCAGCTGCTCCACTTGCTCTGCACAGCCATGCTCAAGCTGCAGCTTGCTCTGCTACCACTGGGGAGGAATGAAGGGGGAGGGAGCTTATCAAAACCAAATACCTTACAAAACAGGAAAACTCAGTCCCCAGTTGTTGTCCCAAAAGCAGATCGTTTACCCAGCGTGCGGTACGCCAAGATACACACAGAGCAGAGGTATTTGATCTATATCATGTCTGCACAGAGGTGGGTGCTAGGTGGTAATTCCACAAGGCTAGCACACTACACAAAGAAACTACAACATATTTATCTTGTTACAGAATTAGGAAAAAACACCTAAATTTACACTAATTGGTCATTAATTACTGCATCATTTACTATTGGTCAAGCATATTTAAATTAGCATGCATGCTCCAGGAGGGTGTATGTGGGGGTAATTTTCATAGTTCTGTAATTGGGTGGGTGGTCGCAAACGCCCACAGCCCCCTTTCCCTTTTCCCTTGTTATTGCCGATTTTTGTTGACTTCAGGCCTCCCTAGCAGTGCCCCAGCTCTGGTCACCTTCTGGGGCCCGATGGTTCCTCTTTATCGGTTTTTCAGCTCTTCTTCAAGGACACCTTTTAGCGAAGCATGTTTTTTATCAGTCTTTGGCTGTTCTTCAAATGTACAGTCATTAGCAAAGCAAGGTAGTGCATTTAACCCTAAATTAAATAGTGTCTAAGCACTAACCTAAACACATTCCTGTCCCTGCAAAGTGGAAAATTCTACTTGATAGATATCACAGTTGAAAGCAGCTGTGGCACATTAAAGATAGCAGTGTGAAGCGAGTAACACACTACACTGAAAAGGTTATTTTGCATTACAACCAGTGGCTGTGTTGAAAAAGGACTGCGTGTTAAGAAATGTGATGTGGAAGGAGAGGGGAGGAGAAATGAAATGAAACAAAATGACATGAAAGCATAAGAACAAGGTTGAAGCCAAGTCCCAGAGGCTGGAGGACAAAGTGCAGACTCTAGTACACAGATGACGCCTAGCACCTGGCAAACAGCAAGATGATAACCAGCAATCACAACAGAAATGCTAAACTTCTACTGGCCTGAGGCAAATCACATGCCCCTCATTTGACTTTCCCTCTTATTTCTGTCTGCCTGAGAAACAAGGATGAAGTGATTTTATGACTGCATCTGGCACACCACCGTAAATGTTTTTATGGAGCTAGTACAAGCTGCAGCTCCCATGCATACTAAAGCTGAAGGCTGATCAGATTGGGTTCAGGTCAGTTTAAAAGCATAAAGCACTTAAGTTAGCTCCGAACATGATTTAATTCACACCTTGAAGCTTGAATTCTGACTGAAACCCATTTCTGTTGATATGACAGTTACAGTGCACACACTGATACATCATGAAAATTACCAGCACGTGTGAGACACTACAGCTTGCAGGTAGAAAATTAACAACTCTCGGAGGTGCAGAGAGATGATTATATACTTTGAAATTCAAGTTGTGCAAAAAAACCCCAACTCAATACGAACAAAAGCCTGCAAGCCAAACAAATATTCCTCTATCTACTTATAGTCAAGTTTCAGCTCAAAACTTGGCAGCACGGATACGCCATACAAACCAAATCAAATTTGGTACAAAGCCAGTAAGTGAGTAAAACTGCTTAGGCTAAAACTCACATAAAATCTCTGCGAATTCCAAGGGCCTCTCTGCTAGGAACTAAATCTGATGAAATCCCAATTACCTTCTCTAAGGTGCTGAATACTTTAAGGTCTTCCTGAAGCTGGTGGGAAATCAGCAAGTTCAACACTCTCCAGAGCAAGGCCCTGCATAATGAGCACCTGAAAAGGTTGGAAAAGAGGTAACATGGGGAAGCAGCAAGCGGCACTGAGCAACTGGAGAGTTTCTGCCTGTTTGCTGTCAGCCCTAGCACAAGACGTAGGGAGCTTCAAAAGAAGTTGGCAGGCAACAAAAGATTTTTTTTTTCACCCAAGACATACTTAACCTGTAGGAGCATTTGCCACAGCAATTGCAAATCAGTTTTAGAGAGGTTCCAGAAGTGACTGGACAAACCCATGTAGGGAAGATTAGTCCCACATTTTTATATAGAAAAATACCACCTACAGCTCAGAAACAGGGTGTCAAGGAGATGTCCCTATTTTCCAGCCCTGCTCTTACACCTCTCCCCAGGAATCTGCTGTTGACAGAACATACTCAACAAAGCCAAGGGTCTGGCTGTCCACCAACACAGAAATCACAATCTGCGGCTCAGGTGCTGCCTTTGTAGGATCTTTTTCAGTAGAAAAAGAGGCTTTCTTGGTTGGGTGCTTAGCCTTCTTGGTTGCTTTTGGAGCCCTGGGGGCTTGTTCCTACTGTGCGTCTCACACTCCAGGTTTCTGTTTTCTTTTAGCTGTAACATCAGCCCAAGATGCCCCTCTGGGACTTCACAGCAGAGCATGTGCACTCCTTTCCATCTCTTCAGAGTAGAGAGACTGCCTTTCTTGTCTCAGACTGGCTCTGGGCAGGATGGGCTTCTGGGCTGATGGTGTGCTGCTATAGGTCTTAACTCTTCATGCAAGGAGCTACCACTTCCTTCAAAATAGCCCCTTTTCCAAACTGTTCTTGGCGATATACTTTTGTCTGCTTGAAAAAAGAAATGTCTTAGTTATGCAGCTCACTCATGGAGATCAAAGGGATAGATTTCAGTCTAAAAATTACAAATTTAGGATTTTGATTTTTAAGTGTTTTGCTATGCATATGTTTGTTTCTGCTGTAGAATATTCCTGTAAAAAGTAAGGGTTTGCCTGTTGTTTTTATTTGAAACTGACAGAAAAATAAGACTTTCCATCCAAATAATTCTTCATTTAACTTCAAATAGATTGCTTTTGGTATTTTGCAAATACAACACAGTTTGTTGCAAAAGTGTCTCATTTTGTCTTGCTTAAAAGTAGCAGTCAGTCTTTTAGGTTTGAATGTGGTATTCTGTAGCACAAAAAAGACAATATAGAGAAGAATTGGTCTATTTATCTGGAAAAAAAAATTGCAGTACAACGTTCTTTTGAAGCAGGTAGGCGAGGAAAAGTATTTTGCGGTAGTAAAAGGACTAATTTTCTTTCTGTTAAAGCTCTGGTGTCACCTCTTCTTTTGCTCACAGGATGTTAAATTTTTGTCTTCAGAACTGGAATCTTTTGAAATCTTCATAATGTACCTTTCAGGGATTCAGAAATGATGAAAATCCCTTCTAACTTAAAAAAAGGTAGAGATGTTCAGCATTTCTAAGAATTCAGCAGTTTGTTTCTTTAGGATGCATAACACTTTTTATGCAAAACTGATACAGTGTTATGTAGGAAAATATGCAAAAGAATAAGAAAATACTTTTTGCACAGATCAGACAGACGTCTGCAGATGAAATACCTTCTTGAAGGCATGCTCAAGGTTCTGTAGAACAAAATATTTCACTGAAAAAGCAAAAGTTTGCTCAAACCTAAAATATACTAAGTATTTCCAGCTCTTACTCAGCATGATTCTTCCTAGTCTATGAATACCAAAAATTCAAAAACTTGATAGCAATGGAAAGAAAGATAATAAAGACTAAATCATATACAGTCCTGACAGAACTCCAATGGACTTAAGAAGGCATATTTGATCCACAGACTTCTATTAAGTTTTGGTGTGGTCAGGGGACTGTTTAGAAACAAATTCAGGAAGGAAGTCAGAACCGAATGACCAATAATTCACCATTCAGCCCTCTTAAAGGTGAACTTACAACAACAGTAAGTACAATAAGCAATTTGTTTTGCTCTCACTATTACCTAGAGCTGCACAGCCACACATCAGAATTTTATTGCGGAAATCTTTACAACTGAGAGATGAGACTGTGCCTTTTTGAGAGACACATTTTCAAAATGAGGATTTTTGTACAGGATGATGCCGTATCATCATGACATTGAAGCATCAGTAAGGGAAATGTTATCATTGAAAAACAATGTTTTTAGCATTAGCCAAGCAAAAGCTATTTTTGTTCCTCCCAAAAACAATTCAGGGGAGATTTTGTTGAGTTGCTATGTTTTTTGTTAGTGCTATGTCTTTTTTCCTTCTTCCCTTTGACAATGAAAAACAGAAAACAAACAGTGAACGAAATACGTTCCTGGCTCAATCTGATTTATTTGCAGCAGGAATGGATCTGAAAGTCTACATCACAACCAACTGTGTGCAGATTCCAAAAGCACTGAATAATCCCTGCTAAGATCAAATGTAAAACACATGCATTGTTCCCATCCCTTCTCTTACTACTTTAAAATACACTTGAGCTTACTCTGTACTCAGTATTTAGCACATGGTGGCACTTACAGATCCCCAGCAGGCATTTTGTAAGCAGACTTTCAAGGCAGGCTCTGCCAAAGCTGAGCTGGTTCTGCCAGAGCTGATCTGGAAACACAGAAGTGGTTTAGCAGAACTGGCTGTTAAGAAACACTTTCAGCAGGCTTCTTTCCCCAGCGCAGCTGGCTGTTTTCCAAGAGCTACACTACCTATTCCTAGTCCACGACGCACGCTCTCCTTTCCTTCCACAGACTGGCTCAT
This sequence comes from Psophia crepitans, assembly GCA_013399095.1. Classification (NCBI taxonomy): domain Eukaryota; kingdom Metazoa; phylum Chordata; class Aves; order Gruiformes; family Psophiidae; genus Psophia; species Psophia crepitans. The sequence continues at coordinate 19,445 of VWZZ01007080.1, read as the reverse complement.
CCTTCCAAAAATGGTTCTTGTTTAGCAGCACAGCTCTGGATTCTGCCTGATCATCTTCAAAGCGTCAAGACTCGCATGTGCCTTGTTACAGCTTCAACAGGTCTGCCCAGTGCTGCTGTGACAGCAACCGGGCAGCCGTGAAGCTGCCCTTCCACTGCGACTGCCCATCTGGTCAGTGTCCAGCTACCCTCCTCCTCAGGTTCTAAACTTCCCCTGAAGTTACTGCCCAAACTGTCCAAAGCACTGCCTTGCTGGTGACACATGCCATCGGCACGTTTTAAGACTACTCACAGAATTGCTGGGATTTGCCAGTTGAGTTTCCAAACTAGAAGGCTGGAAAAACCCTTAAAATCAAACAGAAAACTCCATTCCCTTCATTGAAAGGAAAATGTAGAACACCAAAATGAGTATCTGATGCATTGTTTCCCAAGGGAAAACATCCCTTTCCACCCCGCACTCATCCTGCTGCCTTTTGTTCTAGACTCGCAGTCTCACAGCAATGAATAAAACTTTGGTGATGTTCATGCAGAACATAGCACAACACCTGCAATTCAGACAGAAAGCACTACTACCATGTGGAATATTAACCTTAATAATAAAAATGAGTAATACCCAACAGGAGTAAAATTTGTTTTACTGCTTGGGCTCCCTATAGAGATATGGTTTGAAAAACCATCAGACAAACAATACCATGTACACCCATTTGCCACAATGGGGTGCATGTGTGTGTTTACGGACCTTCCTCTGAGTCCCAGCAACATAAAACGTCTGTGTTACAGCCAAAGCTGTAAGATGCTTTATTTCTTGAGGTACCCAGCAAACCCTTTGTGTGGTGGCCAAGACACTGTTCAACACAAAAGCATGCTTCCTCTGAATCTCTATGACTAGCCACCAGTTAAGTAAATCTTTTTTTCTAATGCTTGACAGATTCCAGAATCTGTTAAACACACACTCAATACAGAGGAATCAGAAGTATATGAGACAGCCACTATATAACAGAGACAATTGTCTGAAGTTTATCTGTGCACTGAAGTTTGTTTGTACTTCCACAGCCACATTGACCAGAACACTTCTGGTCCTCCAAGAATAGCAATGCATTAGTCTTCTTTCAAGCTTTTTTTATTTATATTGCTTTACTTTGCAACTTTACTAATTTTCAGGGACAATATTTTCATATTCCCAGAAAATCTTCATAATCCTTATGCTGAAAGTTAAACATGATCTTTTCCTGGGTAATGAACATCACGTGTCTCTGCAAAGAGTGAAGGAATAAAGTTTTCTTCACAGTACCCTGCTGCTATGAATGTATTTCTAACAGGAAATCCCAAACAGAAACTGAAATCTACAAGCAGAAGTGCAAACTGCATGGGAAAAGTGCATTTGGATTGATTTCCATCAGATCTTTATGCAAATTCATACCCGTCCACTTAGACTACAGCACGCTCCTGCCAACATCTGGAATTCAGAAACCACATTAATTTAGTAAATTGCACATTATGTAATTCGCCACCAAAGAAGAACATTGTATTCTTTATAACGTTTGGAGGAGCCCACGAAAAACTATAATGCTCAAAGACCTTGTTGCAAAAAAAAACCCCCAAACCCCACAGTATTTTCATTCCACTGTTCAGGTGAGCCCTTCTTTCACTGCTTCTTGGTAAAAATTGGATCCCTCATGGTGCAATTACCCTCCTGCCAGCCCTTCCGCCTGCACTGGCTGTCTCAGCTGTCCATTTGGACATGACCAAACAAGTGAAAAGGTGTGGTCAAAGTCAATGCTATTGCTATCAAGTGTTGTGTTTCCACAGTGTATAGGCAGGAATTAAGTGAAAAAGCTCATGATTCTGCTCAACTAGCTTTGAAGGTCACTGTAGCACAATTCTGCCTATGAGTTTGCCACCCACAAATCAACCTTAAAACATCTACTGAGCTAATTCTCAATCAAGGGAAAAATATTTTGCAAAGACAAGGACAATTCTGAGGGCTGACAGCCTGATGTGGTAGACCTGTGAAAGCCTTCAAAGAAAAAGCGGTGTAGGCATCAGGGTGATCTTACATGTTGTTCAGGCAGGTCACCTCATGACAACAAAGATCTGATGGGGGACGATCAGGATTCTTTGCAGGGCCAGACTTCACTGCAGAAGGTCTACTGTACTGTTCAAGCATTTATTCTGAGCATCCTTACAGCCACAGCCAATGCCCTGTCCTTGGCCTGGTCATTCTGAGTGCCGAACACGGATGAGAAATCCAACTCATGGTATGTGTTTTGACACCAGATATTGAAATAGCTGAGAAAGACTAAGTCTTGCCTTCGTAAGTTCCGTTATAAGAAGACCTGGGCCTATGGAACGTGGACTCTGAATGGATCTAACCAGCAGTGAAATATCTTTCTCAGGGCTGCGTCTCAGAAGGACTGGCAGGCCAGCTGCAAAAGCTCATTTTGACATAAAAAGAAGATCTCGGGCTGAGGATCAGTAATAAATGCTGATCTATGATGTGAATTTGGCTCAGGCTGAGATGTGGAGCAGCAGTGCACTGGAAAAGGGGTTTTTCCCTCTGGCAAAGGAGGGGCACAGCCCTGGGGACTGAAAAGGAGCTCTAGACTGAGCCCAGGAGCTCTGGGCTTCCCACCAGGTGAACTCCCCAAATGCTTCCGCAATCAGTGCTGTGTGTAGGATCCCAGACTGCATTGCTGTGGGGTGGAAGAAGCTGAGTAGAGCTGGACAGCAGCCAGCAGCTTTCTGAAAGGCAACATGGTTAAGTCATGTTGGTGAAAAAAAATATCCATAAACTCTTGTTTCCTTTCTTTGTGTTTGCTCTGCTCCTTCTCAAACTGAATTTCACCGAATGATATAACCGCTTTAGCAGAACTCAGCTGTTTCCCCAGTGAGACACCAAAGCATCTTTGAAGATTCAGAGATTTGAAAAGGTGGCAACGGTCAAGATCACACAGAGAGCTGGGAAGCAGAAACGGCTACTACACACAGTCCTGGAGCCCATGTGAAGTTCTGCTGCATGTTCCCAGCAGGAAACTCAGTGAGGGTATTGCAAGCTGCAGTGAACAGACAAGGCCATGGTGCGCGTATCAATGTGTAGTGCTGAGAGCAGCAGGGCGTTTTGACAGGTCTTTTGCTTGACACAAGCTTACAATCTCCTGGCTTAATGTCACACGACAGCAGTGACTATTGACTGGATTTAACACTACCACTTTGACAACACCACCATGAACCTTTGATCTCACGTGTAAATCATCACACAGACTACCCAGAGTTGTGCTGTCTTTTATAACTTGGTCTGCAGAAAGAGACTAGCATCTCCAGAGTATGACTGAAACCACAGATTAAGGAGGTATATTGTTTAAAATCTCATTTAAGTAGGTGGGAATACTCTAAAGCAAAGTGCTCAAGGTAACACTGGGTGGTAAAAGGAACAGGAATTAGTGAGGTAGGCAGTAAAAATGAAAAATTGACACTGAGCTGTTAGCATCGCCTAATTTACTCTGTATTTGTAACTAGCTTGAGCTGAGGTCTTCCAGTAAGGCCAGTGGAGTAGAATAACCAAGCCCCATGTAGCACTGCTGTTCTGTGGTTCCCCATGAATTCAGAGGGGCGCAACTGGTAAGATAAGCAGGGGATTTAAGCAGGTGGGATTTGACAGTAAAGATCAAAGGTTTTTCTCTGAGAAACTATTGAGCTTCATCAGCATAACTTTCTCAAGCCTTCTGAGTTTGAGGGCATGATTTAAGAGATACTTGACATGCTGAGATCCAATGATGACTCAAGACAGAAAAACAATTTAGTTTGCTAAAAAAGTTATCTTAAAATTATTTTATTTATTTCTTTATTTTTAAAATACTGGATTCAGCCAACAGTCAGGAAGAATCACAGAATCACACAGAATCACAGAATCACAAGGGTTGGAAGGGACCTTGAAAGATCATCTAGTCCAACCCCCCCTGCCAAGGCAGGGCCACCTAGAGCACATCACTCAGGAACACGTCCAGTCAGGTTTTGAATGTCTCCAGAGAAAAATAGCTTCAAACCATTTCACGGTAGCTTGATGCACCACTACCAAGTCAGTTGTCCCTATGTGGAGTACTAAATCACAAAGGTTTGAGAAAAGGACTGTCTTTGCTTAAACTACAAAGGAACAGATTTCCTCCCCAGGCAATGACAGCTAGGCCAACCTGCCTGTGAGTGGTTTAATTAAAGATCTAGTAATCTCCTGGCATTGACTCACCATGTTTCCCTATCCCTTTTCTTCACTGATAAATCATTTGTTACCATCACAATCTGAAGCATCTGCTCTCTGAGGGAAAAAACACTACTCTCTTTTAATTGGCAACATACAGAACGCAGTACTGAAAGTGCCTTTTTTTTATTCTGACTTATGCAAGTCAGACTGATTTGCACTTTGATGCAGTATGTGCAGTAATGAGTAACAGTACGGAGTTAAAATAAAATCAATTGCTCATATGCTGCACTACCAAGTTTCTAGCAACAACCTGAAACAGGGAAAAAAAAAAAAAAACCAGGAACAGCATGATGAGTCACTACGTGTAGTATGACAGCAGGAGAAGCAAGTTCCAGCTGGCCAGCAGTTCAAATCCTGACCAAACACACAGTTAGTGCGCAATAATGATCTTGTTTATGCTCTGATTCTTGTCTAAACTATGCTTCCTGGGTGTTTAACGTTAATCTAGTAGTGTACAAAAACTCACATCAGTGGGAAATGGACTGTGGTGAATGGAACAGTGACTGAGATGACTCCTGACAAGACTCAGAGGGTCAGTGATCCCAAGCTGAAACACAAGACACAGGCACAAGCTTAAAAAACACAACAGGAATCAGATTGCTAGTTGTGGAAGGAACTCATGCTACCATCAGCCCACATTACTGCAGCAAGATGACTGCAGTGTCTTCAAAAGTGTCTCTGAAGTAATTCAGAAGATCCTATTCAGCAGAGCCAGTGAGCATCTACAGATTTTGTGGCAACAAACAAATTGCTTGCAGAACTGCTACCAATGAAATTGTTACTTTAATCATGTAAACTAATGTTTAGTTTAGTCCCACATGAGGAGACAGGCCACATATTGACTTACTTTTTAGGGACACTTTCAGTTCTTGCTTTTATCCTTTCAGATTCCCACCCTGCCCTCCCAGTGTCTTGTCTCTGGCACTGTGTGACTAGCAAAGCTGGTAAAAATTAACCCAAGATGTTAAACTTACTCTTACAAGCTGAAACAAACAAAAAAATTCCCTTCCCAATACCAGGCAGATTGGAGATGATAGGCTCCACCCATAATTTAGTATTTTTCAAGGCCAAAATCAAACTCCAGGTGAGGCATTCATCTGACCTAATGTAAATATATACCTCTAAGCTTCTGCCTTTAGCATTTCTTTCATATCAGTCAAGAATAGACAAGATCATCTGATCTGAACCATCAGCCTTGGGATGAGTTAAACTGCACCCAAGAAAGTGTCCTAGAGGTGTCCTCTTCATCATCCCTCTAGAAGATCTGGACAAGCTGAGGAGTGGACACCTATACATGACACATTCATGCTTGGTCAGATACATCTCCTCTACAGTGACCTGGGATACCATTAGACTATGCTGTGTTCCATGGAATTGTTTTTTCCCTGCCACACAGGGGAACACCGGATCGCTATAGTTGTAAAAAACTGACTGCTGATAAATCTGTATTGCTCTGTGAAGTTCAGACACCTGGGGCATCAGATCTTCATCTAACTCGTAAAGTTCAGCATGTGTAACTATAAAGTTCAGCATATGTGCATAACACTGCAGCCCAACAAGCAGTACTAAGGATATTCTACATGGCACAGAGATATTTCTGATCACATAGAGAAAATACAGAGATTCTGAAATATTTTTGATTTCTGAATTATGATCACTGGCAGTAAGTCCTCATCTGTCCAACTAATAAAACATTTAAAATTATAAAGCAGAGCAATCAAAATAGAACAAACATTTCATTTAGAAGCACATGCCTAAATATTTTTGTTAATTTACATATCTGAATCTCTCTCTAGTTGTGGAATTTTTGTCCCCCAGCTTTCTGATTTTTTTCCTTTTTATTTTTTTATGATTTTGATTTATTTCTTTTAGATGATCAGTTCACACTATTGAAGTTACAGAGGCAAGATCAGTAAAAAAACCCAAGCTTGACCAGTCAGTGGATCCACTGTATGTTTCTTACACTTCTGTGTAAATTTTTGCTGCTATTAACACCATTACTCTGAAAATAGTACCTCCCTCCACTGTCTTTATTCCTACACTTCACATAGCAGACCTGCAAGAGATTAAATTTTTCCATCCCATTCCAATCCAGCTGAATTACAGCGCTCACTAGCATTAGCAAATTGTAGCAATACAGAAATAAAAAAAACCAAAGCAGTTCGTAAAAATGACACTGCTTAAACACTAGAAAACGTTATCTCTGAAACAATGTAATTTAATCAGTATTGTTTTTGCTAATCACATCGATGCTGCTTATTGCATTTTCACTTGGATCTCTATATCGCACAGTGATGGGAAAGCTGTTTAGAGCATGAACTGCTACATACGCTCCATGAGTTCCCAAAGCAGAAGCAACAGGATCCCATAAAACAAGTAAGGTCAGACAACACTACCATTTCAGACCATTCAGTTTATTAAAGCTAGAATCTTGTCGTTACACATGTGAAAGCCTTGTGAAAATGCAGCCGGAGTCTACACATGGTCCTTAAGATCACAGGAAGCCTGAAACAAGAGCTCTGAGACACACGCTATTTTGTTTTCAAATACTGTTATCTCAGATACCAAGAATAATACAACAGCCTCGTGAAGCCTGTCCTTCTTCAAAGTGCACACAGACGAAAAAGGAATTCAGTCACGAAGAACTCTGCCAGTGCCTTCCGAAGCAGCAGAGTTTAACGAGTGGAGTTAAAGAGTACAGTCCTTGTCAGCTGGGCCCTGGACAGTTGCGTTAAAAAAAAGGGGCCAATCCTTAATTGCATGTGGGTGGAAAAGACAAGCACACTCTTCCCCCAAAGAATAATGCCAGTAATGCTGCTATATACTGTGTGGCAGATGAAAATCATTCTGCTCTGATGTAGCCACTTCTGCCGTGCTATACAAAGGTATTTTGGAGCTCAGCACCATTTCCACAAAGCCTTTCTTGCAGGTCCGTATTGTCCTGCGGAATGCCTTCCTAGACAGCCGCAGCAGCAGCCAGAACTGCTTGTTTATTTATCCCCTTGGAGCCATCTTCCTCACCCTTTGCTAATGTTCTGTACCTCATTTCCAGTAATTGCAAACTAGAGTTAGCAAGCAACAGCTAAAGTGGGATTACCCTGGTGCCTCAAACAGCGCTTGCTGTGTTTGCCTTGAATTTCTGGCAGCTCCTGGAGTGGAGGTGCTAATTAGACAAATGAGACTTTCACTGGCTATTTAGGAATCCCTTACCAGTTTTAAAACCACAATATGGGTAAAACTGTACACAGGGACAAGGTCTCCACTACCAGTTATGCGCAATAGACTTTTTATAATACTACCTGCATTTTTCCTCATAATTCCACTACCTCTCAGTCAAAATCGGAGCCTTCATCTGAGAATAGCCTTAGTTTTAATCCAAATTACTTCAGCTTTGTTCAATCAGTGTAACAACTTCACAGTCTGGTTCTGCAAGATACTAGGAAAGTGTTGGAAACTCTGTTAAAATGAAGTGCCTTTTTCCCAAACAATTGAATGCTAGCTAACCATCAGAATGGCACTTATGTGCTAACAATCCTGTTCATATTCCAAATTCCAGTCCCCATGTGTAATCATTCCAACAAAAGTGCAACTGATTGCAGCTATTCCTAATATGGCATTGAGTTCCAGATTTTGGACCATGGCACTATGCTATGGGCTATTTCTGAATAAAATCTGTCTCATCAGCCAACTCATAAAATCAGCAGAAAGAGCAGTGGCACATTCCCCCCCTGTTTATGCGATAACTCTGTTTTTCCCCAATACAATCAACAGTTTCTCAAGCCCTGTGCAAGTATTTTCCTAACATTTAAAAAATGTCAATATACAATTCATAGGTAACAAATGACCTAGCTGTTAAGGGCTTGGCAAAAGCCGAGTTTTTTACTTGGCTCTCCCAAAGCAGACTCCCCTCAATACAAACAACAAGTAATTTCTTGTCTGATTCTCCTTCTTATGTCTAGCGGTACAGCTACAGCACAATGCACAAAACCAGATTCTCCTGTCCACTTCTGCTACTCTACCCTTCTATAGCAACCCACCATATTTTAGAAAGAGGGGGAAAAGGTAGCGTGATTAAACCACAGGGGAAAAAGGTTGTGTGATTAGATCACCATGTGTTTGTATCTGTGAGCATATGCTTAAGGAGAATAAAGGACCTATTGTTAAAGAAATCTTTGATAATTGAATTTTACCACTGCATCTGTTGCAGCATTCTTATTTCATGTTGGGCACATTACTAACACAAAACTTCGTAAGCAACCCTGAAAACATCCTTTCATTTTCTTTTTAATATCTAAACTGCAATGAAAGCTGGCAGGAGCTGAAGATACAAAAACCTGTGATTTTACATTGCCAGGGAAAGTATAAACGAACTTTCCGATACTTTACTGTAAATATCTCAAAGCAGTGAAAACATCTGATTTTAATCTCTATGTATTCAGAGTTACAATATGTAAAACAGGGTAATCACATCACCAGAGCCACTTTAGCTCTGTGAAAAATACATGCATTTTTGTGAGTCACACTGATGAACGCAGAAAAACTGAGGAAGAACTACAGAAGTTTGTTCTTAAAATAAAAAAACCATGTTCTCGTTAAACAAATCATGGGTCCACAGAGCAAGTAATGAGAAACAGTTTAATTGGAAACAATTAAGCATCATTAGGAACACTTAAAAGGTACCAATACAAAAAACATTTATGACTCTCTTAAAGATCTCATACCACAGGCACTCTGGATTCCATACTTGAGGCTCTAACTGCAACACTGCATCAGGTATTTCTCAAACTTAATGCTGTTACAGTAGATTTCTTTAATAAAAAACAAGTAACAACTCAATTTGCTGTGGGTTCTTCCTGCACATGGCCACCTTTTGCAGGAGCGATATATTTAACAAGTGCACTGTGTTTACTGCTCCGAAGTATCTCCCCACAGCAGGGCCATGAGTAATAGAGAGCACACAGTAGCATGTACTGTATCAGGAGGCACGGAGTGGCAATCGTTAAAAAAAAAGAAAAAAAGAGAGAAAAAAGAACGAAGAAAAAAAAAAGAAAAGAAACCCCACACATAACCCACCAACAACAGTGCTTTAATGCAACTGATTCTATTTCTCTGTAATAGAATTAAGGGATTGTAGGGAAGTGAAGCCACATATTGGGCTTTCCAGTATCTGCTATTCACACACACACACGAAATCAACAAAATCTTGTTATTAAAAGCTAACGAGGATGCAAGAGACTGAGACTGTTTCCTAGAGATTGAGCCTTACTTTGAATAAACATCCAGACATAACTAGGTATACATGGTCTCCAGCAAACTTCCAGATACAATCATTGTTTGGGAGAAAAATGATTTTTGTTGCTATTTTGTATCTGTTCTTCCTTTAATTAATTTTGCATGTAATCAGCAATCTATTCCTGTAGCCTGAGCAGAGGGGGTTTTTTCTTAAGTTTTTCTAGTATAATTAACAACTTTCAATAAAACCTCTCCTGATGAAGAAAATTGAAGCAGTTCTCTTGTACCCTTCAAATTCACCTACAGTTCTTTAATTCAGTTTACTTTGCAACAATCAGAACCAGAAGAGTCCTAAGTAAGAGTTTCAAGCAAGGAAAAGCTAAAATCTAGAAGAATCAGATTTATCAACTGTTCTGTGGGTCCAGATCACGTCATTCCATGCACTTTTTCCTTGTGCACACCTTCCCAGTGCTCACACTATGTACTCTACAATCTAATCACACACAGCATGCCAGTCTTGGTCCAAGAAAGCTTTCTCCTCTCCCAGTAATGCTAATGACTGACTGTGAAGCTCAGGAAAGCCACTTCTGTACAAACTATCACCTGGAAGAAAGACAGCACTTCAGCACTTCTCAACCTCACATCGAAGGAAAATTATTAGGAATAAACAGCAGAGATGGGTACAGTGACCTTAGTGAAATGTGATTGAGTATATTCATATATTTCTGATGCAATTCTAAACTCAAACCAGCTTCCTCTGACTGTCTGATGACATTGGGGATGAGTCAGATGCAAATGAACCCTGGTTTAAGGACTGGAAAATGGCTTCTGTTAACATCCTTCAGCAACAGCCTCATCAAATCCTTAGTTGCACATAGTTGTGGAAAAGGCCTACAGAAACAGCCTTCAATGAAAATTTGCCTTTGGCAAAGAAAAATACAAGCTCAGAAAGATAAAACCCATCTGGGTCACCCATATAAACACTGCAGAAGCAGCAGGAATATCTGCACAGAAATGCCACCTTGCACCTACAGCAACAAGAAAGTTGTAAAGCTCATTGAAAATAAGAGGCAACAGTAATTTTTTAACGGTCTTTCCGAAGAAGAAATGGCTACAATCCTAACCAGGGGAAAGGAACGAATACATTTCAGTTAGCAGCACAGTCATCCAACAGATCATTACAACCAGCTATCACACACACACACAAACCTTGGATTTGCCAGAAGTAACAGGGAAATGACACATCTTTGGTCTATCCTGTATGGCCAACAGCAACCGAGGCCTGTTTATAATGTGCAGTGCGCACATACTTGGGATTGTAATCTGAAAGTCTATCTAGAAATAGCACAGCTCTGAAGAAAAAAATGAAAGAACGCGCATATAACTTGTGCCAGTAAACATTATCTTTAGAAGTGTGACTAAAACTGTGAAGATTAAACCAACCCCCAACTGTGGGATTAGGATAGATCTTGCTCACATCAAACTGGCAGGGATTACCAGAAAGAAACCAGCACCACCTTGTGCAACACGGCACAACGTGCTTAACAGAATCCTCTGAATACACCAAACGATTCCCTGCCACTTTTGTGACTTCAGACTTTGAGATGCCCGTGGTCTCTAAATGGGGCATCTCCTTTGATGGGGAGACCCCTCTTCATCATTAGCAGCACATTGAAGTTCAGCTGCCCGATGCTAAACATGGCCAAAACATGGCTAACTGGCTGAAATTTAATGTGAGAGTTTGATATCTCAATTCAAATAGATAAGAAGACTTACGTTGTATTATCATTTTAGGCCACAGGAGTTAACTGGCATCACCTCAAGCCAAAAAAAACAAAAAGAGCAGTTTCACTATAATTTCAAGAAAAAGTTTCACAGCATGTTGCATGCATGGGTTTGAAAATAATAATTCTGGAACTGCTAAACTTGAAGTAGTAGGTTGGATTCACACATTTAGGACCAAAGCTCAGTCTGAGTTCTTCGATTTCATTTCTCCATGCTTAAGCAGGCTGCCTCACCAGAGGCACTCTAGGGAATATTCTGTTTTCATTTCAGGACTACGCAAGCTGTATACACGCATGCTCATAAATCCAGTAAATTATATACCCACGTATTTAACAAGGCATAATATATTTCCCTGTAAATAGAGGAAGAATTTAGTCTAATTAACAAGAGAACTCAGAAGAATAGTGAAGTCTATCTGCTTACCATGCTTGAACTTTAGGATTCATTTAGAAGCACTGTTCAGATGTAACTTGCCTAGCAATATAATACACAGTTTAAACATAACATGGCTGAAATTTAAAGGAAACATGAAGCTAGCATCTATGCTGGTCTGCTTAAAAAGCTTCACATAGGGGAAAAATACTCACAAAGAAGATTTCTTTCAATCACACACATAAATTACTGAGTATGATAGCAACATCAACAATGTTATTTTTATCAAAGCAATAAAAAATTAAGACTTTGACTCAGAATCTCCATTTACTTGAAACTGGATCACAGAATCACAGAATCACAGGGGTTGGAAGGGACCTCGAAAGATCATCTAGTCCAACCCCCCCGCCAAGGCAGGGCCACCTAGAGCACATCACTCAGGAACACGTCCAGTCGGGTTTTGAATGTCTCCAGAGAAGGAGACTCCACAACCTCTCTGGGCAGCCTGTTCCAGTGCTCTGTCACCCTCACAGTGAAAAAGTTTTTCCTCACATTAACTCGAACCCTCCTGTGCTCCAGCTTGGACCCATTGCCCCTTGTCCTATCGCTTAGTGAGGCCGAGAAGAGCCTGGCTCCATCTTCCCGACACTCACCCTTAACATATTTATAAACATTGATAGTACAAAAGCACTTTTGTCTATACCAGAAAAGGCAAATATGTAAACCTAGTCTATACCAGATTTACCAGCATAGCATTAAATGACACTAAGTCCCCAAAACAGCCTGGACAGATTTTCAGCGACACAAACACCAGTTAGGATTGTAAGGTGTTTGTTTCCAAATGGAATTTTCATCTCTTGCTGCCATTCACGCATGTCAAAAAAATCTTTCTCAGGTCTAGCACACTAGGTGCTTAATGCATTAAGACAATAAAACCCACAAGACTGTACTGTCTCACACTGCCTCCTTTCCTCAGCACGCACAGCACTGTCTACTTTTGGCCTGGGACTTTTTGTTGTAGGGCTGTTTGGTTTTGGTTTGGTCGGGTGGGGTTTTTTTTGGGGCGGGGGGATGGGGGTGGAATTAAGTGGTGATGCCTCCCTCTGTTTCTGTAGAGGGACTTGGAACCTTCCCCAAAAACAAGCAGGGACTGAATGATACCTTGTCTACAATAAGTGCAGATGAAGGAGCAAAACCTTCCTTTTCCTCTTGCTTTGCTTCCCCAGCCTCTGCATATTTTAAGGATTGGTACCATGTAGTGCTAAGGAACCTACAGTCAATACTAGAGGAAGAGTCTCATTTCCCAACTGATTACATATGTACAGCACCTGATTTTGTAGTTCAGAAAAAAAATGGAGCTGAAGCCTGAAAGATCCTTTTTTTTTTTTTTTTTACTTCTGGGATGTTAAGAACATGTTTGAATTCAGAAAGCTTGGAGATCTGTCTTTGAAAAGCAAATTAGAAAAGCAAACACAGATAAGTTTAAGATCCATGCAGTCTGTCCCAGGAAAGAGTTGTACAATGAAGTCCTCTCAGCTCAGCAGCTTTGAATACTTCAGGCGGAATTGCACAGCCACTTTAGTCACCTATTTACGCAGATGCACCACAGATGTCCGTATTTAATTCTAGATGGTAGAGATCCAAGGCTAAACCAAGCCCTGTATTTCCTGGATGTGCCAGGGAGAAATGAAAACCTCTTGAGTTGACCCTTCAAAATGAGTCACCTACTTACTGAGCAAAATATTCTCATAAGCAGGCTATAACACAAAAGATTAGTGTTACTTCCCAAAATCATTGCCAGGACCACAATTAACTTTACATCACCTTCACTAGAATCCGGGTCTGCAGCCGAGCTGCAGGTGAGATGTTAGTGTGCAGGAGCTTTGAGGGTTAGGCAGATTCAGGAAGACTGAATCCTTTTGTGGGAAGGTGGTAGGATTTTACATACCTGTCAATAATTAAGCATCATTAAGACAGATCTTACCTTCAGAGATCCAGTCTCCCTCTTTTCCCTTCAGCATAGCTTAAAGGAAACACACACTGTAAAAACTTTCGGCAGAACATGATGGGTTGTTAAGGAGTCACCACTTTGAAAAGTAGATAATGCCTTCATCCTGCCAAACTATTAATATCCGTTTCAATGCGCATTACAGACACCTTTGAAATAAATTTCGTCACTTCTGTCTTGTCACTAATGTGGCACCATCAATGCAGGGAAGTGAGTATTATCCAAAACTCTGCATTAGTCTCAAGTACATCATATGACAGCAAGAGGTATTGTACAGAGTAAGAGCCTATCACAGACAGGGTGACCATACACCACCAAACATACGTGTTTTTCAGATGCTTCCTTTCACAGGAGAAATAAGGAGCGGTTGGGTTTGGAGCTGCCACACCAAAGAAAGAGAAATGCAATTGCTGATAATTGCAGGGACAGTCTGTGCTCCTGCAAGCAAATTCCGCAAGGAGCACAGACTCGAAAACTCAGATCTGACAGCCATTAAAAAAATCAAACAAAAAACTGTAGTGAATTTCAAGCATACTTCAGCCGGAAAATCCACTTGTCTCATACACATGATCTCCCTGCAAGCTCTTCCCATACAAAGAGGACTGTGACTGGGGGGAAAACAACAAACAAGCGACTATGAGCTGTAATCTTTAAAAATGCTTGAGAGATTACCGTTTCTTCAGATTGATTTTTACTTTTTCTTTTACCACAAGAAAAATAATAAAAAGGAGCTTCTTTGAAGACTATGCACAGGAAGGCCAGCTGTGTCAGACATGCACGTCCCCCCACTTTCCCTAGAAAGAAGACCTATAATTTCAAACACATTCCTATGTACCGCCAGGTGTGAAAAACACTATAGCCCAGAGCTACACTGAAAAAGCCATTTCCATTTGATTTATTACTTTCATTCACCAGAGCTGCCAAACAGGCAAACAACACAGAGGGAGAACTCTGGACTTTATTTAACATTTTTAAACAGAAATGCTTATTCAAGTCAGGCTCATGCAGAACTGGAGGTCCACACCACCTTTACGTTCACTTAAACAACTTAAATTAAACTTAAGCAACCAGAGTCACAGAATCACAGAATGGTTTGGGTTGGAAGGGACCTCAAAGACCATCTAGTTTCAAATCCCCTGCCGTGGGCAGGGACACCCTACACCAGACCAGGTTGCCCAAAGCCCCATCCAACCCGGCCTTCAACTCTTCCAGGGAGGGGGCAGCCACAGCTTCTCTGGGCACCCTGTGCCAGGGCCTCACCACCCTCACAGGGCAGAATTTCTTCCTAACGTCTAATCTAAATCTCCCCTCATTTAGTTTAAACCCATTCCCCCTTGTCCTATCACTACCCTCCCTGATAAACAGCCCCTCTCCAGCTTTCCTGTAGGTCCCTCTAGGTACTGGAAGGCTGCAATTTGGTCTCCGTGGAGCCTTCTCTCCTCCTCTTCTCCTGGCTGAACAAGCCCAACTCTCTCAGCCTGTCTTCATAGGAGAGGGGCTCCATTCCTCTGACTATCTTCATGGCCTCCTCTGAATTCACTCTCAACAGCTCCATGTCTTTCTTGTACTGGGGATCCCAGAGCTGGACACAGTACTTACTCCATGTGAGGTCTCACCAGACCAGAGTAGAGGGGCAGAATAACCTCCTGCAACCTGCTGGCCACACTGTTTGTGATGCCACCCAGGACATGGTTGGCTTTCTGGGTTCCAAGTGCACACTGCCGGCTCATGTTGTGCTTTTCATCACCACCACCCCTGTGGCCTTCTCCTCAGGGCTGCTCTCAATCCATTCTCCGCCCAGCCTGTCGTTGTGCTTGCAATTGTGCTGACCCATGTGCAGGACCTCGCACTTGGTCTTGCTGAACTTCAACTTGGCCTTGTTGAACTTCATCAGGTCATACCTTAGCAACTATTGGTAATAAGAATAAATCTTGATACCTGGTTATTTAATATATTTTTACATGTCAGTAAGTTCCTTCTAATTTAAGACATCTAATACGGCCTATATTTATTTACAGCACTGCATGAGACATCTATGGGGTAAAACACTACGGTCAATGCTGAATTCACCTTATCCAGGACAACACAATGTCTCTTTGGGCTGCTGTCAGGAGGTGGAGTTTGCTGGAGCTGAACCTTTCTGGTACGTGAGCTAGGCTAATCCTTGCTTGCACGTTTTCATGTTCCACCACATAACAAAGCACAGATGTAAGCAAACACAGCCAGATGCCTAGGCAAGCCCTGAGACAGCTGAGTTGCTATACAATCTCTTCACTACCCTCCTTTGATTATCCTATACTTAACAGAGGTAGGCCACTCAGCCCTCTTGTCCATTTGAGTTGCACCTTCTATCACACATTCAGGGGTATTTCAGTCTTTATTAAAAGAAAAGTAAGATTATAACATAAAAGCAGGAATAAAAATAGTTTATAAAAAATAAAAGCATTTATAAACACAACAAGAAGCCACATTTATAGTCATTTGATACCCATTTCTTCAATCTGTGCGTATCTCCACACAATACATATTAAACAATTTGGCAGGAGAAATTCCTGGAAATATCAAAGCCACAGAAGAATACATGGTGCTTACCCCTAATAATTTAATTTAAGATAAGGCACAACAGGTTTGTGTAACATTTTTTAGGAGAACAGAGGGAAGTAAGGGACAATAGTGTTCCCAATTTAACTCTCATTTCTGCTGTTAGCTATTGCTGACTTTTATTGCCACAGATCATTAACAAGTTCTTAGACCAAATGAAAAGCAGTCAGAAATAAAATGAGAAAAAACAACCTCGGGGTTATACTTGAAATGAGAAAAATGCATATATTTTTAAGCAGATGGTTTTCCCTCTGAGTTATAAGCTTTTATAATACAAAATCATTACTCTGCATAATAAGTATTACTACTGTTTTGCTTGCATATGTTTTTTAATTCTCAGAAAACCTAACTGCTGCACCACCTGCAGTCGAGATTTTCAGGAAATGTTAAGAATCAGGATACTGGTCCCTCCAGCGTCAAACTCCTTATTGACCTGCAGCACAGAGCTGAAAACCCAATCAATTGTACCATGGACTTATGCATGCTCAATGAAGTCAAACATGTGACAAGATAATTTGTTCTGGTTGGGATGGAGACAAGAACAGAAAATGATGAGGATTATGAAAAAGGAAAAAAGCCATCTTTTTTTTCTTCCAGAGAAGATGTTAAATTATGGAGCCATAGCCTAGACAACATGTCTTATTAAACCAGTCAATGGGTAAAGATTCAGAGTAACCTTTTAAGAGCCCCTGAGTAGGACATAAACCTGACATAAGAGCAGGCTAGCAGATGGAAAAACGCTAGCTGTAGTAACTTTATTCCTTTATGTAGACTTAATGCCTGCTTAAGTCAGTGATAACACCACAGATTCCCTCCACCCAAATTCAGACACTTGAATGAAATACATTTTGAAGTTATTAATTAAAGATAAACATGGCCTGGCCTTTACAAAGCTATGAAGCACCAATAACCAGTTAAGAGCTCAGGTGCTGAAGGACCCTTTTAGAGGTCTTCAGAAGAATGACTCCGACCTTTAGCAGGCTTCATCACCCTTCTGAGCAACCATGCTCCCATTTAAGATCCTTGGATAAGCGTCTAAAATAAAACCATATGCAACTAGTTCTAAGAGCACTGGTTTGAAGCATAACCAAAACTAAAACTGGTGTCCATACTCCTCTCTGAACACACCTGTTTTCATTCAGGCTCTCTTTAAAATGCTGCTAACCAAATCAGCAACGTAAAACCATCAGACAGTTACCCATTGTCCTTCAACAGTTCACAGGAAAGCACAGTTAACATCTGTGACTTGATTTCTGTCAAAACAAAGACAGGGCATCAGCCCTCATCAAAATGCCATATGGTGGTGCCAACCTATGTTGCACATCTTTCTGAGAACTGGTTTCTAAGAAACAGGGGAGCACAAATGTTTGGCCTTCTAATTCATAGCAAAGAATTATTTTATGAGACATTTCAGTAAATGAGAGTAGCATATCAAATAACGTTTCTAAAAAGTAGAAGAGCAAGTTGCTATGTATTTTTCAGCAATAATTAACTGACCATCAACTTTGCAAATGCCACTTTCTTTCTTTCATATGAGAACTCTCATTCCAATATGCGACAGCCTGACAGAACACAACTGCAAACAGCTTTCCAGATCATTGTCCTTGGACTCAAATACAAGCTGTATTAATGTTCTTTTCCGCAGTGTTAAATGTTTTTGATAGCTAAGAGAAAGGCTCCATAGTGTAAGAGCTAGTTGCTAGATGAGGGCATCCCACTGTGGGCTGTATTTGGCACTTCTTTCCTATAATGTGAAAGCATGACACCCATTAGTATAATTGGGATTTACAAGCCTGCACAATGAAGCAAAACTTATAAAAGACCCAAGAGAGTGAACATAAGCTATCATCAGCCAGGGGGAATTTGACGCGTAAGCCATAATGCTGCTACTAGAGCATTTCTGGCTTTCGCAAAAAACAAAATTCTTAGTATTGTTTGGTATTCATACAGTTCATCTATTTTGTGCTTTTATCTCACACTAGTTTTTAAAAATAAAAGTGAAAAGCCAAAATAAACAGTCATTCTATAACATAATACAGCCATGAATAAAAAAAAATTAAAAAATCAGTTTGTGAAAAGGAGAAATTGATGGAATAAAACCTGCAGGGCAACAGATCTGCAGGTCTCTATTTCTTCAGCTTTCTTGTTAGCTATTTAAAGGATCAACCTTATGCAGATGGCACAGTCTGAATAACTGACTTTCTCAGAACTAAACTTGTGAAAGGATATTTTTGAGAGTTTATTTCTTTTTAATGCTGATAAAATTACAGTCAAAAGCAGGGAAATATAACCTACAGCCCTGCATCTGTCCACTAGAACTTAGCTTCCCTCATGTTGAAACTGAGTTCAAATGTAATGGTTTATCTGCCTAAAAAGCTGCCCACATACTGCTGTGTTATCTTAACTCATACTGTCCTTGCAATTTCATCCTAAGTGTTGTGGTTCAGCCCCAGCCAGCAACTCAGCACCACACAGCCACTTGCTCATTATTTTGGCCCCTGGTGGGAGTTGGAGTGTCGTGGGCCTCGGGTGCTCTGTATCCCCGACTCCAAAACCCCAGAGTTGACCTCAGGTCTCCCCTGGTGCTTTCTGCCAGAGACTCCAGGTAGGGCCATTCTCCCCAGCTCCGGTGTAGGGCACGTTTTTACATCTGGTCCTCCTTGGACTGGCCCAAGGGCTACCGCATGAACAATCTCCTGTTTGATTTGTTCAAAGGCTTGTCGTTGCTCATGGCCCCATTTAAAATCATTGTTCTTCCAGGTCACCTGATAGAGAGGGCTTTCAACGAGACTGTAATTTGGAATATGCATCTGCCAAAATCCCACAATACCTAAGAAAGCTACTGCTTCCTTTTAGCTAGTTGGTGAAGGCACGGCTGCTGTTTTGTTGATCACATCCTTTGGGATCTGCTGACTCCCATCTTTCCATTTTCTTCGTAAAACTGGATCTCCTGTGCAGGTCCGCTGACCTTACTTCACTTTATGGCAAAACCAGCTTTCAGAAGGTTTTCCTCCCTTTCTCAGAAACTTCTGCTGAGTTGCCCCATACGATGATGATGATGATGATGCCATCAATGTACTGCACGTGCTCTGGAGCTTCACCCCATTCCAGTGCACTCTGGATCAGCCCATGGCAAACACTGGGGCTGTTTCCACCTCCGGCGCAGTCGATTCCAGGTGTAATGGACACCCCT
>VWZZ01007079.1:45947-60996 GCA_013399095.1 Psophia crepitans | reverse complement strand
TAGCCCTGGGAAATGTTTTTATGTGGGCTGAAAACTGACCCTTGGATTTTATCATTAATTTACTTGCTTGCACGAGACTCTCAACAGACTGGATGGATATGATCCTTCCTGAGGAAATGTACATTGCACAGTTTGTTTAATCCTAGCTCATGGCTCTCCTTTGTGAAATCCTATTGTAAAGTCTTAATCTGAATTGCTAGCTTCACACTCACTTCCCTGGAAACTGACTGGGCTGTTCCATAAACACATCACTGGGGTTGCAGCAGAGACTTCAGGAGGGGTGACAAAACATTGTACCCTCCGTGCTAATTTCATCAGGGATAGAGTTAATTTTCTTCCCAGCAGCTGGTATAGTGCTGTGTTTTGGCTTTAGGATGAGAACAGTGTTGATAACACACGGATGTTCTAGTTGTTGCCAAGCAGTCAAGGACTCTACAGCTTCTCTTACGGCCCCACCAACGAGAAGGCTGGGGGTGCACAAGAAGCCGGGCAGGGACACGGCCAGGACCGCTGACTCCAACTGGCCAAAGGGGTATTCCATACCACATGACGTCATGCTCAGTATATAACTGGGTCTTCATCAGGAGGCAGAAACTAGCTGAACATCATCTTCAGGTGGTAAGCAATTGCGCTGTGCACCACTTGTTTTGTATATTATATTATCATCACCATCACTGTCATCATCATTGTCATCATCATCATCTTCTTCCTTTTCTGTCCTATTAAACTGACTTTATCTCAACCCACAATTCTTTACTTTTTCCCCTTTTCAATTCTCTCCCCCATCCCACTGAGGGTGCAGTGAGTGAGTGGCTATGGGGCTGTTTTAGCTGCCAGCCAGGTTAAACCATGACACCCCCAATTCCGGCATAAATAGCAAGGAAAATGACAATTGTTCTGTCAACACACACCCCCCACACCCCACACCCCCGTTGTTTATAAATATTCCTTCTTTCCAGCTTGTAGATACTGTGCATGGAAGTCATCTTGCAATTACTTATTTTCAGTTTTGGCTCCCTTTAATTCTGTGAGCTCATTAAAAATGACTGCAGATCTAATGACCTTTAATTCTTTAAGATCTAAATTCTTTAAGAAGTCTGGGACAAATCCAGCTCCAAGCTACAGTGGTAAATATTAAACGCTTTAAGAACAGAAATCATACACTATTTGTTTTCATTGTTCTGATGGCTACTCGTGGAAGCAGAACTTGCCCACTATATTTTAAAGACAGACTGCAAGAAGTATGAAAACAAAACATTGTGTACTTTTCTGGAGGGGAGAATACCACAATGGTAGAAAAGACTGCACCCCCTAACGCCTTTTTTTTATATACTCCTTTCTAAAAGTTTCCTTTTTTACTTTCCACTGTGTTACCATGCTCCCTGAACCCATGTGGTTCCTTACGGGTGAGCTTTGGCCATGCATGGCAGGAGGCGACATCTTCATGGGTCCCAACTAGTCCACTAGAAATTTTGGACTGGGAGAACTTTTCCTGTGACACCAAATGATAAACCTCTTTCCTCTTCCCCTTTGCCCACAAGACCCTCGTGGTCCAAAGGGGAAGTAAGCTGCTTCAAGCTTTGGAGCTGTGATTTAGGGACCTACCTGCCAAAGCACCAACAGCTTTGGGAAGGGAGCACAGGGTGTGGGGTGCAGTGGGAACATATCTCTGAGAAGGTAATTTCCTCATTTTCTTCCAGTGACAAATGAGAATATAATTTCAATCTCAAAAACTTGCAGTTTATTTATAACCCATCTCTTTACATGTACAGTTTTTCAAAGTAGGTGACAAATGACATCATACAAAAGAACCATACAGTGTCACGGTTTCTTATTTAGAATTTTAGCAGAACGAGCATCTGATACCGATAATGATAAAAACTTCTGCTGTACTGCCACATAGTATGCCAAGGGTTGAACACACAGTGTATTCAAAGCAGATGTAGAAACATTTAAGTTACCCATCAAAACTTTTGAATCGGCAGAGTACTGCAGTTTTACCGCTTCACTAGTAACAAAAATGCATACTTCTGTTCCTGGAAAGACAACAAATGAAGTGCTGTGAAAAAATACATGGAATGGCATCATTGTACAGCACCACTCACAAGTAAGGTGTGGTATCCCTGCAGAATGGCCACAGTGATTCTGTATCTGAATTGCCTTTCAGAGGAACAATAGCCCCACTTTAATTAATTTATTTAAATTTAATATTATTCAATTTGGTTCTTTTCTAATCCCCTCCCCCCTCCCCCCCAATTAATCTTTAATCCTTTCAGCATGGACTTCTGAGAGAAAGACATAAGGAACTAGAGACCTGTTCCCCAAAGGCCCCTGTGCTGGGACGACTCAGCACGTCCCCACACTGACCCTGGGTCCAGCCTGCCTGGGAGGGTCGGCACCGACATGTATAACCCTGGTCTCAGGTCTCAGCATTGCATCACAGAGGAGAGGAGAAAACTCTTGTCCTGAAGATACCTGCAGCCTCTGCTAAGGATGGTGATGCCTGAAGCAGCAGCAGGAGTAAATTTTATCTTCATTTGCAGCCTTGCTTTTTCTATGCCCTACTTCCTGGTCCTGCAGAAAAGAATGAAATAATGAAAAAGAACTGAGAAATTCAAATCCATTAAGTATGTGCCATCTCTGGTGCAGTAACCTCATTTTTTGTGCTCTTTTCCTACATGCGTATCCTTTCCCAGCCCAAGCTACCTCCCAGATGATTACATTCTGTGGCTGGCCCAAGAATGGCTGTCGTATCTACTTACTTCATGCCAACGGATCGGCAGAGCAGTTGTCTAAAACACGATAAAGTGGTTTAGAATAACTGTAGCTGTGCCAAAAAGGTACTTCACTGATGTGTCTTAACAGCCTTGAATTGCAGTGATTAATGACAGTCTTCATTTCCTCGGTTACTTCATCACACACTTTTGGTGTTTTCGTTTGACATAATTTCTGAATTATTAGTACACAGCACTTTGTGTTCCTGCTCCTATGCAGATAGAACATGCATATTTTATCATATAGTTACACCTTTCAATTGTCCTATAATGAAGGAGTTTGGCATGCAAGGTCCATAATTACATTTATTACTATTTCAATGACAGTTTAAGGAAGTGGTGAGACTGATGTGGTTTCAGCAAAAAACCAACTGACCAGCCTAGAGTTCCCTGAAAGGTAGTGTCTCAGAGACTGTTCTGCTGAATTCTGAACTTCTACGAAAACATGGAAACTGAAAGAATTAACTTCTCACTTTAATTTTTTTAAACAATACCTGGCTGAATGACATGCACTATTAATTGTGTGAAAGCCCAGAAGAGGGATGGAAAAATGGATGAAAAATGAGTAAGCACCACATGGTATTTCCATTCAACAACATGGCACTGTGAGCACGAGGCTTTGGTGTGCTTGTTGTTTTACAGTGAGGATTTGCTGTGAGTGTTGGGGCTTCCACACCAAACAAAGGGAGCATCATGCCCCTTTGACACTGTGGAGCAGGACCCCAGTGACCTACCCAAATACAACGGGTAGTACATGCATCTGCACAGAGCACCAAGCACATGGAAAGAATAGAATAGCATAGCATAGCATAGCATAGCATAGCATAGCATAGCATAGCATAGCATAGCATAGAATAGAATAGAATAGAATAGAATAGAATAGAATAGAATAGAATCATTAAGGTTGGAAGAGACCTCAAGGATCATCCAGTCCAACCGTCCCCCCTCCCCACCTATTAACCACTAAACTATGTCCTCCCTGGTGGCATTTTTTAGCTCCACAATACCTCTTGCAGCAAGATACCATTACCTGGTTTGGGGCCATTTGAACTTGTGTGGTTTCAAGGAATAAGTCAGAAATAAGACAGTATGGAGGCTTTGTTCTTCTTTGAAAAACAGCAGTATCGATAAAAAATGAAAGCCTCACAGTAGCTTTGGTAGTCTAAAACCAAAGCAGCTTCCCATATACAGAAACATAGAGATACTGAAGAAGGGAAACATTCTCCTGGAGAATTATGTACTGAGTTCAGGTATGTTCCTGATTTTGTGCATCGACACAAGGAGGGATGGATTCCCACTGCGTGAATATTGGGGCTTGTGAGCTCTTTAGTCTGTCCTGCAGCACACACGTATGATGATTTAATGGGCCTTCTGTTTAGTTTATAGCCCATCCACTCCCCCAGAAGCAGAGAGTAATGATCACAGCCCGGGACAGTTGCAAAGCATATGTGGAAAGCTTTTCAACCCTAAGGCCCTAATCTCTCCTGTTAGCCACCACTGCCATGTGGCAAGGCTATTACCATCCCTGACTCTGAAGCACAGTTCATAAACTCCTTCCACATGGTTTATACAAACCCCTACAAGGCTGTGCTGCATTGTTCTGCAGGCAAGGAGACACATCAGCCTTCGCTTCCCCTCTTCTCTTGCTGAGCCCAAGAGAAGATTATTTGTCAATGTTCATTTATGAAATAGTAATTGAATTCTTCTTCTGGTGATTAAAGAAATGACAGATGTTGACACGTACAACTTAAATGAAAACAAAATGCTGACCAAACTAGAGTCATGTGGAGGGACCACTGTTACCTCCTGATGCAAACTACAGATTCCAGATGAATCCCAGATGCTCGCTGGAGTATGCACAAAGAGGACTGTGTTTATTGTCACTGCATGGTTATCTCAGCGGTATGTCCAATATAAAATGATGAAACTTGCTTTCAAGCTATTTATCAGAAGAAAAAACAAACAAAAATGCTTAGGAGTCTAGAAGGTGTCTTGACTGACAAATGGGAATTTTAATAGGAAAGATATTGAAAACGCTTTGAGTTTAGACTAATTCTTGTTGAAAGAGGCCTTTGTTTATTTTATTTAATTTTTTTTGTTGTTTCTGTTCACATCGTCAGCCTTTCTAACTAGCCTCTAGCATCCCATCACAAGAAGAGTATGAAAACTCTCTGAGGAGGAATCCAAGCTACTATTTCTGAGGTGCATCACTTCTGTGCTTTAAACTTTTAATTTGAAATGGGAACTTCGAGGTGAATTCAGTTGTATTTCAGGAAAAATAATTGTTTCTCTAAGTATTCACAGAAAACAGAGCTGTTCTAATTTAAAAGATTATTAAGGCTGATGACTAATTTTTTTACAATTAAAACCACAGCTTTTATGGAATGAAAACCTACCCAACACTTTCATTCTTCCAAAAAAGTTAATTGTAGAAGCTATAAGAAGGTACCTGAAAAACAGGAGTTTTGATAACATAAGTCAACAAAACTGAAACTTGCAGGGTCAGGCCTCCTCCTGGTTATGACTGAAAGGGTTCTGCTGATTTACACTAGCAAAGCATCTGTTCTGTAAATTTCTCAGTTATTTTTACTACACAGAGAAAGCAGGCACTTTTTTTTTTTTTTTACATTCACTCTCCACACAAATCTCCAGCAATAGCGTGCGAATCTGTAGCCAAGGTTTAGGCAGTAGCACACACTTAGGCACCAGGAATGTATTCTGGAGAAGAACAAGATGTATTCTTACAGGAAACTTCACGAGAAAGTGCATTCCAGTTAATAATGGGTATTTCAAAGAGACAACAATTTACCTTACTATTTTTCTTGCCCATTAATACCTTACTGTCATTAAAATTAAGTGCAACTCCTGTGTTTGGGGTTTTTGCACAGATACCCTTTGGAAGAACGGTCATCATGAGGTTTATTTTCCATAAACAATTTGACTGGTATTTGATTCCTTCTTCCTTTTGTGGGGTTTACAGTCAAGCTGCAGATTTTAACCCAGTTCAACTTCCAAAATTTCTAGATCAAAGCTTACTCTACCAATCAGAAGACTAGAATGCTTTCTGGCTATGTTTTCCCTTATTTTGTCTTTAACTCAAAGGTGCTCATTAGCCAGGAAGTGGAACAGAAAACTGCAGCAGTCTGCATTTAGAGCTTTACTTGGATTTTTAAATATAAGATTTACAAAGAAGTAAACATGCAAATGTTTGTTAGTAGCAAAAACTGAATAAGAATACTCATTAATCAAGTATTAAACTAGAAAAAAGATTAAAAACATCACTTTCTTTTCTGTTCAAAAGACTGGTCTAAGTCATCAGGATCGTATTAAAAAGGAGGAGAAAAAATACAAAGATTTGTAGATACACTTACTCCCTTCTCTAATATTCAATCTTAGCATGAGGAAGACAGCAAGGGCTCTAATTCTGTTAAAATTTGAAACCAGTGATTAGAAAGTAATCATTCTGTATGTTTGCATTTTGTATGTTGTGAATACACATGAACCTATGAGATATTTCAGTTGATTTCTACATAGATCATCAATTAAATGCTTGGTTTGAGGAACACTTTTTGTATGCGTAAGTACTCCTGAGGGGGCTAATGCTATTTATGTTTCTGAATTCTTTCACTTTTATGAACTGAACCAAATAGGGCAAGAGAGAAGCATGTTCCAGGCATTACAGGTCTTAGCAGATCTGAAGTGTCTAAATCATTGCAAACTCTTGGGAGTACAACTCACTGAGTTAAAGTCAGCCTTACACAGATGACTTTGAAAGCAGATTGGGACTAACTGCCAACCAGACCTTCAAAAAAGTTCTCCAGGAGTTTGTAAGATGACTGAGCTTTAACTGAAGAAAAAACCTTATTGTGTTTTGCCTTATTGTGGGAATCGGACTTGGCCTCTTCATACCCCTGCTTTGTCCTGCCTCAGCCAGAGTAACTTGTACTGTGCCTTGGTTCTCCCAGATGCCGATGCATAATCCATGGTTGATGCATTGTCAACCCAGTCTGCAGATGTGAAGCAGAGAAACGACCTTGGACAATGCTGCCACGGCAGTGGGAAGGAGAGTTAGAAGATAATGGATTATCAGTTAAGGTACAGGATATTTTCATTAGCCATGGAGAGCATTTTCCATTGCAGTGATGAACATTAATAACACTGTCAATTAAACCAATTAACAGTCTTCCATGGTAATGTGAATTATAATTAGTAGGAACATTTTGCTAATTAAAACTTGAATTAACCCCAGTAGCAGCTAATTAAATTAGAACCGCAATCAGTTTACTTTAGAAAAAACATGTAAAGCTTTTTTCTCCCATCTCCCACTGCATCCCCCCCCTTTTCCTCCCTCCCCCAAGCCTGTCACTAATCGTCACTCTCCATGGGGCATTTCACACCAGCCATGAACAAGCCCTACCTGTGCTGTAGGGTTGTCCTCCTGTGAGTAGCTTGCTTAGCTGTAGCATCAGCCCCCTTGTAGGAATATAGACCATTGCATCAGGAGATTTTTTCTGTTAACAAGGTCCAGCTTTCGGACAAAGGAAGGTGAGCTGACAAAAAAATGCCTTCTGCTACCATAGCTACATTAATAATACTGTTTTTCTGTTGGGTTTATTGTTGTTGGGGTGGTTGTATTCTGGAATAGTGGTGGTTATTTCCAGCCCAGACCCAACATTATGCTGTCGGTGAACTTTGTAGCATTATTTTGGACTGAGACTTTCTTCTGAAGGTCAAGGTGATGGACACAGGTGCTTTTGATCTGAACCCTTTTACTCCTTTGTGTATTTTCTTCTTGCATCACTATCCTCTAGGAACAGCATTCAGGGGACATCACCACGCTACCTGTGCTCACATTTGAGTCCTGCCACTACATGATTATGGCTAATTCATTCTCTCTCTCTACCAATTTCATCATATTAGAATCAAGACAGTAGTAACACGAACATTTATAAAATGAATTAAAACAGACAGGAGAACAGTGCTATTTCCAATTTCTTTCTTCTATGCACTTCAGAAATAACCATGGAATAATAAGCACTCCTCTTGTTGAATTAGATTTTTTTAACATAAAATACTGCAGAGTATTACATATTTGCATTTGCTCATTACACAGAAGCAATGGGTACAAGAAGCAGTGTTTTAAGATTTGCATAGTTAGTATTAATTTCAATAAATATAATTAGTAGTACGGGCAGCTGTTGGCTCAGTGAATTAACAGGCATCACTAGTAGCATTCAAATGGTCCCTTCTTACTTCCTCATGTCAGTGAAAGAGTACATCATCAGTCCCTGAAAGTTCACAACTGTAATGTATTTCAGAAGAATATTAGGAGTGGGGAAATCTTAACATTTTTCAAGGATGGATTCTTCATTTTCCCATCAAAAGATAATTTATATGTTAAAATAAGTATATTTCTCCCATATTTTTTAAAAGAAAATGTAACTGATGTTCTATATGCTTGTGACCTGTTCTACTTAGTGCCTGAAATAAAGCAGAGAGTGAGAGAAAGTATGAGGAAGGAGAACGTGCTGTTCCAGGAGCTCTGAACTGAGGAAGATTTTAATCTTAGAAGCCATTTAGATACTATGGAGATGGTAACCGTAACACTGAGTTGGTCTCAGAGGGAACATGTGTTTCTCCTAGATGCTCAGGAAAAAAACATATAACTTTCCCATCATGCCAAGTAAGCACTGCAGTTAAATTGCAGACATGCTTGGGCAGATCCCTCTGTGTACAGTCATGGATCTGCGAACACAAACAACTGCCTGAGCACGATGTCTTCTGTTGAAGCTACAGCCTTGAAGAGCAAGGACGTGGGACTGCTGTAATATGTTAACAGAGGAATTCTTTGCTGTTGAGGGCACACTGCCCTTGAGGGCCAGGAAACTTCTGTGTGCAAGCGTTATTCCTCTGGGAGCTTCACCCAAGCTTTGATCATACTAATGTCACTGGCAGTTTCTCCAAGGAGATCTTTCACAAGGCATATTGAAGTAAAGGTCTCATCTCACATTGGACGTACGCGAGGAAGAGGGAACTGGCCCGATGGTGTGGTGCTCTGAGCTGTCTCTGCTCCCACCGACTCTGGGAAGAAATATTTAGAGACCATTGTCAGCATTTGTCAGGGAAATTGCTCCAATTTCATATTGCACTAATAGATCATGTCTTGAAGTAAAACAGCCTTGAAAGGATTTGTGTGTGCGGTTTGCTTTACTTTCTGAGTTGGATAAACAGTTCATGAGTTTTCATGGGGATATTAATCTCTTCCTTGTCTTCCTTTGCCCATTTACACTAAAAGCAGTGGAATTCAAAGCTCTTTCACAAAAGGGAAGTTTACTCTCGGGTGGGAACTGGCAGATCAGGGCATGGCTTCCTTGTCAGCCTGAGCATGCACGTCTGGTAACAGCACAGGCTTTTCAAGCATTTATGCTTGCCTCCACCCATTGTCCAACCTAACTTCCAATAAAGTCAGGAAGAATGACTCCTGATTTCACTGCTCACAGCACCCCAGCCTTTCTCTTGTAATTGCCTAGTCCCTTAACCGGTTTTAGTTTTGAGCTAAGGTCCCTTACAGCATGTTAAATCCAAAGATTTAGACAACCTCGACTTTGTAGAGCATAAAATTTGAGACATGATGAGTGAAAATGTACATTTAAGTGAGGAAATCAGATGTATTAATCCATTACAATTATGCATCAGCTCCATGGAGTTGGCAGAACTTTCCCTTAAATGATGAAAGGGATTTAGAAGAAAGTCTGACTCAAAACAATGAACTGTTTCAAAGCGAAGCTGAATTCCTTGAGGTCAAGCAACAGTAAAATTGGCAATAGGTACACAGCTGAGAAGTTTAGATACGCTTGTTGTTTTGGCTGATGTCCAATTATAAAAACATTGTCCTTGAAGCTTAGCAATTAGTGATGGTAGAAGTAATTCCACAAAGAGATGATGGCCTTTAGACAAATAGGGGGAAGTGGGAACGGGTGGGTGAAATTTGCCTGTTAAATAACCTACAGACAGCGTGAGTTCCTTCAGTGTACCAGTATTTATTTTTCTGCTAGGATGAAGTAGAAAGGAAAGAACTCTTTCATTTTGATTCACTTCTGAGAGCACATGTAGAAGCTGTAAAGCTGCTTTAGATGACCATGCTGGTAAACCAGCCTTGTGCCTCTTTGAGACAGCCATAAAGCCCTGTTGAAGTAAAAAATCCTTTCACAAGCTCTTCTGTGGTGATCAGACTGAAAGACTATAGCACAAGTTGTGGCAGTGTTTCAAGTTGCAGCAGAGGTGATGAGAGCCATCCTTAGTCACACCGGGTAGGAGACCTGTCCCTGGGCAGGGACGGCCGGGGAAGGGTGTTCTGGTGATCGGCAGAGGAACAAATAAACTGCAGGGAAAAGATTTCAGAGTGCTCGTAGTTTTCCACCCAGGAGAGCCTGTCAACAAAGTGCTGTAACTTAGACACTTGTGAGTGTCGGGAAGATGGAGCCAGGCTCTTCTCGGCCTCACTAAGTGATAGGACAAGGGGCAACGGGTGCAAATTGGAGCATAGGAGGTTCCGGGTTAATGTAAGGAAAAACTTTTTCACCATGAGGGTGACAGAGCACTGGCACAGGCTGCCCAGAGAGGTTGTGGAGTCTCCTTCTCTGGAGACATTCAAAACCCGACTGCACACGTTCCTGAGTGATGTGCTCTAGGTGGCCCTGCCTTGGCAGGGGGGGTTGGACTAGATGATCTTTCGAGGCCCCTTCCAACCCTTGTGATTCTGTGATTCTGTGATTCTGTGAACCACTTTGTCAGCTGTCCCAGCAGCACCAGTCCTTAATACCAAATTTTAAGAGAAGACATTCCTTTGAAAGGAAAAAAGGAGAACCTGCTTTTCACATAGGCATTAGTTTGGCTGGTCAGACACATCTAAATTGGGCTCTTTAGAGCAAAGAAAATATTACTACAAAGACAGATGTCTGCAGACTTTGGTGTTAACAGTGAATTCAATCACCAGAGTCAGTGATCTCTGTTCTTTTCTTTTTCATGTGTCCAGTAGAAGTAAAAAATGTGGAACACACTTTGGAAGGCTAGATCATCTGTCCTTCATTAAGGACAGCCTCACAAAACTGGATAAAGTTAGGCAGATTTATTCTGGGCCACTGGGTAGGTGAGATGATAGGACTATAGTTGGATCAAGCTGTCCGAAAGATGTCAAGACCCACTTCTTCCGTTCAGACAATAAAAGGAATCAGGCAGAAACTGAAGAGCACTCAGAAGGAAGCAAAGAGAAAATACAGACCTAGCCTCTGTTGGTTTATGTATTTCAATATTTCTATATCCATCCTTGAGTATGGCCTCCCATGAAAGCTTTGTTACTCTAAACACTGGTGTTTGCTGAGCTTGAAGTTCAGGTGTCTTTAATCATACTAATCTATTTTTTTCCCTCCAGCTCTCTGAAACTGGTTGCTAATTTTCCTGCAAAATGCATACAACACATCAGAGGGAAAGACCTTGAACTGTGTTGCAGTTTCATGGAAAGCAGCACACTATGAACTTGCTGGTCTGCTGGGCCTCATGGTGCTCCACAGGACAGGATGGTATCTTTCTTACCTACGAACATGTGCATACCAGTATGTAGTTGATAATATCAAGAGACAGTTAACTTTACTGGTCAAAATAGAAGCCACCTGTATATTAAAGACAGAATTAGTACTGGAAGTTGAAACAGTTCAGCAAAGAAAATGTGAACACAGTATGTGTGCCTGGTTTGGACAGCTTCTCTCTTTGACATAATCTTCTATCTTTCCTACATCTTACCCAGTCTGATTTTCAATTCCATGAGAGATCATAATACGGAAGTGCAGGAGTGGCTGGAGTACATCAGACTGGGTCCATCTGCTATGATATCTTTCAGTGATGGCCTAGATAAGAGTGAAAATAAGGGCAGGAACAAATTGTGTTTCCCACAGCAGCCTACCAGGCGTCATCTACTTTCAGCTCATGTTGTTCCTGGGTCAGATGCAGTCTCACTACTTGTGGTATACCCTCCTCTTCCCTCAGTCTGCCCTTGAAACCACAATATCTTTCAGAAGCAATGATTTTCAGGTTTCTGTTGACATCTCACAGCTTCTAGTTTTGAGGAAAGATGTGTTTCACATCCAGATGTTCTGGTGAGGCTTCCGCCATACTATGGGTGACTGCTAGGACATGACTTGTCTTCTCTGAGCCAGTCTATTTGGGAAACCTCTATTCATTGGTTGTATATGCCTTTGCACTTTCCAAAGATAAGGAAGCATCATTACATTGTCACAAAGCACCAAAGAGATGCTTGGATATTGCTAGATCCCTTCTGTCTAGGCCAGTGATCCGTGATGTCTACTACAGATGCCAAACCAGAACATATGGAGAGAAAAGATAGGAAGAATCAATTCCTCAGTTTGTGAAAGAAAGGGTGAAAAAAACCTCCGTTGTGTCCTGGTCTTTGGGCTTTAAAGACCTAAATACAGTGGATCAACAGGTTCCTCCTTAGAGGGGTTGTAGTCATCAGCGTTGATAGCAAAAAGGTGGAATCTCTGCAGGGAATTTTCTACTGAATAAAGCTTTTAGGAAGAAAAAAGCAAGGCTGAACTCTTTGGATGGTTGCTGTCATGGCTGACATATGCTCACGTAGAGAGTCAGGATTTATCCCCTGGGAGGCTATTTTTCATAGTTAAGGGAGAATGAAGGAAATATGTATAATACAGCACATTGTAATAAGGGTTCTAGCAGGGGTGGAAGACTAGACCTGTGCTGAAAAAGCCTCTTCTACCTCAAAAGCCACAGAAGCCCTGGAGAAAGATATCAACGTGATCCTCTTCAAAGAAATTGCCACTATTTGTCAGGTGATTCCACAAAGGAAAGAGGGTGAAACTGCAGGGGAGAAGAGAAAGTAGGTCTCCCGTTACTTAGTTTGGACACTATTTTAGCTTCTTATATTTCCAGCAGTAGCCCAGCAGATCCCAGATCTTCTCAGGTTTCATTTCCTTTCAGAATGTGCTTCTCATGGTCTTAGTCCAAGCTACACCAGATCTCCAGGTAAATTTAGACTGTTGGCCTCCAGTGCTGTCAGTTTAATGGCTTTCACTGGCACTGACTTAACTTTGAAATATCACACTACTGAGACATATACAATTTATATGTCTGTATATATATATTGAAACAATGTTAAATAGAATGCTGTATAAAATGTCTAAATTTGAATGATTATGAAGCTGAGCCTATTTTATGACTTCAAATATTTTCCACGTTATTACGTAGTTCAGACTGCACACCCATTTGATGTTAGTCATTATTTTTAAAGGTTGTAGTTTACCTTCCTCTTTTTATTGTGGGGGAAAGAAAAAAAAAAGACCAAAATAAAGAGCTAAAAATAGATATATTTTTTTTCCCCTGTTGAATTATATCTAGAAAGCTTTTACACTGTCCAGGAATATACAGTATAAAAAATTTGAAACAAATGTTTATAACTGTTACTGGAAATCTAGCAATAACACACTGGTGTAGCTGGCTCAATATTTGCAAAGGAACACAAGTCTCTTTTTCTGTTGTTATTCCCATTTAGTGAAGTCATTAAATTATGTATCTTTCTACAGGATTTGCTATAGCTCAAAATGAATCACCACATGATACAGAAATTATTTATGTTCAACATCTTATGCTGCACAGAAATTTGGACTAAATGATCATAATAGCTCTTTCAGGCAATCAGAATTTATGAACAGCTACCTGCTTCTAGTGATTTCCTAGGAATGACATTTGGCTTGTTGGGTACACATGTGTCAACATCAGAGTGGACGGCCTGTTCAGGCACACACATATAAAATCTGGCACTGATTGAGTATTGGCTCAATTATTAAGCTCAAATAGAGTTTAAAATAACACTTTTGGCCTGCTTGAGATTTTGTATAAGTCAAATGTCAGTTACACAAGCCTGTAATATTAGGCATTAAATACTCCATACTGTGAGGTATAGTAAACTATTTATCAATTGAAGAGCATGACTCAAAAACCTCTGAGCATATACAGAATAATTTTTTATCCAATACATTAAAGCAGGCTTCTATTAAAAACCCCCAGCAGTTTACAGTGTCTCAAGTATTATGGGATTACATACCACTCTGGAGGGGAAGAAAGCCTTAGGTGGCTTTGTTTGTTTTTCTTTCTCGTTTCCTGGTGGTGGGGAGGGAATGAAACAAGCCCTGATTTGTTCAAATGCTATAAAGGTAACAAAACCATCATTACATTCCAGATTCACTTGACAAGATCTGCTCAGGCACAAATGCAAACACTGCTGAGTGGAAATTAATTCTATTTATGCTTTATCACAGGAAAAAACGCTATCTCAGTCACAGCAATGTAAGAGCCAAATAATAGCTGTGCTGAGCTCTATGAGAAAACTGCAAGTGTTTTACTTTTTCTCTCCAGGAAAACTCTTAAATATGGTCATTTGAAAAGAAAAATAATTATTTAAAGAAGAGACGTACAGACTTTTGTGACTTTGGAACTGGAGAAAATAATTTATTTTTTTTTTCACATTCTTTTTTTCAAGCCAACTTTCTGTAAGACTCATGTCGTCTGCATCTCTCATGACTTTTATTCTGCAAATGCACAGGTTTATACAATATTCCTATTGAGGAACACCTGCCTCCAGACTGAACTCCTGCCTCTCAGATGCTTCCTTAGTCATGATCACCAGCTGTTCTTAACAGCTGTGGTTGAAACGCACCTGAACCTGGAAGAGCTCAGGCACCTGGAGCAGGAGATACAAAGGTCCATCTGAAGTACGTAACGCACTGGAGAGTGACATTGACCATTCAAGGCTTAAAGTGGAGCCCAGGAAAAATCAGTCCTTCATTAGCAGAAGAATTTCCAGGGAATTTCCAGTTCTGTGCAATTTCTGAAAGTAAAGCCTTTGACACAGTCTCCCACAGCATTCTCCTGGAGAAGCTGGCGGCCCATGACCTGGACAGGTACACTCTTCACTGGGTTGAAAACTGGCTGGATGGTCGGACCCAGAGAGTGGTGGTGAATGGAGTGAAATCCAACTGGCGACCACTTATGAGTGGTGTTCCCCAGGAGTGGGTGCTGGGGCCCATCCTCTTCAACATCTTTGTTGATGATTTGGATGAGGGAATTGAGTGCACCCTCAGTAAGTTTGCAGATGACACCAAGCTGGGGGGAAGTGCCGATCTGCTGGAGGGTAGGATGGCTCTGCAGAGGGACCTGGACAGGTTGGATCGCTGGGCAGAGGCCAA
>VWZZ01007079.1:0-42369 GCA_013399095.1 Psophia crepitans | reverse complement strand
CCTTCTTCCACCCCCTCAGCAGTAGGTTGGGGGTGGGCAAGATCCTGGCAGGGGACACAGCCAGGGCAGCTGACCCAGACTGGCCAAACGGATATTCCATACCATATGACGTCTGCTCAGCAATGGGAAGCTGAGGGAGAGGGGGAGGAACGGAAGGCATTTGTGGTTTTTTTTCAACGTTTTGCCTTCTGGGGTAACCACTACGCTTTTGGAAGCCCTGCTTCCCGGGAAGTGGCCGGACATCGCCTGCTGATGGGAAGTAGAGAATAATCTTTTGGTTTTTTCTTTGCTTTGCTTCCGCGTACAGTCTTGCTTTTGCTATATTAAAACTGCCTTTATCTAAACCCACGATTTTGGAGTTGTCTTTTCCATCTTATTTTTTCCCTCTCCCCTCTCTGCCCTGCTGAGGAGGGGAGTGATAGAGCGGCTTGGTGGGCACCTGGTGTTTAGCCGAGGTGAAACCACTACAGCCGTGCTTGATGCACCCCAGGAGGCGGTTGCCTTTCCTGGCAGCCTGGGCACACTCTTGGCTCATGTTCAACTTGCTGTTGACCAGGATCCCCAAATCTCTTTCAGCATGGCTGCTCTAGTCGTGTCGAATGTATACTTAATACAGACAGAAGGAGGAATATCTACTTGGGAAGACACCAGAGAGCCTCTATGTGATGGAGCAGTTCCAGTGCATGCAACCTGATTTCAAGCAAACTGACTTTGTAAATTAAGTGAAAGGCAAGGGTTGGCCACCTTGGTTACGCATGCACCCTCCTCCTCGACACCACAGTGCTCTCTCTGTAACAGATGTGATTTGCAGACCCCTTTCAAGTAGGCAAGGTCTCCTCAGACACGAAGGACAGGCAGTAAATAGAGACAGGGCCTTTACAGCTGGGAGGGTTTTACAGGAATACGTGGGAGTACAGGCTACCTGACTTAGGGGAAGAAATGCAAAGAAAGGTCAAGCAAATTGTGGCAAGTGAAACTTTTTTCCTTCAGATTTAATATTCAAAAAGGACAACAGGTTTCTGATTTTTATTTTTTTTTTTTTCCAATTATCTTGAATCCACATTTTACCTGAATTATGTCTGTTACTATTATATTGTAAGATAACAATTTTGCTTTCTATGTTGCTGGGTTGGTTTTCTTTGAAATTATTTGTGTGTTGTTCTCATGAAATACCAAGATAAACATGGTTCCAGTCTGGTAGGTAGTTGAATTTCTGAGTGTAAAATGTCATGATCTAATTCCATGAAACTTTTAAAAAACTAAGTAAGTTTTAAACTGGGATATTTAAAAACTTTTTTCCTCCTAATTTATGTACATTTTTATTTTTTAAAATAAAACTGGTGTTTGTGAGGTTTTTAGAGAATTCATGGTAAAAAAAATGAGATTTTTGATGCTTTCACTAAAAAATTGAAATTGAAATAAAATAATTACTGTTTATAGCAGGCAATGTCAGCAACAATTGCATTTTTCCATAGGCATTCATCTGGATTTAAAAGTGCCTGATGTTGTTCTGAGATATGGTACTTGAAAAAAATGTAACAGATGTGGTTATTATGATACCAGATCAAAAACTCAGAAGTCTAAAAAATTGCAATATGGTCCTAGAAGATGTAAAATTAACACTATTCAATTAGTAAGGCTCTTATTAGACAAAATCTTTGACTACTGGGAACTTCCTATCTGTCTTCTTATGTTCAGGAAGAAATATTTCATTGTCTGAGCTACTGAAACAGGGCCTCAGCAGCACATGGTGCAAAAATCTATATATTTATGCCAACATAGTCTACATCAGGGAGTGTCTTTCTTCATGCAAATTAGCATTGCAAAAACTCACCTTCCCCCCCGCCCTTGCCCCGTATCATCGACTATGTGCACTCTAACGTGTAGACACACTTTGCACAATTAGAATTTGGTAAGTAAGTATTCTTTTTAAAAAGACTGTTTACTCAAAGCAGACTTCTTATTTGGACTGCTGCTTACTTGGAGAGATCCAAAATAAATATACCCTAACTCATGACAGTCTCATACTGTTTGATTTATAACAGTATCAAATGGATGAAAAACAAATCCATTGTTTTGATTTGATAACAGTTTTTGATGTTTTCTAATAAAAACAAAACCAAACCCTGCACTGTATTTGCTAATTGCACTCAGAGCATGGTTTGCCCCGTTCAGCAACTCATGTTTCCTGGGCTAATAAGAAAGTCCAGACCAAGTCAGACATTGATTAAACTAAGTAATTTGCTAAGAACCCTCAAGTTGAAAGGCAGTCCAAATGTCAAGCAAGCTTCAAGAAAATAAGGTTAATGCAACAAATTACAACTGGGAAAAAAGTTGAAAACTCTGGAAGTGACTAATTCAAGCAAAAGCTGAAACAGATTTTTTTGACTTCTGTTATCTCCTATCATTTGTATCACTAATAATGCAAATGTACGAAGATCTCTAAGGACAACCTCTCCCTTATTTATCAGGCTAAAAAGTTCTTAGAACATTGCTGTGACTTTTCTCCCCATTTGCCACTTTGAAAATATCAATAATCATGATCCTGGTCTTATTTTACTGGAAGGCTGATGAAAAGATATGTTAGGCGTATTTATTCTGAGCACTGACATTTGAATAAGAGGGGACATAGGGGTGAAAAAAAATTAATGTTATTTTTGTTGAATATCCAATGAATAGGGAATGAACTGTTAATATACCCAGAAAACAACTACACAGATCAGGTGAAAGCCTCTTTCTGTCTTGTGGTGTCTTAAATTTGACTTCCTTGAGTATCAGCTACCAGTATTCCTCCCACTTCCCTTTCAGCAGAGACTATTCTGAAAGATCCCATCTGCCTTCTGTCGGGGGAGTCAATGCACAAAATATTTTACCAGTACAGCTACAGCGGTGAAGACAGTGATTTAGCATCAAGACATAATTTGGGTAGCAGACCCCATTGAATGAGAAATTATAGTGACACAGGGCAGTTCTCAGACCCAGAGAGCCTACTGATCTCCCCATATTTAGACATGGAGTTTGCCAATTTGCCACCATATCTGAAAGTGGCAGATTTTGGGGGCTAAGCTCAGCGTTACTCTATGCCACATACACAACACAAAGGCAACACTAATGAGGTTGCCTCTTCACAGAGGAGTTCCCTGATCTAGCAGTAAGTATTTAGACAGAAAAAGATCACAGATGCCAAAGAAACTACTAGTTTAGGAAGACATCAGATACACTTTGCCATATAGTGGGCGTATCGGTTTAAACAGAAGATTAGAAGATATTTAGTACTGTACAGTGTGGAAATATCACATTCAGGAGAAAAATCAGGTTGATTCAAAAAGTTGCATAGTTTGACCCAGGTTCACTGCCAAAGGTCTAAGTAATAACTTTGCCCCTGCTGAATAGTTGTTTTAATTCCATGCATGGTGCTGTTAAGCTTTTAATGGTCAGTTCCAGAAACTAGTCTAAATTTTCAGCAAATGAAGACAAGCAACTTAGAAGTTTTAATTTCTGTGTAGTAATGAACAAAATGACCAGAAGAATCAACAGAGCTTCCAGTGGCTCTCCTGGTCAAGGTTACTCTGTATTTCCATACTTCCCTGCAGAAGTGGCCTGCGTAATGAGGCTAAATTGAAGAAAACTGGGAAAAGCTCTCCTTCCCCCTCCTGCACGCATGAGGGCCCACATTGCTGAAAATGGGAAGGGTAAAAGTGGAAACGGATGACAGGGTACCAGTTTGGGCACAAACATTCAGCCCCTGTAAAACTGCCCCATATCTCTTTGTTATCATCTGTGCATTATAAAAGGTACAAGGAGGGCATATGCGTGCCTTTCCATGCATGCGTATCTGCTTCTGCTCCTCCAGGAACAGCCCATGCACCACTTCTGGGATATTTTACTTCTGAGGAAAAAGAACCAGCTGAAAGATAACTTGACAGTGATTGACCTCATTCTGGGTGAGACTGGGAAACTTTTACCAGATTTTGGTATTGACTACAATTGCTAAACCAGCAAAGAGCATAGAGCCTCATTCTTCAGCAGAGAAGAGTCAGACAGTCCAATACAACCTAGAGACTTTTTTCCATAACAACTGTGTACCATCCTTCAACACACAGCCAGGCTCTGAACAACAATGGGTGAACAATAACCATATGAGAATGAAAATTAGTGTCACAAGTAGCCAAAGAGGGAGGAAAGAGTGTGCAAGATGCACATGCACTGGGCATCCTAGCATGGTCGATGTGCAACAAAATCAGCTTTGGCTGTTTCATCAATGTCCCACTGAAAATGCAAAGCTTGTTTTGTTGTGTAATAATGCCCCTCTCACTGTACTATGTACATGGGATTTGTACACAGTAAATTTATTTCTGAGATAATTCCCATTCATTATCAACAAAGCTCTATACAAATTCTTTTTCCCTCTGAAATTCATGGCTGAGATTGTAGCTGCTTCCTTTTTTTTCAAGGCAGAACTCAAAAATGTGCTGGAAACTCAATGCTGTGTCAGATGACTTTAAAGGTTTTTCCAGCTCTTTCCATTTCCATGCAATAATCCATTAAACAATTTCTCTCAAGATAAGATCAAATGTGGTTAGAAGCTAAAATTCTGTGTTTAAATTAACCCTGACCTCCTTCTCTTTTTGTCTTCAAAGTCTGCCAAATTCTGCTGTCATACATTTAAAGATCCATTTGTCATCAATATAAAGTGATACAACAATGAATTTGTACTGCTTTTTTCTCTTCTCTTAAAGGAGACACAATATTCGGGTGCCAACAAGAATGTGCATGGAACACAAGAGGGGGGAAAGCTTGTTATCTGTATAAAACAACTAAGAAAAATTTTCATTTCAACAGATTGAAGGCCCTTATGTCAAATGAAGGTGCCAAGGTTTTGAAGCATATTTTTTCCTAACTTTCATTTTTTAAGATTAGTCCGTTTTCCTTTCCATTAGCCTAAAAAAAAAAATTTACATTG
Organism: Psophia crepitans; assembly: GCA_013399095.1. Taxonomy (NCBI): domain Eukaryota; kingdom Metazoa; phylum Chordata; class Aves; order Gruiformes; family Psophiidae; genus Psophia; species Psophia crepitans. The sequence goes on along the minus strand of VWZZ01007079.1, from coordinate 37,406 downwards.
TTTTTTAAAGGGTCTTGCTTATTTTATTTTTTTTTATCAAACCCTGTTAAGCAGGAATTGTCTAATGTTTTGCTGAAAGATTCCTAGAAATCTCAGAAATGTTTGTTACGAGATTTTACAGCTTACTTGAAGAAACTGACAGTTTAAATATTCAACAAAGGCTTCTTTTCACCCAAATGTTCTTTGTGCATGGGAAGTAAATAGAAAGCAACACCAACAGACACAAAGCAAACAGTTAAAAAGTATAATTAAAACCCTTTATCCTGAATTGCTTAGCTTCTGCCCTCAGACTTTCAACAGATTGCCACTTAATTGAAGAAAGAACACAAACCTGGCCCCTTCCTCAACTCTTTCTCATAAATACGTTAGAGAAAGGACTGAAGGTACCGTTTTGCTCTGTAGTTTAAAATGCCAGTCCCAATGCAGGCGTGGTGTGTGAAAGAGACTGGAAGAGACAGTCTCAGGGGAACTGTAGAGTTTGTATGCAGCACATCGCGAAAGCTTAGTGCAATGAGAGAAGGATACTAAAAATTAACAACTTGAATTATAAGAGAAAACCTTTATGTTATCAAGCTTCCTGGTGAAAAACTGAATGTGTCCATGGCAGCTGAAGTGACAAAGGTTCCTACCTAAAGTAGGAAGGCTTTGTTCAATTTAAATAGGCTGTTCAGACCTTTTAGCTGAAAAAGGAAAAAAGAAAAATGTATTGGGGCTAAAAATGAGATTTTTTTAGACCTTAGCTGCATAAAATTTGAGGCCAAAAAGTAATAATTTTGCATGACACATTTTTTACTTGCAGAGCAGCTGTTTGAGACTGTGGAGCCCAATCGATAAAATAAATTAAATTCAGGGGTAACTGAAAGAAAAATAACTGACCCTCATGTCTTCTACCTCAGATAATTCAGCGACTGCTGTAAAAAGAATGCCATCTAATAGGAGCAATAGGTGAGCTAGGTATAGTTCTGCTTAATCATATGTGACATTCACAAAAAGCCATGTTATTCAAGCAGCCTCTCTGCCCACCGTTATTATCCATATGCCAAGTTAGAGGCTCATTTACAAGGTCACAAAACAGACAGAAATATATGTGAGTGCAGAATGACATGGTTTTGAAAGCTAATGGAGAAAACCCTTATGTGGCACAACTGGTCAAGAACAGCATTGATGCTGCAATTAGTTATTAAAAGGAATCCGTACTTTTTGCCATATTAAAGGAAATTGTATAAGTTGCCTCTTTTTCATTCTACCTTGTATCTATTTAAAACTTAAGAAGCCACTTCAAAGACTCAGAGACCTCCAAAGGGAAATATCCTAACCCTGCCTCTGCATGGAAAATAGGAAACTATTTTGGGGGGACCTCAAAAATTTACTCCTGTCTTCAGAAAAATTCTGTCTGTAACTTACTCTGGCTACAGAAATATGCCCCTCCTGGGACTGCAGTGGGAAAATCCCACACTCCATCTCCCGCCTCCCTTCCCATCCATTTCTGTCTTCTGGCTCAGAAGAGTTGGGAGAAGAGCTGAACCTTCGTCTTGGTGAGGAAGATAAAGTAATTTCATTAAACCAAGGTAGATTCAACATTCCCTTCATTTTCTCTCCCAGCTCAACAGCAAGACAGCTGCTACACAAACTGGGGCTCACTTCGATTGCCAAAAGGCATGCTGGAAAGGGCACAGATGCCTGATTTTTTCTTGCCTTGTTTTTTTTTTCTGGAGTGCAGCACTTCATCAACACAGAAATATATTCTTCACCACTTGCATCTGTTTTATCATCAAAAGTACATCAAATAGGCCTGTATACCCCCTGTATTCAAAGTTGAAGTTACTTTTTATGGAAAATTTTATTGTATTGTATTGTATAATTCAAACTGATATTTACCTTATCTAATGGAGAAGAAAAATGAGAAAAGATGAAAGACAGAAGAATCAAAGTTGAGCTTATCTCCCTGGGACATCATCTAAGTAAAAAGTAATCTGTTTGCCCTTTATTTCTCTCTTTTGTAACAAGAGCATTTAAATATTGACATCTTCTCATGGGACACGAAATCTGCTCTCTGACCAGCTCTAGATGGGAGATCTTGAGCAGCTGTAAGCCCTGGTGTAGCACAAAATGCAGTAAAGACTCCTTGTCAAAGCAGGTAAGGGCAGTGCCCTTCAGAAGCCTTGAAGATGTTGGTGATGGCAGGCATGAGAAACAGTCTGACAAGGAGGACAGGATGGTTGCGGAGCAAAACTGTGGGTGATGCAGCAGCAGAATGGGAATTAGAGACCTTTCAGGCAGCCTGAAGGCAATGTGCTTCAGAGCTGCAGCTTGTCTCAAATGAGAAAAGTACATCTGCTGACCCTTTCCAATCCACGACTGGGTTTGTTGCCAAGTGCTGAGGTCTCCCCTGGGAACACCACATGCCTGTCCAGCTCACTCCCTCACCCACGCTGGCACAGGAACAAGGAGCAAAGCATGGGTTCCAGCTCTGAAAAGACATCAGCACATGGTATTTCATTTACAACATGGCCATCTGTTTCTGCCTAAGCACAGTTCCTTGTTTTCTTTCTGTTCTTGATGATACCTGGGAAGCCTGAAAGTCCTTTTGCAGAAGAATTTGAGTCCTTTGGGATTACTTGCTGTCATGTCTTCTATATGGCAAAGCAGAAAGCCCATGAAATGAGGTAGAAGTAAAGTATTAATCAAGAGAAAGGAGTACTGAGTGAAAACGGAGAAACCATAATTTATGAAGTTAATTTGTCCCACAATACTTTCCATATGCTTATGCTCAAGGAGAGATTTAAAATGTCATGTGCAGTTTTACCATTACTTAAGTACTGATCCTGAAAACAAGTAACCTAATTTCTGAAATGTCTGGTGTCTTTCACTGCCCATTCTTCCCCAGCCACTTTTGAGCCACTGCATTCCCCTCCCGCACCTTGGCTGCACCTCCAGCTGCTGGGTGGTGGGGATGGCAGGGAAGGACAGAACAGTTGCCTTAGCTGCAGAGCCACACATCTGGAGAAGGAGCCACCATCGGTCCTGGAGGCTGCACCCATGCTCCAGAGTGCTGTGTGTTGGTATACAGAGGGCTGAAAAAGAAACAAGGTTTGACTGGGACAGTGAAACGAGAAGCAAAAATTTCTGTTCTACCTCTCTAAACACATTGACTGCTCTCTCAGTTGGGTGCTCAGACCATGCTTTCCTCTCCCTTCCATAGCAAGCCTGCCTGGCGTGTGGGACTGTGACACTGAAAACCTTGTCTTGATTATTGAGGGAAGAGAAATTTGTATATCAACATGTAAAACCCTTCTGAGTTCTGCTGTACAGCAGGGAGCGGTAAAACTGCTAGTGCCCGCTGAAACACATGTGGTATGTTAATATTTCAGTGGCGGTGTTGGTGTTTCACGTGAGAACTACCACCGTTGGGTGGAAATGGAGTGTGCTACACCAGTAACGAAAAAAAAAAGGGATATCAGGGTACGTTATCACATGCAAAGTTGACCTCCAGTGCGGTTCCAGTGCTAGAACTTGGCAGGGAAGTGCTGGGACAGGTTCCACAGTTTTAAGGATGAAGAGAAGGCATGGGAGGAAGGATGATGGGTTTAAACTAAAAGAGGGAGGATTTAGATTGGACGTTAGGAAGAAATGCTTTACTGTGTGGTTGGTGAAGCAGTGGAACAGGCTGCCCAGAGAAGCTGTGGCTGCCCCTGGATCCCCGGCAGTGTTCAAGGCCAGGCTGGATGGGGCTTTGGGCAACCTGGTCTAGTGGAGGGTGTCCCTGCCCATGGCAGGGGGGTTGGAACTCCATGATCTTTGAGGTCCCTTCCAACCCAAACCGTTCTGTGATTCTGTGATTCTATGATGAATCATGAATAAAAAGGTGGATGCTTAGCAGTTGCGAGTAGGACGCTTATGGAGGGTGAAATGAGTGGATTATGTTGTATATGACTGGTTCCCACCAGTCAGTGGCAATGCAGGAGCCAGAGATGGGTCCACCAGGAGAGTAAAGAAGGACAAGAGCAGTGCTTGCAAAGGTGGCATTTTTCACAAGTACAGCAGCCTGGCTGCATATTTAATTCCAGCACTAAAAGAAAGCTGTTCTGCCATGGCACTCCTGCTAACCTAGCCTTTGCCCCACACACTCCCCCACTTTGGATCAGTTTCATTGCTTTTCTCCTGCATGGATTTAAGCAGGTTTAATCAGCAGATTTCAGGATCTTGGCACCTTGCAAAAGTTTGCCCTTTGAAAGTAAGATGGCAAGTTGTAGATGCACTGGACTTTCCCCTGACTACAATGGCAATAACTAAGACACAGGCCCTGTTCCTCTTCCTGGGATGGGAAAGAGCATGTACAAGAGGCCGCTTAGACCTCCCAATCCTGACAGCATTTTTAAAAAAGGCTACAGAACAACAGAGAGACACCTGAAGCAGACACCAGGTTCAAGACCTCTGTTCCATCGTCCTGCTGCTGGCCACAGCCCTCTGGACCAGCCGGGAGTGTGTAAGAAGGTAGGTATACCATAATTTGCCACAGGCAAGCCCCTGTGGGCTTGACTTGACTTCCAGACCAGAAGCTTCCAAAGCAGACCATGGTTCTCCAAAAGCCTTCAGACTTCTGTTCTGCTTGTAAGAAAATGCTTACTTCTTCAGTTTTACTAAACTCGTGAGCACAGTGACGCCCAGTGGTAGTCAGTTCCACAGCCCAGTTGTACTCGCTGTGCTACAGACGCCTTTTCCTCTCCTCCATGTGCTGCTCTGCCTCACTACATTTCCAGAGACTGTCACAGCAGCCAGCAGCAAAAAGAGGCCACTCAGTTCTCAAAATAAATCCCTCCCTGTATTTCCACAAGCTGTGAGTGCTGAGGAGGCAAGAAAATTCTTGGCTGCACTGAGGCTTCATATGAAAAGGTTTGTATAACAAACCTTGTTACCACAAGGTGATGACTCTTCCAGATTACAAGAGGCATTTCCCTCTCACAATGTCCCTGGGAAATAAGGATGTACTGTCATTCCTGCTCTGGAAATGGAGACTGAATCAAAGGCAGTCTGTGCTTTCCAAAGGGGCCAACAGCAGAAGAGGCACTTGACTCACCTGCCTAGTGCTTTTCCCTTTAAGCCATATTTCCTCCTTGTTTTCCGTGCTGAGGTGAAGGCAGTGCTGTGGGTCAGGTTTGGGCTGGATGTGAGACCTGGGACAAAGCAACTCCCTTGCCAGCGTACAAACAGGACTTACTGATGGGGCAGTGCTGGGACAGCAGGTTGGCTGGAGACGCACAGCTCACCCCCTCACTTGCCCATTAATCCCTCTTCTGCTCAGTACCTGCCTTTCTTCTTCACTCCGTGCAGGGATGCAGAGGAAACATTCGTTCAGTTCTTGGTACTGTCTCTTTCTGTGGCTCCTCCCTTTCCCCAGGCTGGAGTTTACACTGCCTCTCTGGATCGCCTGACGCATTAACCATTTTAGTCACATCCTCCTCCCATCACACTTTTCCCTCGCCCTCGTCCTTCTGGAGTGACTTGCTGCCACTCCTGATTTGCATTCCAAGTCTCACATCCCACTGGTTTGCAGTGGGGAGCCGGAAGCAGGGAGCCCCGTGAGTGCTGGCCAGTGAGGTGGGGGGGGGTGCTCAGCACTGTGTGGGGGCACCTCTCCCAAATAACTTGCTGTCAGAGCAAAGCTACCTGCGTGTGGTCCCAGGGGTGAGCCCCCTGGCTGCCTGCCCAGCCCAGCTCCGTGCTGCTGCTCTGCGGACAAAAGCATGGGAGGGGATGGATGTCTCGGGCAGAGAGCCCCCAGCTAGCGCCCAGAGCATTAAACCAAGAGTGGGCAGGTCCTGGCACTGCTGGATAAAGCCTGGTGGATTGGTTGCCATGGAAACATGCTGGGGAAGACGGATGGCAGCCGCGGGAACAGAGAGCATCCATACTTACCTGACTGCCAGGATAGGGATTTCCTCCTCAGCCCATGCACAGGATGTGTGTGAGCAGCAGGGCGAAACAGCGCTGGCTTCTCCTCTCACCTGTACCAGAGGTTTGTGAGGTGGAGCTCCCAGCCCTCTTCATTTGTTTGGGTTTTTCATCCCTCCTGATTTCAGTCTCCTCTCTGGAGACTGTGAGGAGTGAACTCGAAGGATGCCTCAGCGCTGCTTCCGGGCAGAAAGGGAGGCAATTGGGCAATGTGCTTTCTTGGAAACTGTTAACAACACTGCTGCCCCAGGCTTCACGCGTGGGTACCTGCTCCAAGTCCTTAGGCACACGCACTGCGGACCAGCAAATAGAAACGCAGCAGGAGTAGCCACAAGCAGGACCTGGCACAGTGCAAGCACCGTGTGTACAGGGCTGCACGCAGAAGTAGCACTGGTGTGGTGTCCTCGGGGGCATGCACTGGAGGGCTGCGTTACAAGGGTCTGTTCAGTGCACAAGCCCTAAATTATGCTGTGTATAAGCTTTCACATTGCCTAAGGATTTGGGTCCTGCCTACCTTTAGCCCTGCGAGTGGTGCTGTCTGTGCGCTCTGCCTGAGCCTCTTGGCCGTCACCTGTTTGTACAACATCCCAGCAAGGTTGAGGGGCTTTTAATCTCTGGGGTTATAGATTAGGAAATGTAAAGTCCTGAACTTGACAAAATCCAATTTGTGCTCAAAGAAATCTGCATATTAACTGCTTCCTCTCTTTATCCAAGAAAGAGAAAGAAAAGGCCAGAAGTTTCCAGCCTGTCGCTGGGGAGAGGGAAATGGTGTAGCTGCTGGGGAGGAGAGGAAACCAGTGCTTCCAGGGGAGGTTTCCCATGCACCCCATTTGTTCTCAGAAATAAACAGTGTGGGCTGGGAGGGGCAGCCACCACCACTGTAGATGTAACTGAAGTTGGAGGGAGCATCCACCTGCTGTGGACTCTGCCCCCAGCCTTGGACCATCTCTGCTCCTCCTGCTCCTTCCCTGTCTCTTTGGACACCCCAAGAGGACTTGCTGAGCAAGAAGCTGAATTTCTTTGTGAGGTCCAAAGAAATCCAGTGAGATTTTTCATCCCCACAAACTCACTTCTCCTACTCACCTCCCTGTGCATCTGCAATGCTGGTGTATTGGGCAGAGGGGGGGCTCAGAAGTGGTCCCTGTCCTTGTGAGGTGCACTGGGAACACCCTGCCACAGCAGAGGTGATGTTCAATATCCAGCGCTGAATTTTCCAGAGCCCGATGCATGCATGCAGAGCCCTGCAAGTAGCTCGGCTGCTCGGTCTGAAGCAGGGAACGACACGCTCCCAGCAGAGGCTTTGCTCTCGCTGGCACAGGAGCTTGCATCATCCAGCTGAGCTGCCATCACCCTGAGCTTGGTAACGGAGTGGTGTCCTTTGCAGTCAGCCTGATGCTAACAGGTTGTTAGGACACAAAACTTCAACTAAAGTAGTGATCTCTTTCAGATCCTGCAATGTTTGTTCAGGGCCAAGTTATTATTTTAATTTGTGGATATTTACTGGGGCAGAGCTGTTTTACCAGTGCAGTTAGTAATACCAGTTCTGGTATTACCCTGGAGAAAAACACAATCCATGACATTTTTATTGTAATGAACTGATAAAAAATGTTTGAACAAGATTTGAAGAGGAATTAGGCCCAGAGTGAACGAGTCCCACTACCAGCGAGGTTATATATGGTATTCAAGCATTCATGCATTTACATGTAAAGTCGCCATGGCCATAAACCAAAAAGAAACCAAACTAAAATATTCTTGTGAGTGGTGCCATAGTAATTCTCAAAGCAATGATGAATACTTCTTTCTAAAGTATAAATCCTGCAAGAACTTTCACAATGAACTACAGTATTAAGAATGATGCTGATTAACAATAATTAGTATCCATAACCAGTTTACAGAAAATGATTGTTTAATCCTCATAATAACTGTCATTAGGTAAGTGATTAACTTTACTTTGTTACACTCCAAATATTTAACATTCTTTCAGCAGTAAGTCCCTGGAGAAAAACAGCAAGGGTGTTTCTCCATCTGATTAAACACTGCAAAACCCATAAAATCACCATTTCCATCCAGAGGACTTGAGACAGATTTTGCCCAACTACTCGGAAAGGCTGCATAACTCCAGACAAAGAATCTCACTAGACTAGCAGAAGTGGGTGTGATGGACTGTCTCAGCTTCTCTGACACTGATACCTGCTCTCTCCAGATGACATGAGTAGACACCTTCCATTGTCTGCCTGTGTCACCTCCCCACCCTCTTCCAAGATATTCTGGAAAGTTTCTCCCTCACCTTGTCTTGTCTATGTGTGGAGCATGGAGGGCAAAAAGGGTACACATTTCTTTTGGTCCAGAGCACCTCACATCAGGATTAGCTTGGAGACAAATGTAATTAACTGCGCCCTACCTTGAGTAACTGCCAATTTTACAGTGCTTTATGTTTTCTTTTGCACTTCAGAATGTCTCCCGATATGCTGGCATGATGGAGAAGCTAGAGATTTTAAATTTGATCAGCAACTACAAGAAAGACATCGAGGGCCTCGAGTGTGTCCAGAGAAGGGCAACGAAACTGGTGAAGGGGCTGGAGCACAGGTCTGATGAGGAGCGGCTGAGGGAACTGGGACTGTTTAGTCTGGAGAAGAGGAGGCTCAGGGCAGACCTTATTGCCCTCTACAACTACCTGAAAGGGAGTTATGGTGAGCTGGGGGTTGGCCTCTTCTTGCAGATAAGTAGTGACAGGACAAGGAGGAACGGCTGCAAGTTGTGCCAGGGGAGATTTAGGTTGGAGAAGAGGAGAAATTTCTTCTCGGAAAGGGTGGTCGGGCATTGGAACGGGTTGCCCGGGGACGTGGTGCAGTCACTGTCCCTGCGGGTGTTTAAAGAAAGATTGGATGTGGTACTTAGGGACATGGTTTAGTGGGTAATAGGTGGTGGGGCGACGGTTGGACTAGATGATCCTGGAGGTCTCTTCCAACCTTAATGATTCTATGATTCTATGAACTGGGGCACATATGTGCTGTGTCAAAGCCTCTGGTGTCCTGTGCCTCCTTGTGCTGAGCCATGATGAACTCTGTTCTTATTTTCTCCTTCTTTGTTCTTTTCAAACTGCTTCAAAAACCAGCTTTCAAAATACTGTGCCATACACAACATCCACACACTCCTACAGTTTTCTTTTTGTCTTTCAAATACAGTTTGAGGGATGACAGCCAGAAAGTTCATAAATGAAAGCTGTGATGTAAGAACAGATACGTACATATGTGTGTTTGTATGTATTGTTTACACAAATGTACACATATATACTTGTTTCTTTCTGTTTATTTAAATAACAACAGATACCTTAAAATCTGTAATTCCTTTACTGGAATTTCCCATTATAGCTCTGTTGTTTCAATAATGATTTGTCCTACCTGCATATCAAGCAATCTTTGGCTGTTTCCCACGAGTTTCAGAGCTGACTTGAATGCATGGCATGTCTCTTGGGGTTTTGTGCTGCAACAGAGCGCTGGGTTGGTCTTTGGAAAGGTTGGAGGCATGGGACGGGTGGCTGGCCAAGTATTTTATGACTCTGTGACCGTTTGTTATGGACAGTAATCACATCATCAATCAAACCTACTGAGTGCAGTCATAGAGGCTTAGAAACAAGGTCAGCCCTTAGTGTCATTTCCAAATACAATTGATTCCCTATCTGAGGATCCAATTGAATTGTTTTCCAGCTCCCCAGTAAGGGAGGCATCATATTGTGATCTGAATGCTTGGGCACAGTCCTGCAGCTTCATCAGGAGAGGGAGTACCAGGATGGTCTCCGTTGTCACTTACAGAGCAGCTGGGTAGTGACCTGCACCCCAGGCTGAGCATCTCCTGTCTGCAGGCATGAAGGGGCCGGCACCCAGGGAGACACAGTGAGAGGATGGGTGGCTGCCTCCTCCAGCTCTGCTGCCACCCCCCTCCCTTTGCTCCGGCACCTGTGTCCATTTCCTCCATTTTCACTCCGCACAGCCTGTGCCCACCATCTCTGCCTCTGGAAGGAGCCGTGGCACGGCACTGGCAAGCGAATTGCTGTGAGAGCTGTGCAGGATCTGAACAACGTGCCTTATGGGCCAGCTGGGCACACTCTTACCAAAAGCGCCTGCTGTTGTGCCACTGAAACAGGCTGTGGGGGAAGGAGGGGCAGGAGCAGGGTGAGCTGAGGGCAGAGCACAGCCCGCACATGGTGAGGGGGTAGGTCAGCAGCTCCCAAGTGTTGAGTAGGCACAGGGATGGGTATTGCATGAAGCAAAGCAGAGAAGAGCAAACATGCTACGGCTGTGAGTTCTCTCTGAAGGGTTGGATACCTGGCCCTTGACTCTCATCACCTGGGGTACCAGCGAAAGAAGTGGTCAGTGGAGTGGCTGGCCTTTGTCCCTTACCCATTTAGGAAGAAGCAGGCCCATGGTTTTCATAAATTCAGACCAGTGCCGCTCAGGATGAAGCATGTAGGAAAGACTTTTCTGCTGGGTGGGAGGCTGAGGGAAGGCACTTGGTACACCTGCTCTGGCAGGAAAGGGGAATCAAAGGCTTGAGGACCACTCCATGAGCACTGCCTGAGAAACTGACGCCAGATATCCACCAAGTGCCCCAAGTCCCTTATTCACGGCAAGGGGGAGAATCTCAGTTCAGCCCCAAATCCCAAAGGTCCTTTATGTTACAAGTGGAGTCCACCGAGGTTCTCCTCCTCGCCCTGAAGGGAGAGATCAGAGGAAAGCAGGTTTTTGGAGCAGTCCCTACAGGCACACAAATTTATGATTTCTGAGGTGCTCCATCAGTAGCCTGCCTGGTATCCTTTCACAAGCCACGTCACTGCTCCATGCCTCAGTTTCCCTAAGTATGAAATGTATTAATCATCCCAAACCACACACATCACACCCTTAGGCATGTGGACAATTACAGCTGTCATTGCTCTTTCTTTCTTTCCATTTGACAGTGATGCTGCATTGCTAAAAATTGGAGCCAAATATAATGAGAATACACGAGAGCTCATGTATCCAGCTGTTGCAGGGGCTGGGGAAACAAACATCTGTTTTAGCACCTGGGAAGGACTGTAAAGCACAAGCACATCCCTCTGGCTACATAATTTTATGTGGATTTACAGCTTTAAAACCTCCCTGAGCTTGCAGTCACCTGTCAGCAGATAGAAGGCTGCATGCAGTGGTTGACAGCAGAGACCAAAGATCAGCGGCTTCAGCGAGGTCAGGGGAGTGACTCTCTCTACAAGACAGAAGAGAGTGTCAAATGCCTGCTTTGCTTAATGATGTTTTCTTTGGCGATGGTCTGGACACTAAACATGCAGCCCATCTTGAGGGAGGGCTGTGGCTGATTGCACACACTGCTGTGCTCTGGAGAAATAAATATAAATTCACATGGAGATGTGCAACACAGAAGCACAGCATTTATGATTTGGGGGGCTTACAAGAGGACCTTGGAGATTAGCAGGTCTATTCTCCTGCTGCAAAGCAGAGTCAGCTGAACAAACTGAAAGCATTCCCAACGTCAGTGCTCATGTCTAACCTGCTCTTAGAAGCCTCCAGTGCAGAATAGGCACCCTTCTACTCTGCATTTAAACCTGCATTTACCTCATGAAAGAAAGGAGAAGGACACAGGGGCCGAGGAAAAAAGTAAAGGCAAAAACTTAGAGTGAAAGATCTGTCCTTTTCCATTCATTTTAGTAGGCTGCACTCTAAGATTGAGCCAAAGATTTATAGGCAATGACAAAGTCTTGTGTGTCTTTCCACTGACATTACCAGTTTCTAGCAGTTACCATAGAACCAAAACATTTTAGATTGAAAGTAATTTTTACAGTGCTGAATGCAACATCAGATATTAATGCAATTTAGAGAAATAATGTGCCTGTGATGGGCTGAGGCTTGCAATAGCTGGTTCTGTGCCACTTTCCACAGGACTTCCCAGACTCTTCTGGCTCCGTTGCAGCTTCACTAATTCCAGAAAACCATCAGTTAAGTTGAGCATCTCTAAAGACCACCAGCTCTGCACTGAGCTGGTCAGAAATACGCTCAGAGACAGCCCAGCTCCATGCTGAACTTTGTACAAAGGAAAATGCTGACAGTACTGACAACTTCAGTAATACAAAGTTGTGTATGTGATCAGCCATTCACACACACTGTCTCTGGTGAAATCCTGCAGCGTGCCCTGATTACAATCCCCAGCTGAGATTTTGCCCAACATTCCTCTACCTCTGCCATCGGTACCACTTAGGGGAGCCCCCCTCTATGTCCCGTACCGTGGCACAAGTCACACAGACGCATAGTGCCTCCTTCCACTTCTCCATCTGCAGTATGTCTGCATCTGAGGAGACCATCAGTTGAAAACCTTTCTTGAAGACATTAGCATGTTATGTGCTTCTGGGACATACAATACATGTAATGTGTGTGTTCCCGTGTTAAAATGTGTATCAGCTGTTCCAGCTGCCACTGTTCCTGCCCTCCTAATGCTCTCCCTTTGCATGATACCAGACTATAACATCTGATCTCAAAACCCAAATGAAATTAAAAATTGCTGACTCTGATCAACAAAGCATGTATGCACAGGCTTGGCTTTAAAAGTGACAACGTGCTTAAGAGTTTTATGGAATAAAGATAGACTTCGGCTGTGAAATTCTCTATAATTTCTGAAATTTGGTGTCTCTGCCAAAGAAATTGGTGAGAGTAAGTCTTAAGAAGCACTTTACATTCAGAGGCAATTTTGTTAGTAATTCTTACAAACAATGCAGAGTTTAGTTTTCCTGCCTCTTCTTTTTAACTAACAGTATGATGCCAAAGCTTCCTAAACAATTTTTTAAAAATAGTTTATATCCAAAACCTTCAAAAATCTCTTTCAGTAAAACAGTGCACACTTGACAACTGACTCTATCTCCAGGCATAGGGTTTGGGTCACCGCTAAAGCAACAGTGTGCATTGTTCTGTGAATAGACTCATTGAAGTCACTCAGATGGCATCCTACAGTGAAAAGAGGTGTTCAGAAGACTGCAGGATTAGTCATTCACCAAAATCCTGGAACAGCTTTTAAGGGAAGGACCCTAAAGCAAACTGGGGAAAAAGGAACCTAAAGCATCCCAGTTTGGCCTTCGGGTGGCTAAGGAAGCCTTGTTTTCTTAACATGAAAAGGCCACCAGAGCACAGCAGCATTTTAACGTTAAGCCCTTTGTTAGGTGGTTGCCAGCGGTGCTCAGAGGCACTGTGAGGAGCTGCAGGGAGCAGCTGAAGTTCTGAGGAGCCCGTAAGTGACACCTGGTGGAGGGATGAATTTTTCAGTTTCTTCTCTGTTTCCATTTTTCACACACCCTGCCACACTGCACAGAGAGGCTGCAGTGAAAAAACGAACACAGCCAGCAGCAGCATGGATTTGTCCTGCACATGACATCTGGGCCTTCAAAAGGGACTGATCCTGCGCAGGGCTGTGGACCAACCTAACCTTCTTCAGTTGAGTTGGCTGCAGAGGGAGAATGGAACTTTTTATTGCCTTTTGAGGCTCTGCAGCTCAGTGCCCATCTTTCCTCTGGAGGTGAGATCCTGCCTTCTCACCACCTCTTCCACTGGCAGGGGTAGAGCAGTGACACAGGGACCAAAGGCATCACTGACACGTGGGAACCATCAGACTGCTGAAAAAAACATGGCTCTGGTTACCAACCAAAGCCACTTCCTGGTTGAAAGCCTTGCTCAGTTGTGAGGTTTCAAGCCATCACATAATCTTTGGCCTCTCCAAAGTTATTTCTGCCAAGGTCATGGCAGAGGTGGGCTTTTCATTTGGAGGAGCTGAACCACAGCTGATGCAGGATTCATAGGGGAATATTCTCTGCCTTCATGCTGGTGGTGCCCCAAACCCACTGCTGGCCAAACGGGGGCTTTGCTCCCATATGTGTTGACATGCAAGACTAATGGCATAGCAGCACTTCTTCCCCTGTACCACCTTGTGACGCAGACTGCTTAGAGTGAGGTCCTATTGACATCAGTACTCCGATTAAATTCAGACAGGCAAGCACGGAACAAATATCCTCCACTGCACTATCAGGAGGTGCAAACCGAAGCATCCTTCTTATTTGATCTCAGCAAGCATGGGAAAGTGCTGACCGCTGATGAAACACTTGCAAGAGAATAAAGGTTTTCACCAAAATGGCTTTTTAACAGAGAGATTTATTTTCACTAAAACTGTTGACACAGGAAAAGAGAATTATTTTTCACATAAAATACGTCTCTTTGAACATTTTACCAAAAATATTAACAAATGCTTTTTAAACTGTATTTTTTTATCAAAACCAGACCATACCATGCAAATGAGCTCAGAAAGCTACAGAGGGACTAATTAGAGCAATTCCTATTGTACTCATGCCCACACAGAAGACTAGAGATTCCTGTACCTTATAGGCAGACATAGCAAGTTGTCCCCCCCCAGTTGTGAGCAAGGGGGGCAGAGAAGGAAAAGAAGTAAGGAAGCTGAAAAAAACCCTGCACTTATCACAAATGTGCTCTCAGTAAAATGCGTAAATATCGTTCTTACTCAGCATATCTGTCATTGGGAATGGGAGAGTTCATACTGCTCAAAAGTAAGCTCTGTTGACCTCATAGGACCAACACTGCTACAGAAAATGAGTGGTGGTCCCCAGCAAGAAAAGTAAGTGACTGTCAAGGACGTTTGTGAAAACTGAATGAAGGCACTGGGGTCACATATACCCGCCTCAGCATGGCAAGACATGGGGATAATAGGTTTGCAGAAGTATAATTGGCCTTCAGAGGTATTAATGCTGCTGCTACCACTGTCAGAGCTCAGGACATTTTGCCAGAATACTTCCAAAAACACCCCAGATGCTTTCCAAATATGATTTCATTTTAGGAAAGCATGAAAACACTTATTTTGTCTTTTTTTTTCTATAAATATATATTTAAACTTAAAAAGAAAGAAAAGTGTATTTATGCTTCTAAATGAATGCTTTAATCAATTTTGTTTCATGTTTGAAGAAGTTTTTTTTTCTTTAATTTTAATTACTTTTTCTTCAATTTTCTTGCCTTTATTTACTCCTTACCACAGAAAAAGGGGAGCAGAAGAACAGGAAGAGGCTTTTGAAGGAAATTGATGTTCCTGTGTTCTCTTCTTTTGTTTCATAGATGCCAGACTATAGAACTTAGAATAGACTTAGTTTTGAAAAAAGATCAAAACTAAAAATGAGGAAAATGGATTTTGCTTTTTTTAAAAAAAAGCTAAAATGGAGAACAAGCGTAACTGAAAGTTAAATTAAGCAGATCTTTTTGTCCAAAATATTTGGTAGAAAAATCTAAGACAATTTTGAAAAAGGACTTTTGTTGCAGCATATTTCCTTGAGCAACAGCTTTGATTTTCAGTCTGCCAAAAGCGGAGCAGGAAGCTTTTCTTATCAGAACAGCTGGAATTAGAATAAAGTCAATTCTACAGCACCAGTATAGCTGATGAAGAAATCATTGCTAATATTAAGAATGTGGGACCATTTCTGTAGCCTCATTTTTGAAAAAAAGATAGCATATACAGTGCCTTGCTCACGGTGCAGTGATGCCCTTTTTACTTACTGTGCAGTCTGTCTAAATACCACTTGTTCTGAATCACTATACCATTAAAAAAGACCATGCAATGGTACAATTGCACATTTCCATTTTCTGGCCTTGCCAAAATGAGCTGCTTATCCAACAGCTCTGGCCATCAATTTCTTTTTGCCCCAGGATGTTTGCTAGATGTTTGTGTGTTTCACCACAATTCCTTGTTGAACCCCACTAGCCCACAGGTGGACTTTGATGCACTTGCTGGAATGACAAGACCTGCAAGTCAGAAGGTTATCTCATTCAGGAAACATACCTTTAATTTCACCTTTCACTGAGCTCTTCTGTCCCACGCTGTTACTGGACACAGATGTATCCAGAAAGGACCTCTCTTCCTCACAGGTCTAAACTATCCTGGGTTACATTTTAATTTTATATTTTGCTGGAAGCTGAATCCTAGCCGCCTCACAAGCTCATCCTATGTGACTTGCAGCACTAAATGGTTATTCTGAGGCTGTTTCTTGAGTTCACCTCTGCGAAAAATCAAAGTAAACTTGAATGAGTTCAAGTTCTGCTAAGGCCAGCAACCATAATATGAACTAGGCAAAGACAAAGGCCAGGGCTGTTATTTTACTTATATCCATCTACTGCGTTAGTAAAAGAGTGGAGGAAAATGACAAAACACTTGGCCTTCTTTCTGCTTCAGTGCTTTTCCTGCAAACCGTGCTACAGGGAGCAGGGCCGTGAACATTGAGATGTAGGCGTAGGTCAGCAGCTGCCTGGGCACAGCCTTGTAGCTGGAATGCCACTGCCTCTGCTGCTTGTTGAGTCTAAATGCCTCCTACCACTGCTCTGCCTTGCAAAGCCCCACTCCCCTGTGCTCTAGGGAGACTTTTAAATTGTAGCCGAATTTGCTTCCCCTTTCATCTCCATTATTAGCTTCTGACAGCAAGTGTATCAGTCTGCAGCAAAAACATACTGCATTTGCTTCTATGTTAGATTTGTCTGTATTAGTGCCTAACTCTACTAATAATCTTGCAGTCATTTCTCTTCCCAAGCCAATTACATACACTATCACCAAATCTATATGAAATTTCTCTTATTTTTACTTCTCTTTTATGGCTTTCAGAACTCCAAAGAGGTGGTGATGAGTTGCTGCAGCCACTCGTTAACCTCACTCAAGAATGTGTCTTATTTCTACTCTGAATATGCCTACATTCATTCCTAGCTGTTGGGTCATACTTTTGAGTGACAGAGATTTCTGTTCTCTGTGAAAGTTTTTGCACTTGGTGGTCTACCTCTCTTCTCTTTTGCATAAAGTAGATTTACATTCCCAAGTTTTTGATTGACATATCTGCCAAATTTCTGTTATTACAGCTTTTTTGTGATCTGTAATCTATTTTCTGACATCCCACTTGAACTGTGCCTCCAAGAACTGGGTGCAATGTTTCAGCTGAGAACGGCCAGTCTGCAAGCAGAGGAAAGATGGTTTCTCCCCTCCAATTCACCAGCACACTGCCCAAACTTGTCAAGATCAGACGAGACCCTGTGACCTCAATATTGCCCACATTTTGCTAGTTACCCTTCCTCACCACACCTTAAACTGCATTATATTGCTAATAAGGTATCTGTAGTACTGAGAAGTTCATATTTCCTGTATGCAGATGTATTGTTTAAGCTCCTCAGTTAGGATATTAGCCACGTGAAATATCAACATCCAGTCAGAGGCATTACCTCACCTGCTCTAGACAGTTTCTTCCTTAGGATAAATTTCTTTTTAATTTCAATGTTTTATCACTCAGCAGTGGAAGAAAAAATCCTTTTGTTGTTCTTTTGTCATTCACTGTTCCTACAGCTCTCTGTCATGCTGGTTGCTGAGAAGTGTGCACTGGCAGCCCAGAAAGCCAACCGTGTCCTGGGCTGCATCAAAAGAAGTGTGGCCAGCAGGTCAAAGGAGGGATTTCTGCTCCTCTACTCCACTCTTGTGAGACCCCACCTGCAGTACTGCGTCTAGCTCTGGGGTCCCCAGGACAGGAAAGACATGGAGCTGCTGGAGCGAGTCCAGAGGAGGCCACAAAGTTGATTGGAGTACTGGAGCACCTCTCCTAGGGAGAGACAGGCTGAGAGAGTTGGGTTTGTTCAGCCTGGAGAAGAGAAGGCTCCGGGGAGACCTAGTTGTGGCCTTCCAGTACCCAAAGGAGCCTACGGGAAAGCTGGAGAGGGGCTGTTTACAAGGGCAGGGAGTGATAGGGCAAGGGACAATGGGTTTAAACTAAAAGAGGGGAGATTTAGATTAGATGTTAGGAAGAAATCCTTCCCTGTGAGGGTGGTGAGGCACTGGAACAGGGTGCCCAGAGAAGCTGTGGAGGCCCCTGGATCCCTGGCAGTGTTCAAGGCCAGGGTGGATGGGCTTTGGGCAACCTGGTCTAGTGGAGGGTGTCCCTGCCCATGGCAGGGGGGGTTGGAACTAAATGATCCTTGTGGTCCCTTCCAACCCAAACAATTTTATGATTCTATGATTCTGTATTTTTTTCTGAAAACTGTGTACCCTTTTAGAGCAGTCAGCTCACAGTTGGCCCGCTCAAGCGTTTTTGAAGCATGTGGTCAGAGCTGTTCATTAGCTGGAGTTAGATTAAACAGATTTTTATACCAGAAAGGTCTTTGATGTTGATCTCTGCACCTCTGTCATACATCTTCATTTATCAGAACTTGCATCAGGCTTGATAACTCTGGCTGAGCTAAAGGACATTTGAGTCTCAGACACTTCAACTAACAGAGAATCTCCCAGGCCTGGAAAAAACATGTTTATTTTCTCAGTTTATCTCTGCACAGCAGACTCTATATAATCTCAATTCCTATATCAAGGCCATCACTTCTATTTCAGCTATAGCCTGCATTTAAGGATCTGTTCATGCTCACAACTTGAACTCTCTCCCTGCAGATGTTCTACCAGACTCATCCTCCTGATGATGTCTGATGATTCTCTAGCTAAGCTATACTGTCATGATTAGTTATTCTTCATATTAAAATCTGATGCATTATTTGCAGATTCAAGTATTTCTAAGCTTCTAGTTCATACATATTGCTGGACATTCATGATCTTGTTTTCTTGCCCATGCAGGATGTACACGTACGCTAACTGAATGCATGCAGTCTGGTATTTCACAGCTCACCAGTGACTAAAACAGATTATAGCCAGCAGCTTAATTTTTAGGTTATTCCTGAGGAGATCTAGAGCAGACACTGCTATTGGCCGTGTAGCAAGATTTTGTAAAGTATTGCTGATGCGAGAAACTTCATCGGTTTCAAGGCTGCAGCGGAATGTTAGAATCATCGAGACTGTTCCCCCAGGCCAAAAGCCACATGATTTCTTCAACCACGGCTGCCTCCCGAGAGTTCAACTTGTCACAGAGTTTAAATAAATGCGCTTTGCCTAGAGATGTTTCCTGGAGACCAGAAGAAAAGATACAAAAGCTTCTGCCACTCCTGCACCTCCATTTTTTTTTCTCCCATAACAAAGGTGCTTGGGCCAGATATTTTTGAGCAATCCAAGTATAGAATCTTCAGCATTCCTCATCTTCCTCAGCACAGTGATTGATACATATTTTCTGTATGCTAATACCAGAACTACCTGGGTGCATTCAGCAGCATATCACACTTGCACACAGCTTGAGCCCTGTCTATACCCAGGGAGATGCTCCTGGAGTGAGAATAAGCAATCTCATGTAGGTACTGACGAATAAGAAGACATTTGGAGCTGCCAATGACATTGTAACCAGAAATTTTTGGCAAAGGAGTAGCCCAAACAGAACCTTGAATAAGAAATTAAATCAGGGCTTTCTCTTTGTGCAGAGACGGGTATGCCAGGGGGAGAGATCTGAGAAGCTGCTGTCAGCATTCTGCTATAGCAGAGTCCTAAAACAAATGGCAGAAAAAAGCAGCAGAATGGTAGATTAAAGACCTGGTAGCATTACACAATGGCTTCAAATTGGTTTTGGTTTTGGTTGGCATTTTAACTAATACAGTTTTGTATGCCTCACTAAGCTAGTGACATTCCATAAAACAGTAGTTGAGTGAATATCTTGTAGCAATGGAGCCGATCTTTAAGTTTGTACCTGTCAAAATGGATGCTATTGGATTGCCTAATAAATGGCATTTTGTGGGAGGACAGTCTTATTGTAAACAGAGAATGACAGAACGTCTCTGTCCTTCAAAGTTCAATGTACTTTATGCCATGTTCTAGACAAAGAGAGAGTTTTTCCACTGGTGCAGTCTCAGTAAGTTCAGAGAGTTAATCAGTAAAACACTCAGTACTCTTTCCTGCGGACAGGGTGTTGGTTAAAAGTAACATTTATGCTATAATAATAGCATTATGATAGTTCCTTCAAACATGGTACGCAATCCATAGCTCAAGAATTGAACACTGCCCAGTTATCTAGGTACCTACATCTTTAATGTATATCCTCACAATTAACCTCTAGGGCCACTGTTCCTCTTGCACAGCCACGGGAACCTGAGACACGGTAATTTATCCCAACCATATAAGAAATCTGCAACAGAGAAGTAAATTAATGTCACAGCTCTTGGGATAACAACACCCACTTTCTACCCCTTAATTGCAGTAAAGACTGACTGTGCAGGTGATGAAGCAGAATGGCTTGCCTTTGCATAGAGATGAATTTCTTGCCATTGTTCAGTTATCATGGATGCACCTTAGATGTGCGTGTGACTGCCAATCTCGCCACGCTTCTTCTTGGGATCTTGCTCCTGGGCCACATTTTTCATCTCATTTCTGTGGGGAAGCTTCTATGGTCTATGCATGTGGGTGAACAATTCCCAGTGGGTTATTGTATGCTTGTTTCAAGGCAGGCTTTTCTTGTATCAGCTCTCAGTACTGCCTTTTTTTATACTTAGGTTAATCAGCTATTGCATGGCAAGAAAGTCCATGAACCAAATTAAATATGCACAAGTACATGTGTTCAGAAGTGTAATTGGAGACTCTCCCTCATATAAACAAGACATTAAGGATAGAAGCGATCTTAACACTGTGTACAAAATAGCTATGAGTCATTCTGAATGAGTCATTAGGGGGCAAAAAGAGGAAAAATTTTTGAAGGTGATGGAACAGGAATACAGATTAAATACAGGACTCTCAGTGAATATGTGTGGGACAGTATACCTGCCAACTTTTCTTCAAAGGGAGAAAGCATGAGAACAGCATGATAGTCAGACAGTCATTGACATCCCACTACCTTTTATTAATGCAGCATGTGGCAAGGCTTGCCCTGCAGGCTCACACTACCAGAGGATCCTGTAAAGAAGTTACTATTTCAGTTAAGAACTAGTACAGGAGTTCAGTTCTTTACTGCATGGATCATTCTATTCATTGCTGGCTATTTTCATTCTTTCTAAGAGCGTGCACTTCGGTGGACCTTCTTATACTGTCCGACACCATCCTATTGCTCTATCTTGTTTCTGGTTTGTCTCTGCTGATGCAATGCGAACATCCAAACTTCTGCTGAAGGACCGCCACAGAGCACAGAGCAGAGAGAAGGTGATGGGAGACAGTTCATCCTCACGAGGCAGCAGAAATGCAATGATGTCCTTTTGGCACAGAGGTGGAGGCATGCAGTCTGGGCCTTTCTACCATTACTGTCCATCTTTCCTATACCATGCTTTCAAACCGCCCTGGCCTTGTGCTGAGTACTGTTCTCTTCAACTTGCTCAGCTCAGCTCATGTCATAGAGATGAGCTGAATGGATGAGATCCTAAGCTTTCCTTGAGGGAAAACAAATACCTAACCCAAGGTTGTCAGGAGGAAAGTGATGGGTGTGCAAATAGTGGTGCTCATAAAGACTCAAAACCCTGAAGATTTAGTGTTTGCAGAGTCAATCACATGGCATGACCACGTTAGCGGTGATCTGAAATATTATTCTGAGACACGACACCACTTCAGAATTAGAATTTACATGGGCACATTAGGCTTCAAAAGTTAAAGCTAGAAAATCATTATTTGAACTGGGCTGCTACGTAGCTCTCAGGAAATGCAATGAAGTGGAACTGTAGAGTTCATTTTAGTGCAGCTACGCAGTGTACTGTGTACATTAGAAATTATTAAAGGTTTACTGAAAAATAGTTCAACCAGGGAAAAGAGCACATTTTGTGTTCCCATGGAGCTGCATTAAATTCAAGGGCAATCTGTGCTAATGCTTCTCATTTTCCTACCTGTTTCTGGATCTCTGTGTAATGTAAATCTGTGGTATTCTGACAGCATTTTAACATATGGTCTGAATTTCAGACTTGCTGCATAGAAATTAGCATAGGAAGACCATGTAAAGGTTTTGCAGTGGCTGAAAGCTCAGTTGTCCCTTATGCAAATACTACCTGAGTAATCCATTTTTTTCTGTTTCTGAATTGTCTTGTGAACAGCTCCGAGTTGTATTAATTTATTCATTAAGCACAGCTCCATGTGCGGCTTGTGAACCAATAGAAGCCTCTGACTAGCTTGCACCCTTTGACCATTCTGGCCCAGTGCAGTTCCTGTTGAAATGAATGAGATGTTTCCATTCATTGTTTGCCATGTGCGATATGTGATTGTCCTCTTGGTGAGGGGATGCTATTGTTCATGCTCACTGAAATATTAGCCAAAATAAATCCAGAAAAGTGACTGAAGAATATTCTTGTCTGTACATGAATAACTTTATTTATGTGCAAATAAAGATGGCTGTCTGTCAAAAAAAAAAAAAAAGTCATTCTAAGTCATTAATGTAAACAGAAACCCATTCAAACCAAGGATCTCAGGGAAAAAGCAGAAGTTCAATCATGGTTGCACTGGTGCAGAAGAGCTTTCTCCAAAACACTCCCTGACTACCCCTGCATCACGAGCTGGCCCACAGCCACACAGAAATACTCCCTTGCAAATTAAGGTGGAAATATAAACATCACACAAGCCTATACCTCTAAGTTTGTTAGAGAAGTACTTTTTGTTCCCTCTGCACCTGAGCCTTGTAGAGCCATTGCTTAACACTCCAGTTTAATGTATGTAATGACTGTTTTTCTTGGTTGGTGAGATGGAGACTTAGAAATTACATGCAAGTAGTTTCCATGTGGGAAGGAGAGTCATTTAAGTACAGGCACCAAGTATCTGAAGTTTAATGCCTCACACACTTTCTGATCTATAGCAGCTCTCTGGGTAGTGTCTCCTATATTTTTGTTGGCTTATGTTCACGGCTATTTTTGTTCCTGACTAACTGCTCCACACCGTGCTGGGAAGCAGTATTGCAACAGGATGATAAACATGTAGGGTACTGGAGGGCTAAGGCAGCAACACAAAGAACATTTTTTCAGTCTCTTGTCCTGCTCTAGTTCCCAGCACTGGCTCTGACTGCAGTCACTGGAGATAAATGAGGACAGAATTTGACGTGAAGCTTTTCAAGTGAGACTTTTGGAAGCATTTGGAGCTGACATTACAGCAAATGGGAAAATTCTCATTTTACCACTGGCTTCCAGGGACACACATCTAGGTCTTTACTGAACAAACTTGAAAATCTCCTCTCTAACTCCCATCATTGTCACTGTGTACTCAAGATCAATAGCAACAGTCGTAAACATGGCAGAAGGACTAAGAAATTCAGAGACACTTATTTGCTTCCTCTGAAGCAGCTAGGAAGTAAGAGGAAAATCCCCTGTCTTCAGCTGTCACCTATGTGAAGCCTTCTAAGGACAGGGCAAAACCCCAAAGGGATATAATTGTTTCAGTGTTGTGGAGTTTGTCATGCAAGCTTGTGGGTGGCTGCAAAACTTGGTTTGAATTCTATGGCTACGAGTATCCTAAAACAGTAAACTGTTTCTCTGCTTCCCTTTTTATGCACAGCTATATGGATAGGAAATGAAACAAAAAATTACACTTCTTTTCCAGACCTGTAAAAACAATCTGCAGAAAAGATGGGCCAAGATTGAAGTTAATGAAACAGCAATGCCAGGTTTTAAATGTATGAAATGTTAGTATTTGGAAGGGCGGTAACGCCATAGATTTCTGACGGCAATGGGGAAGGTGCCAAAGTGAATGTCACACAAAACAATTATGCTCTGTTGTCATCCCAAGGAGGGAGAACCCTGCAGGTAGACTTTGGATCCCATCCAGATTTCAATAAGGATTTTAAGACCTGGGAGGTCAATGGGAAGAATCCTCTCTGTTTCAGCAGAAGCTGTGAAAATATTACTTCTCACTGCAATGTTACTAGGAAGTCGTTCTACTCTTTATTGTACCACTATGAATTAAAAAAAAAAATAATTAATTGAGTGCTACACGGTATATGGTTGAACAAACCTATCTCTTGTGTTACAGCAACTCAAAAGACCTTGCTGGCACAACATGTGTCCTTCCATTTTTCCTTTGAGCAAAAGGATGAAGGAGGGAGAGAGAGCAAGAGAAAGAGAAGGGAGTAGCTCGCTTCTGGCCTTACTTCTGTTCCTGATCTGCCTGAAAACATCAGCTTCACCCTGGAACCCATCCACACACGTGCACTTTCTGCTTTTCAGGAAAACCAAGCCCAGAGGATGACATTTCACTCCACCCCCAGCAAGGTCCCAAGTCTGTCACATCCGGCTGTGAAGCAAAACCAAGCTCCTTTCAAGCAAGGCTGGGCGGGAGGGAAATGCATCCAGAAACCGGATCTGAAGCCCTTTCCAGGATTTCTGTTGGGAATCTGCTGACAGATAGACAGTGTCAGGGGAGCCGCACCGCTGCCTGGCAGCAGCTAATTGCAGCACTTTCGCTGATCTCCACCTGCCTTGGCTTGGAGTAGTCACCATAGTGGACCATATCCTTGCCTGAGTCCAGCCTGAATGACTGAGGCTTCTTCTACCTGGGGCTTGCAGCAGAAAAGACCGGAGCACCCTTTCTGCTAATTACTCTTTTAACAGCATATTTTCTGTCTACGCTGTCCACTTCTGGCAGCAGGTCAAGGTGTTAATTGCTCTTGGCTAAGAGCTCCAGTGTCTGAGCAATCTTTTCTCTTTATTCATCCTCCCAGAGCAGCTGCAGTCTGGAGACTGCTCATTCCAGCTACTGGCATGAGTGCTGCTGGCTCTGAGGCAGCTGTGTCTAACGTGAAAGGCGTATGCACCAGTCTAGCATCTTTTCTCAAAGGAGAAATATTTTATGGAAATTTATCAACTTTGACCGAGTTTTTCAGCAAGCGCGTAAGCTAAATAGATCTGAAATGAAAACCGAATTTTTACTGAATCAGGCTGAATGGCAAAATATGCAAAATCTGGTCCAGTTCTCTCCAATTAGGAAAAAAAGAAATAAAAAAATTTGAAGGCACAGAAACTGCTGTGAAAGGGATCTGTCACCTCCAACTCCATCTTAACTAACTGCCCTGCGCACACAGCACAGCACTGAGGGAAGTTTGCTCTGGCGCAAGCCCCACTGTGCACAGGGACTTCTCTCCAGCAGTGTCTGAAGGTGGTTGTTTTCATTTGATGCAGGGCAATAAGAGTTTGGGGAAAAGAAGCTTTGAGACATTTTCCCACGTAGACAAGAACAGATTCTGGCGGGCTTCAAGGCACCTGTTAAATGAAACCTTCCATTGAGAAGTGTTGCATTTAAACATGCTGACTTAAATCACTAAATACACATCGGAATTTTCATATACTTTATCATGGAGAATATTTGGTATTGAGTTTGTATTTTACTTGGGAGATGTGAGAGGCAGTGGCACTACCAGCATAATGCCACCTCAGGAGAAATAATGGAAAACACTTTTGGCTCCAGAAGCTTTAAAAAAAGGAAACATTATTTCTTCAGTTAGCAGAAAACTTATTCAACCCATTGAAACTCTTACAGTAGTTTCTAATACTTTAATTAAAAATATATGTTGCTTTACTTTTCTTTAAGTACCAGTTCAATAAACCTGAATTCTGATTGACAATTCTCACCAACATCTAGACAGAAGAAATTCATTCAAATGTTAAAAATAGGAGTCACTTCTTAATAAAAAAGCATTTAATATATGTTTACATATATTTTATATATACTTGAATATTCATTTTCATGCATATTTTAATATATTTTAAAATATTGAGTATATGTTTCAAATGTATACATCACTGAGATTTCAAATACCTGCTCAGCAAATTTCAGCTTAATGAGAAGAGACAGGCAGAAGAAAATCCTTGTCACCTCTACCCTAATTTTACTTGAGAAAACCACATTGTTGGCTGAAATATTTGCCCTTGCTACTCTTACTCAATATCATGTGAAAAGTTATTCCTCACAGGTGGATACTCTTTCAAAAATTGCTCCTAGATGACTCCACTGCTTGTTCATGCCAGGACCAAACAAAGCCCATTGCTGTGGAGGTAAGAATGGGACTCAGGGCTCTGCTGTACATGTTTAACCTATATCACTACTAACACAAGGCAGAAGCTAAACTGCAATTGCTCATTGCATTAGTTTTAAAAGCCATTATTCGTTTCCAGACATGGGAGATGATGTGTCCAGTCCACAAAGCAGTGGGACTGAAACTGCTCTGAATTTGTTAACTACATCCAAGCAGTGATTTTTTTTGCTCAGCATCCAAGAGAAAAAACAACGCTTCTGCAGTTTCTTTGCATGTGTTCTTTGAGGTTGGGGTCAGATCCTAGGCAGTGTGGTGGTATCACTCGTCTTCCCGTATTTGAAGAAAGCACTATCCTTGATAATGCTGTAAATGCTGTGTTTAGCATTGTCGACCCATCAATCCCTGTGAAAAGTCCAGGGGCTCCAACAGCAGAAAAGGGTAGTGCAGTCTGTAGGGGATGTAGGAGCCTGGAGAGGAATACTGAAGAGCTTCCACCTTGAAAGGCAAAGCTCCTGGAAAAGAAGTTTTCAGTCGAGGATCAGACTCCCACCAGCAGCAGATTTTTATAATTTTTTCATGCAAAAATTTTCAGTTGCTAATTTTTTTTTTCCCCCTAGAAGAATGAACAAAAAGCACAGGAACTTCTGAACCAACATTTCTTCTCTTGAGTGATGTGGCAAAGGGAAGGAAGATCTACTTTTGTCTTTAACTTGATTTGATGGGTATTGCTATAAAAAAATTGCAGAAAATAATCTGCTACAAATTTGGAAATATCTCTACATATAACAGCACCTCACTGGTACATTATTTTGGGATGGACATGCACTCCATTGTACAATACACACAAGAGAAAATGATTTCTAAAATTCCTCCATAAGAACTATGACTAGATGAGAAAATCACAGCAATCCTCTTCCCAGCCTGGTACAGAAGACCTGTTTGCTGTTGGGATTGCAAGATATGCCATTGTACTGGGTCAGGCCATGCTGCAGTTAATTTCCCCGTAGCAGCCCTCACAGTGCTGTGCATTGGTAGCAGCAAGGTGTTGATAACACACGAGGGTTTTGGCTGCTGCCGAGCAGTGCCGGCACACATCAAGGCTGTGTCTCCAACCCTTCTTCCACCCCCTCAGCAGTCGGCGGGGGGTGGGCAAGATCCTGGCAGGGGACACAGCCAGGGCAGCTGACCCAGCCTGGCCAAACAGATATTCCATACCATATGACGTCTGCTCAGCAATGGGAAGCTGAGGGAGAGAGGGAGGAACGGAAGGCATTTGTGTTTTTTTTTCAAAGTTTTGCCTTGCGGGGTAACCACTATGCTTTTGGAAGCCCTGCTTTCCGGGAAGTGGCCGGACATCGCCTGCTAATGGGAAGTAGAGAATAATCTTTTGTTTTTCCTTGCTTTGCTTCCACATGCGGCCTTGCTTTTCGCTATATTAAAACTGCCTTTATCTAAACCCATGATTTTGGAGTTGTCTTTTCCATCTTATTTTTTCCCTCTCCCCTCTTTGCCCTGCTGAGGAGAGGAGTGATAGAGTGGCTTGGTGGGCACCTGGCGTTTAGCCAAGGTGAAACCACTACAGCCATAAACTGAAATGTCAGAATTAGCCTATGCATTTTCATTTTCCCAGGATGACAACTGCATTACTTTTACTATGTCCTAGATTTCTTTCACTGTGTCTCTATTTGGAATGATCTTTGGAGAACTGTGATATGGCACTTTTGCTCCTGTGCACTAGTAGTTCCACTGTGTTCAAGGTTCAATGGAAGTTGTGCCTTTGATTTATTACCTAGATTCAAGAGCAAGCCATTACTCAGGATTCAAGAGAAAAATGAGGCATTTGCATGATCTGTATGCAGAGCACATCCCAAGGAACGATTTGAAAGGACTGTTAATTCATTTCAGCACTCTGCTTTGAAAGATGCTGAGCTTTCATGGTCCAAACAGTGGTACAGCAGCAAGACTGCTGTGGGATGCTGATGATGAATGGGAATGCCTTCCTCCTTTTGGGTTTTCTCTGATGGTATCCTGCAGGTCAAAAACTCTTTGAAGTCAGGTGGCTTTGTTTAACCTGTGAAAGATTGCACTACTCTTTTTTCCATGGGTGTTTTGTTGTGAAAAGTGCTAGAACAACTTTTCTTCAGACCCTTCATTTTCCACAGATGAGAATCATCAGCCAGGTACCTTCACCAGTAAATTAGTCTATGGTTTCAGGATCTTTTGACTCTAAAACCTCCACATTCTGCTGCTTTTGGAAGTTTATGATTTGATGGACTGATATCAAACCACTGGAACATCATGAGTGACGATCTGGGGTGAGTGATGGTCAGACTGCATTTTAGCAAAGTGAGCTGTGCACAGCTGTAGTAAGCTGGAGGACCTGCATCACCCTTTCCAGCTCAGTAAGAAAAGCAAACATTGCTCCCTTTTGGACAAAATTCAAGGGGAGCCTGGCTTTGCAATGGTTGCCTAAAACCTGCAAATTCTCATTTCCTTTTTCAAACACAATCAGATTTGCCTTGCAGCAGTAATGACTGCCATTGCCGGTAAGTTTTCTTGGTTCATAGAAAACCTCTCTCATTGGCAGCACAGTTCAATTGTTTTTCTGCAGGAGAAGCTGTCACTTGAGAAGGTTATGCATAGCTGAAAAGTTCAGCTCCAATTCCATCCCTCCCAAGTGCCAGTGAGGTCGGTTCAGAGCAGTAATACTCAATGCGTGCCATGTGAAATGCAACCTTCGTTATGCTGAGAAATACTCATTACTGCAGTGACATCCTGTCTGCCAAGGAATGGCATGGCACATAAACGGCTTGTTTTCTCTGTGCTTTGTTGTTCAGTTCACTGCCCCCAGATTTGCACTTTCATCTGCCGCTGAGAAATTATGCTTTCTCTGCTTTGCTCTGGTCCCACTGCTGGTCCTTTAGATCTGTAAGTTCACCCTTGTGGCTTGAAGATGTGATCTTCTCTCCCTGTGCCGTAAGCTGGGCACAGGCAATTCCACAGCCAGGCAGTATGTTGTCCTCCACAGAAGACCAGGATGATAGGGCCTGTCCAAGCTGACAATCATTTTCAACACATGATTCAGCTGCAAATAAAACTCAGCCTGCAAGGTAAAGCCAAGGAGCCTTTACTGAGAAGGTAACTGATTCCTGGTTTCAGGCCATCTTTAAGTGTTCACGATCAAGATGCGTTTATCCAAGTGTGCAAGCAGTATGAACTAAAATTCATGCTCTTGAAACTACAAAGACAAAGAGCAAGGGCTACCAAAGTCCTCAATTTCCATTTCTTTTAAGAATATAAAAAACAGAGTTCCTCTCTTCTTCTGGTTTGGCTGCTGCCCTGTCATCTAGTTTCACCACATGAGGAAATGTCAAGGCTGTATTGGAGCCCCACTGCACAGCACCTGTGTCATGGAAATTCAAAGGCAGCCAGAGCCAAGTCACACCATGAATGCAAAAGATCTGTTAAAAAATCCCATGCTGTAAAGTGATGTAACAGAAGCAGCGTAACTTTCTCCTTTTTTTCATGAGATGAAGCCCAACATAACTGAAATAATGAAGTTTTTTCCTGGGGTTGCCATAGTTACCCTCTGGGCCAAAAAACAGAAAGAAAAATCCACACCTGAATGGAAGATCATCATGAAGTCTTTCGCTGTCAAAAGCTGGTAAAATAACATAAGATTTGCCATAGTGGAACTACAGACGAAGTTTTGATGCAAATCTCTGGTCCACGCTGGGGCTCTCTCTGATTTCAGTGGTCAGATCTGAGGTTTCATGGAAGGCTCATCCCTGACCGAAACAGACCCATTGCAGGTACCAGCGCCAACGAATTTCCTGCCTCCTGGCACTGATTGGTCTGATGCCCTTTGATGGAAGCCTCACAGCTCCCAGCTCTTTTGGCACACTCAGTATTTTGTGGACTGCAAACTGTCTTCTGACACAGGGGACGTGAATATCCTTTATATGTGTTATACATGCTCGGATGAACACAGGCAAAGCGATCCATTCCCATTTATGCTAAAGGATGCCGTATATACAAAATGAAGGATGCAAATATGTAGTGTAAAAGAGAGTGTTTCTAAGGGAGAAAAGTGTGGCAGTGACTAAAACTACAAGAGGGGACTGAAGCAATTTGCAAAATACATCATCAGTAGAAACAGTTATTTTCTACATCTTAATTGTAAGAAAGTAGAAGGCTCATTGTAGGAAAACGGATGGACAGAAATGAAAAGTGACTTATGGAGTACTTATCACTTGTCATTGCAGATGGAGAAGTCCTGGAGCCATCACTTTTTATCTGTGGTTTCCTGGGGTTTTCACACCAGCTCTTGAAGATTTCTCCAGAAGGGGTTTCTATAAAACCTCAGTCTATTCATATGTTAAATCAAGGTCCCAAAGCATGAATGCCTGATGAAACTATACTAGGAGATGCTGGAAAAGATCAACACGCATGTGCACTGCCAGTTGTCACCAGTGTGGGTGGCATATAGAAAACCTGTGGTTAAAGGCTATCAAAGGTGTCTCTGGTAACAGGGAAATCCTTTTGCTTTGCTCAGAGACGACAGGACCTGGTTCAGATCAGAGCAGTAAATGTTGGTGATGTCACTCAAGTCATATTGACTTGAAATTTGATTTAGTTTCTCTCTCATTCCTAAAATCTGTTATCATTTTCATGTATATCAGCCACGGCCCTCATAAAGAGACAAACCTTTCTCCAAGGCAGAATTGTTTTAAAAACAGATAAATTAGAAAAGACATACATTATGATATCCACAAGGAGTTTTACTCTTCTAGGTTGGGTTTCTCCGGAAAGTGCTCAAAGAACTCAGTGAAGAATGGCACAAAAGCAGAAAATAAGGACGAAGAGAAAGATGAGACAGAAAAAGAGAGAGATCACTCAGAGTTGCAACTTGAAACACTTTTAGAATTTATATTGTAAGAACATCTTTAGAACATTCCTCAGTGAACTAAGAAATGGAAAAAAGGGAAAACATCCCCTTCTTTCTGCTTGATGAGAGTCTGCCAGAAGTGTACTGACCTTGTTATCCTCGCTCATTTATCTGATGTCACTGGAACATACCTGGCTTCAATGGATCTTGCCTAGGTTTGCACCCACACTGGCAAAGAGATCACAAATGCTCTGGATCTGTCACCTGATGTGATGAATGGCAGGCGTGTAGTCTAGCAGTGGCAGTGCCTAATTTTAAGGTTACGGATGTCTCTCTGAGGTTAGCACAACATCCACCAGATTACCCACCTGACCATTGATGGATTTAATGGCATCTCTGGGAAACCTTCTGCAGAAAGTCAATGAGCTGCTGAGGTAAACAGGAAGAGAGATTTGTTATGGGTAGAAGGATTACTGGGCATCCCTGCTCACACAGAGTGCATTAAAAGCTGCTGAGGCAAGGCAAGCCACAGAAGTGAGGGCAGCCCTGACCTTGCTGCTCTCCATACCAATAGACCGAGCACTGTTCATCTCAGTGGTGCAAGTCAGGTCCAGCTTTCTCTGCAGGTACATGTATGCTGTGGAAGTAGAACCACTGGCAGATGCTGAGGGATACACTTGAAAGCACACAGTGTCTCTGAACAACAGAAACACAAGATTTTGCTTGTCTATGTGCTTTAGAAATGATGTTTCAGTGCTGCATGACATTTTGGCAGTTTTTGCCTTAAAAGTGTGGCTAAAGCCTTTGACCCACAGTGCCTTCCTGAATTTGCTAAGCCAAATAAATCACTCATTAAATCCTATGAGCCTGACAGAGAATGCATCCTCTGTGGGTTTGTTCTACGCATTAGGTTCCTTCTTTCTTTTTTCCCCTTCTCTTCACAGGTGTAATTAAATAGCTCCTTTCCTTTGTGACACATCCCACGAAGCATGGGTGGCTAGGGTTTTTATTAAACAACTCTTTTTTTTTCTTAGGTTTTTTCCTCTTTTTTCTAGGGCTAGGAGTGTTTTGAAATGAAAAGTCAGAAGAAAGGCGATACAAAGGAGCTAAAGAAGTTCATCATGATGCAAAGAAAGGGGTATCCCATATAACAAGGGATATGATTGACACTCATCTGACAAAGGACTGAAGGGGTGTCTTCTGTTTTAAAAATAGCTAAGTCACACTATTCATGTGGGAAGAGCAGCCTGCCCTTCAGCTGTCCCTTTCAGTGCCATCAAAACAGGGTAGCTAAGTGAATCTCAAAGCCTTTAGGGGTTTCCTCACAAGCACTCTGTACGAGTTTCCCTCCATTTACTTGGAGTTTGCAAATAGGTATTTGTTTTCTTCTTCACAAACGTTAGTCCCACTAGCTAAATCCCAGAATCCCAAGGGCTGGTTCAGGGATCTCAAGGATGGGTTTTTCCATCACTGTATCCTGCCACAGGTAACAGTGCTTTGTCCAGCCAGGACTGCCCCAGCTGTGGTCCCCAGCACTGGACCTAGTCAGTCCCTTTCCGAGGAGAGCAGGAGAAGCAAGTGCCTCCTTTGCAGTCTGCCAAAACAGTGCTGTCTCTGCAGCGCTGAAGAGTGATGTTGGTTTCCAGTCAGCAATGGCAAACACGAGTTCGCTCACAAAGTTTATCTGTTACTTGAGAGATGCTGTTTTGTTAGGATACCACTCAGAACACCATTTGATCAGAATCTCACGCTCCAATTTCAATACCTTGGGCAGGAACTACAAAAGCGTGTGTAACCAATCGTGCTGCAAATAGAAGTGAGTTCTCTGCCGAGTGCTCGGAGTGACACAGTCTGTAACATTTCCTTAACATTCACTTTCTTCCAGTGAACATAACCTTGGGATGTATACCAGTTAAAAATAAAGTTTTAGTAATGCTTCTAAATGCTAAATGTTTCCCATTACATGGTTCACTCAAAGCACTTAAAAACTCTTCAAGTCAATGTTGGTAGTTATATAAGAACAAAACCTTCTCAAGGAGTCATCTGGGAAAAGGTGAAAGAAAGAAGCACATCTGTCTTGTTTTAACTTCCAACCTGGGATCTGGATTTTCTAACACTACTTTTTCTGGGAAGGAATGGGAAAAAAAAGAGCAAGACAATTTTCTGTAGAAACATATGTCTCTTTCAGAACAGGAGCGTGTGTCCATGTGTGCATATGCCTATTTATCAGTGTCCAGGTATAAAACCGGCCAGAGGTAGGAACAAAAATCTGCAGCCATCGCTTTCTGTCTTATGTGATCTGCTGTCTGGCCTGGGCCACACTTTACAGGGTTGGGAAAAGACCAAAGAGATGCCAAAGGAAGAATATATTGCAATGCAACGGTTTTTTTCTTATAAGCTGGAACAAAACTCTGCATACCTTTGTAGCTTAACTCCATCCAGATGTACAAACAGATACAAAGAGCAAACTGTTCTGAATTTACTTGCAACACTCTGGTGAGCCCTGCACACACTGCTTAGTGCTGCCTCTCTACCAGTGGTACTGGTTTACCAAGGGTTATAGTTACAATAGCGTGTATGGGACAAGAAAAATGCTAATTTCTTGTGAGAAAGGTGTTTTTCTTCATGGAGTTACTCAGTGTCCACAGGGGCACTCCCTGCCGTGGGTCATCACCCCTATGGGTGTGGAGCAGAATATCCCCTTTGCCTTGAGCTGTCCTTGTCCTCCACACCGATGGTGTTCAGTCCCCAAGCATCCCGAGGGGGGATGCTGGTCCCTGCCAGCACTGAGCTCCAGGGCCAGGCACCTTCATGTGCTGTGTCGGACTAACCATCCCTGCAGACCTTGAAGGTTGGGGTGCCCCCAGTCCCAGGTATCCCAAACTCTCAGCTGTTCCAAAGTAGTTTCTTCTGGCTAGAACCAGGATTGAGAGTCTTTGGGCTGAGCTCTGTGTTCATGATGCCCACCCAGGTTTTGGTCCAACGAACTGGTCTGCTGGTGGAGCCAGCAGTAGAACCATAAAGGCTAATTCTAATATTGTATTGTCAATGCAAATCATAAGGGATTGCATTATTGCAGTTTTTATCATTGCAGAGTAATGAGGGGTAGTTTGATGTAAACAATCAGGAATTTGGGGATGGTTTCTGGTCATGGTGATTTTAGTCCTTCAATGGTCGTACTTGACTCATTGAAACTACAACTTTCATAAGAAAGAATGTGCCTTAATACATTTTTTATTTACAAATATCATCAGAATTTGAAAGTACTGAAGTATCTTGCTCAGACATTTTCAAATGCAGTACTTCCTTCCTTTAACAATGTTGTTACTGGTATTGTGAAGTGGATCTTTAACAAAAGTAGATAAAGGCTAAGATAAAGTGAAGTGTTCAGAATTAGTTTCCTTGTTTACACTGGGGTAAGTCTACTTCAGCATGTTTTCACTTTACAAGTATTTCTTCATGTTTTAATTGTGACTGGCGATTTTGGATGGGAATACTTTTGGATGTGAAAACATTGTTCTGGTCAGAAAAGCCCTTTTTTGTCCTATTTCCACTATGTTCATTCTATTTCTCCTGACTGGTCTTACTAGTTCCAACTTTATTGTTTGAAATAAGAATTACCTCACTGTACGTGTCTCAACTGATGTCATGACTAATATACCACACAAAGAAGAAGGAGCTTCCATCTTGTTACAAAACATTATTTTCCTAAACTTTTCTATAATTTTTGCATTTGGACACTCATCTAAGAACCAAATTTTCTTCCAATATGAGGAGTGGAAAATCACCCAATGATTCTTCTTTTGCATCATGTTAGTGATATCTGCCAGTAGCTGAGTTTACCTGCTAGGTGCCTATGTGTAAAAGACTGCATTCAATGGCTTTGTACAGACGGAATTCAGATGGACTTATAATTACCAGTTTCCTCAGCAATAAGACTCAGGGAAATCCTCACAGCGCTGGAGTAAAGGAAGAAATTATTGCAGACCAAAACTCCTTTCTGAGGTATTCTCTCGTAGCATCAGATCAGTCATGTGCCATGCAATTAAGCTGTCACCTAAGACACAGCACTACAGGAGAAAAAAAAACAAACCCACACCAAAACCCAACAAGTTTACTAACTGCCAGTGACTCAAATTTGCCATACATTTATGTCACATATATCCTGCTTAATATATTTGATTTTTCCTCCCAATTTTCAGCAGCTTTATGTGGTACAGTGGAAGAATGCTCTGTCCTTGGTAAACTGCTGCCTCTTCTGTTTTCACAGTGCTTTCTGAAGGGTGAGGGAAGGGCATGCTCGTCACATCACAGGCGTTGTGCTTCCCTCTGCTGTACAACCGAGAGAAAAGCACAGGCGTGCAGAAATCCTTTTCCCGAGATCCTGGTATTCTGAAAGGGTACTGTGGGTCTATCTGGAGCGTACTGCCCTAGCATCAACACTGCCTATGAGACAAATCTAACAAAATACACATTTCAGATGGATGAGACATTTTGTACTGAAAAAAATATTTTGATTTTGCCTTTGTGCAATTAAATAGTATTCACAGCTTAATAAGTTTTGGAATATTTTGCTGTTGCCAGATTTTCCCTGCTTCTCTCACCCCCCTCGCTCAAAGTACAGTGCTTATGAAATGCACAATTTTGCATTTTATGCCGGGAAAGCCTTCGCTCACCTTTTTCCAGCAAGCTTTGGTGTTTACCTGGGAACTCAGAGCTGTGGGATGGAGCATCGTAGTACCAGTTCTCGTTTTTTCCACAATGCAGTAGATGGTGACTGGGGCAGCCAGGGTTTGGCAAAGGCACCCGTTACGAGCTGGAGGTGTCTTGGGGAGGAATTAAGAGCATGGAAACAGTGATGCCTTGCCACAGGAAGTAGAGGGGTGATTTATGGCACTCCCTGATGAT
Organism: Psophia crepitans; assembly: GCA_013399095.1. Taxonomy (NCBI): domain Eukaryota; kingdom Metazoa; phylum Chordata; class Aves; order Gruiformes; family Psophiidae; genus Psophia; species Psophia crepitans. Next base: position 1,764 of record VWZZ01007079.1, on the reverse strand, counting down.
GCCAGTGCTTTTGAGTTTGTGCCCCTGTGTGACTGCTGCTTGAGAGAGCAGAGGCTGGCTGTGGCCAAGGTGGGAGAAACTGAAGAAGTGCCCTCGGGAGCAGGGTGCTTTGAGATTCTCTGTTTGGTCTGTAATTCTTGGGTGCAAAATAGAGACATTGAAGCTGCAGCATCCAACCGTTCCTCAGCTGGGAAAGCAGAATCAAGAGAGCTGTGGAAGAAGCTTCGACTCCCAGGTCTTGCCTATGCCGAAACCAAGCATTCCTACATTCCCAAATGCACAACAAGAAGTGGTTGCCCAGGCTGCTCAGAGCACCAAGGGAGGGTGAGGATGGGTTCATGGGTAAACAGAGATGACGTGAAAGTCTTTCCTCTGGCAAAACCAGTCCTGTCCTCCTGATTTCAGGTCACCCCTCTCCTAAACCAAAGTGTCTCAGAGGTACAGGTAGAAAGCTGACAAAGCTTCTCCCAGCTGGTAAATGGCGGTTCACCTCAGGAACTGCTTCTCTGCATGGTGCTGGGGTGAAATCTATTAATGGGCACATTCTGTGTATGTGTCTATGTTGTCCCACGTCCTGTGAAAGTAGCTGGGCTCCTCTGAATGCCAAGACACAGCCGAAGGAGGAAGGAATCCATGTCCTACAGCAGTGTTCCAAATACCATTTCCTGAGAGAAAAGATATCAGACGTCTGCAAGGGAGCACGTTGCCGTGATTCCTACTGCCATGTAGCACGACAGCTGCTGAAACCAGCAGTAGAAATACCAGCTCTCTGCACCCTCGTGTGAAAGTTCTCCACAATTACATTGCCACCAAGCCACAGGCCATCTAAAGCAGGGAAAATGGCTGTGACACTTGCTCCTCCAATACACTCGCACTCCAGATGTGAGTGCTAAACAACTGGCGTCAGCTGCTGTTGAACATGAGAAGCATTAAAAACAGGGAAACTGTTCAGGGGATTATTCAGCCCATTCCTTGGCAGGTCACCCCCTTCCACATCTGGCTTCTTCACTGCTTCCAGAGACACCTGGAACTGAGCTCTGTATGAACCCCCCCAACACAGGCACAGACATCTCCAGCAGGACAAACATATGCCCACCTGGGAGAGGTTCCTGCACGGTCTCACACTGTCGGGTGCAGACACGCGTGGTGGAGATGGCAAGGCTCTGAAGGCATGCCGCCTGGTGTACCCAGCGGGGAGAAGGAGCCCCTGCCAGATCTGTCAGGCACAGCCAGGGTGGGGGCACTGCTCCTTGCTGTCCACACGCCGACACACCACAGCGGGGTCCAGGGCTCCAAGGGTGCTTCCCCAAGCTGGGTAGAGCTTAGGATGGCCCTCAAGGCACAGGGACCACACAGCGGGACCAGAGGCTGCCAGGAGAGACTGGGAGTGATCGGAACTGCAACGCAAGCAGCTTCACCTCCGGCCCACTCTGCCCTGGGCACCTGCTGCCCTGCGGGTGTGCGGCTGCAGCAGGATTTCCTGTGGGAGGAGGCACTGCCGAGGTGGCCCTGGGGCTGTGGGGGCCCATGGCTCAGCCCCGCAGCAGGCTGGTGCCAGCCAGGGTGGGGTGTGAGGGGCAGGGAAAGGCACCAAGAGAAGGGGGAGAAAGCAGCAGCCAGAGGCAGTGTCAGGAAAAAAGGAATTTATTTCCTTTTATGAAGGGAAAGGTTGAAGGAGCCCTGCTACTGTCGTGGGCAGGGCAACGTATTGCAGGACTGGGGAGAGTCCTGAGGGCCGGGAGCTGGCCACACCATTCCTGATGC
>VWZZ01007078.1:736104-762889 GCA_013399095.1 Psophia crepitans | reverse complement strand
CATGGGCCGCAGGTGGAATTTCTACCCCCCATCAGCCCTCCTCCATGGGCTGCAGGGGACCAGCCTGCCTCACCATGGTCTTCACCACAACCTGCAGGGGAATCTCTGCTCCAGCACCTGGAGCATCTCCTCTCCATCCTTCTTCACTGACCTTGGTATCTGTTAAGTTTTTCTTACATCTTCTCACTCCTCTCTCTGGCTGCAAAATGCTCCTGCAGCTGTTTTTTTCCTTCTTTAGTATGTTATCACAGAGGCACTACCACAGTGGCTGATTGTCTCAGCCTTGGCCAAGTGTTTTGGAGTGAACAGGCATTGGCTCTTTGAGACATGGGGGAAGCTTCCAGCAGCTTCTCGCAGAAGCAGCCAGTCTGTGCAGTTCCACTGCCCCCCACCCCCCAAAAAAAAAACCTTGCCATGCTAACCCAAAACAAGGTTAAAGCTACAAAGAAACTCGGGCACCTGACTGACACTGAAATTAACCTCACTTTAGTTACTGCCTATCTTTGGAGACCATCGAACATCTAAACAAGTAGGGTTTCTCCCATACAACTTTCCATCAAGTTTCTGCTTTAAATGGCTCCATCTTGGCATGTCTTGGTAGCTCTATATCTACCTTTCATACAAGCTTTCTCAGACTTTTAAGTAAAAATCCTTAAACAGTCTAAAAACATCCTTACAAATCCAAGATTCACTCCAAAACATGCTCTTATTGTCCTGCTTCTGTCATGTGCAAAAGGTCATCAAGAGCATTCATCCAGACACTGACTTTTAGGTGCACTTCTAACCTCCAGAGAAAATGAAAAACTGTTACTGAATCTATTTATTCTATCAGTGATCTGCACTGTGGCACGCTGCTAGGACAATAAGTTAAGCATGAGCCAGCACGTGCCCTCATGGCCAAGAAGGTCAATGATACCCTGGGATGCATCAAGAAGAGTGTGGCCAGCAAGTCGAGGGACATTATTCTTCCCCTCTACTCTGCCCTGCTGAGGCCACATCTGGAATACTGTGTCCAGTTCTGGGCTCCCCATTTGAAGAAAGACAGGGAATTACTGAAGAGAGTCCAGCAGAGGGCTACCAAGATGATGAGGGGGCTGGAGCATCTCTCATATGAGGAAAGGCTGAGAGAGATGGGTCTGTCTAGCCTGGAGAAGACACGACTGAGAGGGGATCTGGTCAATACTTGTAAATATCTAAAGGGGGGACATCAAGAGGACAGGACCAGACTCTTTTCAGTGGTGCCCAGTGACAGGGCAACAGGCACAAACTGGAACACAGGAAGTTCCATCTCAATATGAGGAAAAACTTCTTTACTCTGAGGGTGACGGAGCACTGGGACAGGCTGCCCAGAGAGGGTGTGGCATCTCCTCCTCTGGAGAGATTCAAAACCCACCTGGATGTGATCTTGTGCGATCTGCTGTAGGTGATCCTGCTGTAGCAGGGCGATTGGACTAGGTGATGTCCAGAGGTCGTTTTCAACCCCTACCATTCTGTGAGTTTGTGTGATTCTGTGACGGCCTTACTGCTTCCAGTGGCAATCCCTCTTGAGAGCTCTGCACTGTGCCATTCACCTATCAGTCGCACAAGGACACCAGACATCTGCGACTGAGCAAAAAATTCAGGTCTCACAGGGCTTGTGTTAATGAGCTAACCGTTTTATTTCATCCTGCTGCAGTTCTAGCTGCAAAATGCCAATGTTCCTATTCCTATGACACTTCTTCAGAAAGCTAGGGGAGCGAGTGAAGTTTAAGTGAAAAGGGTGTTTGATCGGGTTTGGGGTTTTTTCTACACTTTTATTACTTTTTGGGGAAAGAACTATTCTCCAAAAACAAACAAAAAAAAGATTTAAATGGTGAATTCTATTAACAAGCTTTATGGAGTTTATCATTAGAAACTGAGTTCTAGTGCGGTGATTTCCCTTGATTACAATTACAGGAGCTAAGTTCCTTAATGCCAAGTAGTTGTCTGTGCTTTTGCCAAATAAGAACTACTTCAGAGCTATAATGGTTCCAGCATATTGTGTAAATGCATATTTTATTTAGATTTCTTATCCCAAGAGTAAAAAATATGTATTCATTATAACATAATTTCTTCAGTCTATGCCATGGGCTATTAAAAATAAGTTTTATATGATTTAATTACTCTTTTGAGGTAATAGGTGCATAGAAAGCTTTAAAGCTTACTTTGCTTTAAAACCTTAACATCTACATGATCAGTGTTGTGCACATTGTCATCTCCCAAAGTAAAACCTTTATCTTTTGAATGTGAAAAGCACGCCCTTTGTTAATATCGTTGATATATGATACATGGCTCACTTCCCAAAATCTAGTGAGGATTTCTCCCTCTAAAAAATTATTTGTTTAGTAACCACTAACTGATAGGACAACAGGAATTTGGCGATCCATTTCAGAGCACAGTTCCTATAATGTAACCATCCACATGTACTAGCCAAAGTCTTTCAATAAAAAGGAGAAATAATGGAACCTAATATTCCTCTTCTTGTAATGATCCTTTAGGCCTCATCTATACACAAAGTTAATTACTTTAAGCTGGCAGAGGGAAAGCCTTACCATCATGCTTACAAAGGTACGTAGCAATTTTTCCTTCAAGTACATCTGTGGAAAACTTTACGATATTTCTTATCATCAAAATCTACAGAAAAATATTATTCAGAGGGTGTTTAACTGAAAGAGGTTATTGCATTTAATTAAACTGACCCTAATATTGTGATAACTCTCTCCTACCTGTAGCTATCTAAAATGTAGGTGTCTACTGTAAAATAATCGACTAAAGCTCTAATGTCAATGCAGAAAGATGAGACGCTTCAAAGGGTAATTAATCCTGTGCTAAGACAGGAAGGATGAAACACCCTCTGGAAATACTTCTTTCCATCAACAGTACTTTTTCACATCATGCATAATAAAACTGTGAAACTCATTACCACAGGATGCTGTGGAGGCCCAGATGAAAGGCACTAATGCATTTAAAAGCCCTAGACTAATTCACAGAGAATGGGTGCAGTAAGCAAATGGTCTGAAAATAGTCACCAGCTCAGGAAGTCCATAAACAATATATCTGGAAGGTGGGAAGCATCCCTTTGTATACTGCTTGTTTCTTATACTCTGCTCTAAACATCTGGTACCAGCCCCTGTTGGAAACAGAGCACAAGACTAGATGGTCTGTTGGTCCAGCCCGGTGGGATAGCTCTTTTGCTCTAAAGTTAAATCACATCCTCAGTCTACATACATATCGCTCTTAAGAAAAGAAACCATGTGTACTCAAACACTAGATAGTTTTTTACTTCTATGAAGGGATACTATTCTATTTAGTATTATGATATCTTATTTTGCTCCAAGATACTTTTTGGTCTGAACTGTAGCCATTTTGATTTAGCCAATAAATTCTCTTTATAAGCAGTAATCTGCAGAAAAATATTTCTGTATCTTCTAACAGCACTATTTCCTGAAAAAAGATCAAATAGCTTTGTTTGGATATAATGTATTGTTACCTGCTGTCTGTATCTCTGGTATACCAGTTATCTGTAATCAGTCATCCAAAGCTAAGGTTCAATTTTTGTAGAAGACATTCTATAACATATTCAATCAATAATCAAACACATAGCAAGAACATGAACATGCTTTGCCCTAAGATATGATTGCAATAAAATCATGCCTGAGAATAATAATGTACTTGGAATAGGACATTTACTAGACACACCTTGCAGGGATACATCATGATACTGAGTAAACCTTCCACATGTTTGTACTGCCATTTTCAGTATTAATCAGACCTCATTTTCCATGTCTCATCAGCTTTGCTAACTTTCTGGGACTCTGATTACATTTCCAAATATGTGGACAAGGTTTTAAAGAACTGTTAACATTTTAAGAAACTTGTATATGTTCTAAAGACATTTTTTAGACAGTAATTATTGAACTATTGCTCATCAGGACCAAACTATTGGAAAAAGGACCTCATGTCACAAGGTCAGAAAGAAAGAGCATCTTTCAGTCTGAGAGCGACAAGATTGATAGATGCTGTAATGGAATTGAGGACCGTTTGGTGAGAAACATGTTCCAAATGCCTGGGTTTCATTCTTTTTAATTCTTACCAAAGGATATGGTTCACGGCCATCCATGTGACATGAACTTCTCATGCCTGAGCAAATCCTTTGGGAAGCTCTGAAGATAAAATGCTATAAACTGAGCAGACTACAGCAGTGTCCCTAGGAGAGACGCGTGGCTTTTAAAGTTACCTTCTTTCTCTGAAATATCATTGCCATTCTGACATTTCTGTTCAATAATCAGTGGGTTATTTCTACACTCCAGAAGGACTTTCCTCTGACACACAAAACTTTCTTTTAAAGCCTTTGGGGTTAGGTCCTAACGTTACTTGTAACTTCAATTTGCTACTAGCAGCACTGCATTTCCAGAGCCTTTCAGACACTAAAACATTTGTAGGGTAGGAATTAGTTGTGAAAATATACCTCAGCCCTTTTTTCAGCTTTGCCAGATGGTTACATTTCTTTCCATAACATTTGCCAAGGAGCTGCAACTATGTTGGGCCCAGGAAATACATTTCTTTCTTTTGTCTCAAACTCTGTAGGTCAAATAGATAGTTATTCAATGCTAGATGAGTTTCTATGGTGGGTGAAGCCATTTCATTAATATGGAGTACATGCAATAACCAGAGGTATCCTATTCTCTAGGTAACTAATCGCTTTCCCACAGAAAGGCAGTCAGTGTGCCTTTGTAGCTCACAGAGAAGAGTCTGTGTTCCAGGAGTAAACATTTTAAATCTTGTATATAAATTATGCTATAAGAACCTCGTATTGATTGAGGCAGCACACTGCATTTTCCATACAGTGAGGCAGAATCAGTGAAAAGATGTTGAAACCTGGATATGGCTTCGGTTTCAGGTAACATCTTCCAAAACATTGATGTGTCTTTGGAACCCAAGCCCATTCAAAAATCATGTGGGCTATCTTCAAACACAAAGCCACTGTGAACCAAGCCAGATTCAGAACGTAAATCACAACTGTTTTGCAGTCATTTACATTTCCTGTTGGCTGGTGGACAGTATATCTGCTGCTGGACTGAAATTAGTAAATTGCCTTGTGCCACTCTCCAGTGCCAATGGCATTATTCCAGCCTACAGCTAAGATTCTTTCTATTTAACTATCGGCACTCACTTTAGGAAATGTCTTCTCTAATCAATAGAGAAAGACTTCAAAGGAAGATTCGGCTTGGCTGAACTGCCTTCTGTCTATGTCTTACCATTGAATATGTAGGGAGCTCTGCAATCCATCTCATAACTTCAGTAACTATCTGGCCATGAGTGTGCTTTTCTGCAGCTTAGCCTAAACCAAAACCAGATTGTCCACAAGAAACACTACTACAGAGTAGTTCTTCCGGGCTATTGCCATGGTTTAGCCCTGACCAGCAGCTAAGGACTACCCGGGCACTCACGCACTCCCTCCTCCAGTAGGATCAGGGAGAGAACTGGAAGAGTGAAAGTGAGAAAACTCGTGGGTTGAGATAAAGACAGTTTAATAGGTAAAGAAAACGCCGCACCCACGAGCAAAGCAAAACAAGGAATTCATTCCCCACTCCCCATGGGTAGGCAGGTGTTCAGCCATCCCCAGGAAAGCAGGGCTCCTTCACGCATAGGGGTAACTTGAGAAGACAAATGCCATCACTCCAAACACTGTTGCCCTGCCCCACCCATCCTTCCTCTTCCCCAAGCCCCTTATAAGCTGGCCATGACGCCTTATGGTATGGAATACCCCTTTGGTCAGTAGGGGTCAGCTGTGCCGGCTGTGTCCCCTCCCACCCCCTTGTGCACCCCCCACACACACTCCCCTTGTGCACGCTGGTGGGGTGGGGTGAGAAGCAGAAAAGGCCTTGACTTTGTGTAAGCACTGCTCAACAACAACAAAAGCATCTCTATATTATCAACACTGTTTTCAGCACAAATCCAAAACAGCCCCATATTAACTTCTATGAAGAAAATTAATTCTATCTCCGGTGAAACTAGGACAGCTACATTCAAAGAATTAACCTTTGTGTGACCCTCTGATCCTAGTCTTCACAAAAATCCATACAACTCAAGATTTCAAGATCCTTCTTTGTAAAAGGGAATCCAGTACCTGAGACACTATCATGCTTTGGATGATGATTTGCACTATTAGAGAAATACACGCCTCTTTGAGGGGCATAAACTAAGAGCATCTACATTAGGTAGGAAGACTAATCAGGAAAAACAAAAACAAGAGAGGCATTTTGAATCAAGCGCACCAATACTCCCAAACTTTTATTACACAGTTCCTGCCATCTAATGTTGAAATCTCTCCAAGCCAAAAAACCCCAAGCTTCTCTGGATCTGATGAACAGTGACTTTCAGATCTGCTTGCTTCAATCCAGACATCTTTTGGAATAATGTAAATGTGAAGGTTTGACATTTCCTCTTCTCTGATAATATCAGTGTTTTCCTTTAATCTCATTATTCTTAGTGTTTGTTAATAGTTAATTCATAGTAGAACTCACAAAAGGTGAAGCAAGTCATGAAAAAAGATAGCAGTAAAAATTAAACATAAAATGAAGAAGAGAATAAAGGATACAACATGCAGGTGATTTATGACTAACCCAGTACTATATATTCCTCTTACATGAGAAATTTCTATGTTAAAAAGCATTATTTTTCATAAACTTACAAACTCAGAAACTAACAGCAGTCAAAATTAAGATGTCCTTTTTAACCTTAATTCAGTCACTTGTGTATATTCTTATATCCGCACATATAAATATACACAACTGGTCACATAATATTTCTTCAAGTAAATTGCTGCAGCCAGGATCACATCTTATATTTCGTTACAGGTTCTCTGATTCTTCCAACCACACCTCATCTTCCCAAACTGCTTCTTGATCCTACCCGATTTCTTTCTACTTTATGTTTTCTCATCCCAGCCTAATTCTCCCAGGCTAGTTTTCAAGTTTTCATTACATTTTCAGACTTTCCCTCTACAGCTCTCTTCCTTAACTTACTAGCATCAAACCTAGAGTCTATTCCTTCCTCTGCACCACCACTCTGTTTTCACTGGGATGCCAAGTCTCTAGCTCAGTTTGAACCTGCGATTGCAGGTAAAATTGAGCAGTACCACTGTCACTTCTTCCTCCAACCCATATGTTCCCTGTGGATTTGGGATTACACTAAGAGCTGTGGAGGTCGGATGGAGACTATTAGCTAATGAAAGACCACAACACCACATAAGGGATTTGTAGTTCTAGGCTGGGGATAAGAAGAGTCAACACAACTCAGCAAACTTCACTGAGCTTAAACAGATATCTGTATAATTGGAAAAGAATAGTAATTTGCAATGTATACAAGGAGTTAAATTAAGATAGAACACTTCATTTTAAATGTAATTACTTTCTACCGTGGATCAGTTTGGGTGCTGTAATTCTGAAAAGAAACGTTGACTTGCTCTCGCCTTTCTTAGACCTTTTCACATTTTTTGGTTAATTTTGTTTGGCTTGTCAAATACATGAAGGTTGGATTATTAATAATATTCTAATGTGGCAGGTGAATATTTGTGTGTGGGAAGGTGTCATTTTAAAGTGACAGCTGAACCTTTTGCTGAAATACAAGGTTTCCTCCCAGGAGAAAGTGATCTTATCTCTTCTTTTATCTCTGGGTACGGTACACTATATGATAGAAGATGTTAATATTAGAAGTGGAACAGATGGTTCAGATTGAGACTGGGGGCACAGCTACAACTCAGAGATTGGGAAACAGATTCAAAAGAAGCCGACAAGAGCAGATATTTCAATTAAAAGGTTCATTTTGAGGAAGCAGGTGTGTGGGTTTTATTATTGAGACCTCCACATTCTCATTTAGAGTAACCAATTTATGAGGCTTGTTACGAACTTGTCTAACCCTGTTGCTGGCATTTTACTATCTATGCCTACTTGAAATGAATTTTAAATGTCATTGGGCAGCTCTTACTCTCTTCCTCTCTCTCTGGTTACATCTGAGAATCTGACGGCTCTATTTCATTAGAAGGGCTGACAAGCCTGTGGCTCTCATTAGGCACAGCAGAATATGGATGCTTTGGGAGCTTTCTAAATGGGCAGCTCTACAATAACTCAGTCCTGCATTACTGCTGTTATTACTAAGCACAGAAAGTGCTCAAACTGACATTTGACAGATTTTCAGCAACATCACAATGCATAACTAACATATTATAAAATTAATATCCTTCTAAGAACAGATTGTGTATGGTTCTGTATAAGATTCAGCTGCTTTTTCCTCATCCCTAAGGCTCTCCTAGGCACTATTCTTGCTAACATATTATTCAAAGCTTTTAAGAAGATATGGCTGAAGACTGACTGATTTACCTAGTCCAAACTCCCTATCCAAGATACCAGATGATAGGACTTGATTCATAAAATAACCTAAAGTCCATCTTAAATTCAGCCAGAAGAGTTTTGCCCTAACTTAAATGTCATTCAAGAACCACACAGCTCTTAGAGCCTTCTTCTAATCCTTAGCCCAGGTTTATGCAGTTTGCTAATTCCATTCTGCTTTCCACTGCTCCTGACAAGCTCCTTCCCCAAGTGTTTCTGTGTTCACAGTTGTATCTCCTTCATGCTGTCCCTAAATATTGAGTTTCATCTTAATTCACATAACAGTACCTGATGCAGCTGTGTGTAAAGTAATTCCTTTCTTCCTAATCCCTTGCCCTTCTCTCTCAGAATTTCATCCCCACAAGAACTTACGTGTTGCTTGTACAGCAGATCTTGCAAGTAATCAAATGTGGATTCTGGAGGGCTAAGGAGAGAAAAAAGTCTGAGGCTTAGAACTCCTTCCTAAGAATTACTTGCTGACATCTTTGTTTGAATCCAAAATGCTCCGTGACAGCAGGAGCACAAGAGATAGCACCATGTACCTGATGCATACGTTGCACTTACTGTACTGAATCAAAATTCAAGTACACACATGGAAAAATCAGGAGGGCAGGAAAAACATAGGAGCAGCTGTAATCTCATCCTTCGACTCTTATTCAGGCAAAGCTCCCAAATCCAGACTCACAGTTACTGGTCCAGATTCATAGTTACTTGCCCAGATTTGCTGGTGTCACCTAGCTGTTTGTGTTGTTCTTACAACGTGCAGCAGCTGTGCAGCCAGCTTTACATCACTCTCCAGTACACACCAGGCCAGCCCATATTCAACCCAAGTAATTACGTCTGGAAGAATCGGTTTGGTGAAAAATCCGAAGATACACCTCATCTAATTAAATTTTTACCTAGATTATGACTCGTTGAATCATGAAACACAAGTGGACTTGACTCAACTTTGTGCCTCTAGATAACCATTCTGTAATACGATGAATAATTGTCTGTCTCCCAGATATCAAATGACTCAAAAGAACTAAAATATTTCCAGGGTCTCCTCAAAATTCTAACATTTGTGATGGAAAACTAAACTAAAAGTTGTCTTAAAACTAGTGCATCAATATTTTTTACACTGTTCTAAACTACACAAGCTTTGTCCTCTCAACCAAGCAAGGCAGTCCATGCTCTTTACTGATTTTTGACTGCTCGTTAAATCAAAGGTGCAAATATGAGTCTTCTGACAACAAGTGCATCCGTGTTGTTCTGTACAAATGTCACACAATGATGGTACAAGCTGTTAAGACAAAGTGATTGACACATCATCTTAACTACCCTCTCAGGCACTCTTTCTGAGACAATCAATTTGGTGTTCTGTCTCATTAAATTTCACTATTTTGGTACCTTATATTAGTTGAAAGAGACAGTCTCAGTGCCCTTGAACTGAAGGTATTTAAAGATCATTCTCACAGATAGAAATCCTGATCAGATAAGAGTCAGACCTGCTGTAACCTGTCAAAAAGAAGGAGAAAAATTGAAAGCTATCCACCACAGAACTGACTGAGGGACACTGAGATCTTCAAAAGGGTGCCAAGTCCTTTTGGTATGATATTAGACAGAACCCAGCAGCAGCAAGTAGTCAATGTAAGCCATGAAAACCAAACCGTGCTGGCATAGAAAGGTATTACAGCAGCACGGCTAAGTTTATTGCTCTGCTGTTTCTCTACTTGCTAATAATAAATTACCGCATTAATAACCCTTTATACTTATCCTGTTGGAGATTATATGATTACGGATAAAACTTTTAACTACATTAGCAACACTACACTAATTGCATTAACTGGCATAATAAAGTTAATGTATAAATATGGTGTCCTTGATACACACGTGGTTAGATTGCACATCTCATTAAGATTAATATTGTTGGAATAATGTCACGCTATTTTTATCCAAGGCAGTATTACCAAACAACCATGACCCCCTGACTTGAAGTCTTAAAATTTAATATTAGGTAACAGGATTAAACCAGTCTTTTTCAGATGCAAACATAAAGGCAAATTTAGAGGTGGTTTTATATAAATCAGAAGTTAATCAAGCAAGGCCAATTTAAGTCTTATGACAGCCTTACCCTGAAAAGATTGTATCAATGTAAATGTCCCAGGAAGCCTGAAACAGCAGACCAGGATTTGTTAGTCTGAGCAGCTGGCAAACACCATTTTCCTCATACTTATTCCCAGTTTGACATGACCTTTGACAAATAACACTGTCTCACTCTGTACTCACATCTACTTCGACTTGCAGGAAACCTTAATCAAAAGAGGCTGCGGACTAGAAGGAAATTGAGAAAAAAGCAAAACCAGTTTTTTCTACACTGCTGTCCCACGATAAAAGAACACAGAGTTTGGCATAAAATCTGACCTGTAGGCCAACACTTAACGGGATGAGCCTAGGAATGGAGAGAGAAATGTATATCAAAGCCAAACATGCAAAGATTGTGTAATAGATTACAGCAGTAGATTGTGAATAAGCAACAGGGATGAAACAGTAGAGTTTGGTCAAGAGAAGAAGTGACAAAGATTATGGGGTCTAGATCACAGAATCATAGAATCACAGAATGGTTTGGGTTGGAAGGGACCTCAAAGCCCATCTAGTTCCAACTCCCTGCCATGGGCAGGGACATTCTCCACTAGACCAGATTGCCACAAAGCCCCATCCAACCTGGCCTTGAACACTGCCAGGGATGGGGCATCCACAGCTTCTCTGGGCACCCTGTGCCAGGGCCTCACCACCCTCACAGTAAAGAATTTCTTCCTAACATCTAATCTAAATCTCCCCTCTTTTAGTTTAAACCCATTCCCCCTTGTCCTGTCACTACACTCCCTGAAAAACTGTCCCTCTCCATCTTTTCTGTAGCCCCTTCAGGTACCGGAANGAGGGACAGAATCCCCTCCCTCGTGCTGCTGGCCACACTGGTTTTGATGCAGTCTGGGACATGGTCCGCTTTCTGGGCTGCCAGCACACACTGCCGGCTCATGTTGGCCTTCTCATCAGTTAGCACCCCCAAGTCCTTCTCCTCAGGGCTGCTCTCCATCCATTCTCCACCCAGCCTGGAGTTGTGCTTGGGATTGACCTGACCCACTTTCAAGACCTTGCCCTTGGCCTTGTTGAACTCCATGTGGTTCCCATGGGCCCTCCTCTCAAGCCTGTCAAGGTCCCTCTGGATGCCATCCCTTCCTTCCAGCGTGTCAACCACACCACACAGCCTGGTGTCAGCAAACTTGCTGAGGGCGCAACTCGATCATGTTTTCTTCTCATGATTCTTGATTTCTGGTGGCTTAACATGTTCTTTCCTACGTCTGCTCATTTCCACAGTCACAGTGGGGTACCTCTCTACCCCAGACACTGGTTAGCTCTGGGCCAAGATAGTGTTTGTGGGCCACTCACAACTTGTTCTGAGCCACATGGTTCTTCCCCTCTGAAGACCACACTTTGAACATAGGAGGCAAACAGAAGAGCTCAGACATCTTCATTCTGGACACGAGCAGAGCAGCCTCCTGTTTCAGTCAGGTATGTCAGGTCGTTACGGTGAATACCTGCCCTTGCACTGCAATTCCTCCTTTGGTAAAACAACAAATCTAACGCCTATTTACCTTGTAACAGTGTTGTGAGTGGAATTGCAATACGGATTGCAGGTGCCCAGATACAACACCTCAACAACAACTGTGCTGAATAACTAGGCAAGAGAAATACTGTTTCCTTTGGGGATGGACATATTTTTACCTTGATGTTCCCTTAAAACACATGACCTTTTGGCCTGCCAAATAGCTGCAGTAAAGCAGTGAAATTTCTTTCAGTAAAGCTCTGAATGGAACAACATTAAAATCCAATATTTATTCATATTACAGCACAGTAATTTGATATGTAATAAGCATTAAGGTAAATATAATTCTGTAGCTGACGAATCTAAAATTTGCTCTATAGCTCAGATCTCTGGGGGAGACATGATACTTGACATTTAATTTGAAAAGCAAGGTAGCCTGATGGAGAAAAAAACTTATCCATGTTGATAGTAAAAACGCATTGGTGCATTTTATTTGATATGGTGGATTTGCTTAGCTTTATTTTCACATTTTAATAAGCTCATCTCATAAAAGTATAATGAAAATAGAAAGATCATCTATCACAAAACTAGACGGGTACAGAGTTTTTCTTTGGGTTCTTGTGTAGAAGAAAAATAATTTTCTTCCTACTGTTAACAATAAATGTAAATTAAACAGTATGAAATTTCCTGAAACATCGCAAGTTGCTAATGGGACATCATGATACCTAAATATCAAAGAAGTTGACTTTTCATGATGCATAGTTCTAAAACAACGATGACATAATTTTCAATTTGCAGTGTTAAATACCTTATTGTCAATACAATATGCAGTGCATTGGCAAAGAAAATGTTGTCCTATCTTTTTTGATATGGGCAGGTGAAGCTGGCCCTTACAGGTGGAAGAATTTCCCACCTGCCTGATCAAGCCAGGAGACAGGACACATAACACGTGGAGAATCTTAGTGCTAGAAGTAGTAAATTTGGCTGGAAATATTACACTCAAATAGTCACCTGTGCGAACCTCCTGTCTTTAGACACTCCATAGGTGAGAATTTCACTCCAAAAATTCTGCTCAGATATCACGTTCTAACAAACTACTTCTTTGCTTGTGTTCCTATTGCTGGTGTCATATCGATTGACTACATTATTTCTTTTTTTTTCACAGTGTAGCATTAATGTAAATCTAAGCATCTTCTAGAAATCACTTGAGCTGATGGATAGAAAATCACCTGTCATCTGCAGGAAGATCTAGTAACTGCTAATGTTGTCTTACAATGGAAAAACAAGAGTTTTCTTGATGGTTAATCTCCTTCCATTGATTGATGAAAAAAAGCCTTTACTCTCTTGTTTGCTAGGTATAACTCAGTGTGGAAAATTAGGGGGAAATGGACTTAGCACATTCAATTTCTATGTGTCAGTTTAATGGAATAAATATGTAATGGTTAGACTTAATGCTGTCTCTAGCACTTTTACTTACTGTAAGGACTGTTGACATACTTAGTCCTTCTGATTTGTAAGAGAAGATGGCCTATGATGGCCAGTGCTGTAGTCTTATGCTATTAATTAATAACTATGCACCACCACAAGGTATTGGTTAGTGGAGCCTCCTTATTCACTCCTGTTTCTCAGAGTGACCCCTGTATGGGGATTAATGGTGGGGCTGCATCTATCTTCTACCTGCAGCATCACATCAGCTCAAGAGTACGTGTAAGGGCATCATGATGTCTTTTAGTGACCAGTCCCCAAGCAGCAGAAAGAACAGCATTTAGAGTCAAACTTGAGAATCTTTATACCAAGGCAACATTAATGTCCTGCCAACGTCTGGATTCAGCTGCCTCCGCATCTCTGGCCCCCATCTGGGAAGAACAGGTTCCACTACTACTGTAATGAGAAGGGTCACAATGCTCCAGCGGGCAGAAGATACTGAGATTCAAGAGCAAGGAAGGGTATATGAATTGAGTAGTGCTGACGGATACAAAAAGGGACCCTATATCTAAAGTCTAACCTCTGATCAGAAGCGTACCTCATTTATGTGTATATGAGCTGCAGTGCTCTTTTTCCCAGGCACCATCCGAGTTGTCCTCATCAACTGCTTCTCAGTAGCTCCTAATTATTCCTCACCTACTGTGAACTTCTCCCTAATTACTCTTTCCCTGTCTCTCCAGGGCTTCCCTCAGAATGACAATGCCATTTGCAAATCTGAAGTGACTCTGAGCTCTAAAGTTAACCTTCTGTGCACTTCTCTGTCCCTTCAAGGTTTTTACATTCTTATGAAGTCTAATTTGAAAATGCCTCAGTAAAGTCAGTTAACTAAAGACCATTCTTCTCAAGTTGCCTTGAGGATGGAGAGGTAGATTGTACAAGAAGCCTTGGAGAAGTTGACTGCATTTTTGTTATATTTAGACTGAAAGAGTGTTAGTAAACACTGATTTCTGTAAAGAGGTCACAGAAACCAAAATGCCAAGAGGTCACTGACCTTCCTCTAAACAGCTTCTCTAACCTCCTAACCTTGCAAAGGGAAATGTCTCACAGGACTAATCACTTCCTTCTATTGCGTGTGTCCCTCTAACTCATTCTCAGCTCCTTTTCAGATCTAAATTTCCTAATGTCACACTTTTCTTTCTCCCCAGAGTGACACTGACAGGGAAGATACCCAGCTACATCCATCCTTCTCCCCTCTCCTAATGGAGAGAAGAGCTTTGGAGATCCTATTGTCCTTGTTACTGTTCCAGAACAGCAGTAAGATTTTCTTCAGTCCTTCCCACTTCATTGCTGCCACTTTAATTGGATCGGCTCCACTGAGTCCTTTTCCTAGGATGAGACAAGAATAATTTGTTTATGCTAAATGGATCAAGCTGCACTCCTGCATGCTTTGAGCAATGTCATCATAGTTTGGCTGGGTTTCTTCCTAATGTTTTTCTGGACTAGAATGCCACTGACAATCATTTCAGCTACTGCCAGTCTTTCTGGCAGCCCATGATCCTTCTCCTCGGGCACCTTTTGTACCTGTGATGTATGAAGAAATTCTCCTGAGCCACCATCTTCAGCACGGACCATGGAGAGCAATTCCATTGCCATTCTTTGTTTCTATTTCTATTCTTTCTTTACTTGTTCTGGTTTTGTTCTTCATTGGCTTTCATCTGCCAATATCTGAACTTAGTAGGCAGATACTGCTGAATAAGTAACAGACAGCCAAGGAGCAAGCTTGAATACTGGATTCCATCTGTTTACTTTGAGCAACCTAATTAACTCACTCTGCAAGACAAACCCCAGGAGCAATCTGGGAGAACTTTCTGTGCAAGAACAGCTTTCAAATGGCAGAATGGATGAGATTGCACCAGGTTTGGTTCCCCCACCCTAAAGTCTTCCAAAAGTATTTCAGCAGGCTCCCCTACTCTCAAACTTCCTCACAGGCTGTCATGATGTGTAGCACACAGCCTCAGTAACTAACCTATGAAAATTCTGGCTATAACACAGCTCTCATATTGCTTCTGACATTTTAATGGAAAATAAAACAAACAAAAGAAAAATTCATGGCCAAACATGCCAAGAACTATGGAGTAAGAACACAGAACCTCTAGAGGAAAACAGCATTAAGCATGTGAACACAAGGCAGTTTATGCTCTGTGAGCAATCAGAAAATGAAGATATAATGCAGAGATAATGCCTCTGTCCACAGACTGTAGAAATACGATTTTCCTTTAACTCTCTCATTTGGATCTATGAGCTACCCCAGTAGCTACTGCACTGAATACACTTGCAGTGGAGAGTTCAAGTATGGGTAACATCTAGGGTAGCAGACTGGTACAATCCAAGAACTCATGAATGTCAATAACTGGGCCAAGCTTCACCTCCTTAGGAAAAGAAATGCATCTTTCAAACATACGCATCTTCCAAGCACTGTGTAGTCGCCATTCTGACAGCCCAGAAATATTCTTATAGACACCACACAGCTATTTCCATGCATCACCTTGCTGAAAGCTTGAAGGAAGCATCAAAAAGATACCCAAAAAACAATTTTGGAAATATCCAAAATTAAAATGAATGGATCTTTCAACAAATGATCCCATCCTTACACTAAGCATTTTAGTAGCAGAGAGAACCAAATACAAGAGATAGCCCTCTCCAGTTAATACATCAGCTATCCTATATCCACAGAAGAAAATAGCAAGCACAGGTTGAAATGTTGATTCAACACAGGTCATTTCTTACATCACTTTTGCTTCTCTCAGATTAGGTTGTCACAAGTGAAGGACACAGCTGGACAGACAGGGAGGACTGATTAAACTGTCACATGCCAATAATGCATTAAGCTGCTTTGGCAGGGCAGGAGAAGCAGAGTGGCAAGGTTGCTGTCACTGGTTATTTCTCTATGTATGGCCACAAGTGAAGCCCCTGAGGATGTCAAGGAATAATCACAGGCATGTATTATGCATGCACAAGTAGGGGGAAACAGTCATCAGTCAAGGACTTAACTGTAGGGACACAAAGGATGGTGCTGTAGTCCTCCCATCCCACAGGCCCTAGCTCTCTGCTCCTCTAGATTTTAAACAATTTATTTGCTTAAATCCAAATGGATATAAACCACATTCACAGAAGTCTGACAGGTCACTACCATAGCCTCTGTCTTTAAACTCTCATTCATATTAATTTTTCTGAAGAACAGAAGGACAAGACCAAGAACAGCTCTTATGAATTCATTTCATATATCAGACAAAGATAAATACAGCACAAAAGATCTAGAATTTGAGTTCAACCAAAAGAAGCCTTTACAAATGAGAATGCTTTAAAAAATGCCTTCTGAAAGCAAAACAAAATGAAACCCACTGTGTGGTAATTCTTCAAGATGGCTTTGAAAAAGAAACTTTGAAAGTTCTTCCACAGATTTCTCAGAGGATTTCTTCCTTCCACCCTGATCATAACCAGAAACAAAACATATACGTGCCTAAATAAGCGCATCAGACACATCTGTTCAATCAATAATCATGGTTAGAAACAGGTCCTCTGTTTCTCTTTTCACTTACGCAGTAGAATATGAGGAATAGAGATGCCAGACCTCATTCACCTCTTCCTTAAATTATTTTTGTGCCAGCAGAAATCCTCTGAGCCTAAGGATTCACTCTTAACTGTCATCACCATAAGACCTCCAAACCTTATCTTAGTTCTTGCTTACAACAACCAGCATGAAAGCAAAATCCTACGTCATTGCTTACCTTCTATCTCTAAAATGTTCATCACATTTGGGAGGAACCTTTTCAACATGGGTAACGACACACAACTGGAGCAATCGGAGCTGAGCAACATTTACAGTCAGGTGACTTTTTAATTATTTTTATTATTATTGTTGTTGTTGTTGTTGTTGACATTTACGTCACGCTTGTACTCGTGTGCAACACGTCCCACAGCTGTGCTTGCTCTGTACTGAGCCAGCCAGATGTGTATCTGTGTCAACATATTGTCCAAGCAAGTAGTGTTCACTTGCTATTTACATTTCCAATTTAGAACTTACTGTCAAAAAAAGGGATGAATCCTGGTTTTGGCTCCGTCTACAGCTAAAGACTTGTGCCAGTATCAGCCCAGGCATGTGCCATGAGCGGACAATTCCCCGAGCTTGAGCATTCAGCTACTTCTCATGACGGATCTAGCAGAAATTAAACTTTGGTCTGGCTTCAGTGTGGAATTAATTCCCTCTCTTTTTGTGTCTAGGCAGCCTTCACCACGGATCTGAATATCACTGTTTACATTACCCTTTCTTCAGCTCATGAGCAGTTCAAACCAAAACCCTCAGAAGATTATGAAAAGATTCCCACTGGATGTAGCAGACTCCAGGAAAGCCATCTGCAGTATTCAAACACTTACTGGACTATATTCTTTAACCAACATTCCTTTCAGTTTTTTACTACTGCAAACATTATCTTCTAGTCACTGATATTTTAAATTTGCTTTGAAACTCCAGAGAACAAAAAGCACAACGTGCTAATCTCGCTGGCCACCAACATTCACATCCCCCAGATCCAAGCTCTCCAAGTCCGTGCTTGAAAGCTACAAACTCTGGGGTTTGTTCTGACTTACAGAGCAAAGGTTGAATGTGCAATTATTGTAGTTAGTTGTAGCCTGACTTCTTTTTTATATTTTGTTCCTTTTATCCTAGGACTCTCCATGTCTTTATTTTAAACAAATAGCTTCTACAGGGGAAATAGCTTCCCACAGGATCAGGAGAAAGAAGATACTCTTATCCCGTAACAGTAGGGAAGAAGAAACACATCTATTCACAGCACCACAACACAGCACAATTGGATTAGGCTTACAGTTCCAGAGCCCAACTAACGGCCACTTGATTTTATTTAAAACGGGGAAACATGGAGCAATTTACTGCCCTCCACCCATCAGATTTCTGTGATGTAAGGCTGCACTTCCCTCAGAGTTGGGAAACAAAGACAAGCAACAAGATGCTATATGCACAAGGGGTGCCTGTTTACACCAAACTACAAATGAGTGCCCTATTTTGGAGTTGGACTGAATTTAAAAAATATGGGGTTAGTAACTCATAGGAAAGAGAAACAGCTGACTCGTCGTTTCAGGTACGTCTTCAGCAATCAATTAATTGTCTGATCAATGCAGCATGATCTAGGAAGCTTAACTGTAGAGAATTAGTACTTAAGAAGCAGATATCTCCGGAGGAGACCACTGCCAGTAAAGTTAACAGCCTTTGGAAATGCAGCTGCCTCATTTGATTTAGGAGGAAAAATGGTGTGAAACGAGATATAAGGACATCATGGTTAATTGACATCCAGAGCGATACCCTTCAACAGAGAGGCTTCAGACTGAGAATTTATTGACACCCACAGATTGTGATGGCAAGAGGGCTAACACATACATGTTCACAGTTGGAACCCAACAGCAGGAAGCAATGAATTTTTAATCATGCCATCACAAAGTTGAAGCTGATTTTTTCCTGAATGGAACAATGCTCTTTTAAAGACTAAATAACAAGCTCCCTATAGGTTGTGGGACTTTTTTTCAGTTATACTCGTTACAACTACCTGTTAGTAACCACGTGAAACTAGTTACATCTAATACTTTTTGTATTAGGCAGAAGGGGGCAGGGGACTGGAGAGATTTTGATGCCACCAGAGCTACTGGAAATCTAATTTTCCCTTGTGAATATGTGTCATACAATTTAGAAGGAATGAAGTAACTGTATTTGAATGATAAAAACCATCCAGCAAAATATCTCACATAAAACTTCTAACAGAATACTCTGAAATTCTGGATTTTTTTGTTGTTTTTTCTCAGAGGTACACAATGCCAGTTGCTCTGTGTGGATTCCATGTAAGACTTACTGTGCTGGTTGTGGCTGGGATACAGTTAATTTTCTTCATAGTAGCTGGTATGGTGCTGTGTTTTGGATTTGTGCCGAACACAGTGCTGATAACACAGGGATGTTTCATTCCTGCTGAGCAGCGCTTACACAGAGCCAAGGGCTTTTATGCTCCTCACACCACACCACCAGCGAGTAGGCTGGGGAGTGCACAAGGAATCGNGTTGCTCTGTGTGGATTCCATGTAAGACTTACTGTGCTGGTTGTGGCTGGGATACAGTTAATTTTCTTCATAGTAGCTGGTATGGTGCTGTGTTTTGGATTTGTGCCGAACACAGTGCTGATAACACAGGGATGTTTCATTCCTGCTGAGCAGCGCTTACACAGAGCCAAGGGCTTTTATGCTCCTCACACCACACCACCAGCGAGTAGGCTGGGGGGTGCACAAGGAATCGTAGAATTGCAGAATCTTTAAGGTTGGAAAAGACCTCTAGGATCATCAAGTCCAACTGTCAACCCAACATCGCCATGTCTACTAGACTATGTCCCAAAGTGCAATGTCTACACACTTTTTGAACACCTCCAGGGATGGTGACTCCACCACCTCTCTGGGCAGCCTGTTCCAAAGTCTGACCACCCTTTCAGTGAAGAGTTTTTTCCAAATATCCTGATATCCAATCTAAACCCTTCCCTGAGTTGAGAGGGGACACAGCTGGGACAGCTGACCCCAACTGATCAGAGGGATATTCCATACCATAGGGCGTCATGCTCAGCAATAAAGGCTGAGGTAAGAAGGCGGAATCATAGAATGGTTTGGGTTGGAAGGGACCACAAGGATCATCTAGTTCCAACTGTGTTACCATGGGCAGGGACACCCTACACTAGACCAGGTTGCCCAAAGCCCCATCCAACCTGGCCTTGAACACTTCCAGGGATGGGGCCTCCACAACTTCTCTGGGCACCCTGTGCCAGGGTCTCACCACCCTCACAGTAAAGAGTTTCTTCCTAACGTCCAATCTAAATCTCCCCTCTTTTAGTTTAAACCCATTACCCTGATTCTGTCACTACACTCTCTGACAAACAGCCCCTCTCCAGCTTTCCTGTAGGTCCCCTTTAGGTACTGGAAGGCCACGGTTAGGTCTCCCCAGAGCCTTCTCTTCTCTAGGTTGAGGAAGGAAGGGATGTTTGAAGTGATGGCGTTTGTCTTCCCAAATCACTGCTATGTGTGATGGAGCCCTGCTGTCCTGGGGATGGCTGAACACCTGCCTGCCCATGGGAAGTGGGGAATGAATCCCTTGTTTTGCTTTGCTTGTGTGCACAGCTTTTGCTTTACCTGTTAAACTGCCTTTGTCTCAACCCACGAGTTTTCTCACTCTTACTCTTCTTGATTCTCTTCCCCATCCTACAAGGGCGGAGTGAGCGAGCGGCTGTGTGGTGCCTGGCTGCCGGCTGGGGCTAAACCACCACACTTACACATGTACAATGCAGCTGAGAGTCCAGTTTAAGCGGCTGGACCTGAAATCTGAATTACATTCCTAAAGAATGCCACAGACCTCACAGGGGCTTTATGTACTCCAGAAAATACCATTGAGTGTAGAGAGTTTATATGCCTCAGAGACAAAGAGCTGATCACTGCTGGTGAGTAATCAGTGCTGAGGGGAGGGAGGGGTCTGGTCCAAGCCCCCCGTCTTTCTCTGCTTCCAAAAATTAGACAGGTAATTCTTTCTTCAGTAGATGACTGCTGTCTATGTTCTGCAGCTCAAGGGTTAGGGTATGTACCATGAGGAGAGAGTGTGATAAAAGTGGACAGAAAATGACTGCAGCAGAGTCATCGGGATGTTAACCAAGATTTTTTTCATCCTCCAGGTGGATATGCCTCTGCGGAGTACACTGATCTTTAGTCCCTTGATACACCCTCTAATCCTTTGGCTACCTCATAAAATGTGTGGCATGTGCTATCCCCAGCTGTTGTACTTTAAAAGAAAGCAAATAGAAAAGTATTAGGTGTGTATTTTGGAGTTCATTTAATTCACCTACACCAGTGGTCTTGCAGAAGATTTTTCTGGGTGTTATTTAGTTCCCTGTCAGGTTATCATGGAGTTAAAGATCCAGCAGCACAGGTAGAAATGGGTCTGGCCTGAAGAAGGGGCAATATTCTCTGAATTTAAAATACCTTGAATAGAGTTGTGATTGGAGAGTTAATATACCACACGGGATTTACCAAGATGCTTTTATCAGAACTTTGAACCTGGGTACTTTAATTTTGTATAAATCCTGCTTGCAGTCCTCAGTCCTGTATCTGAGCTAGCCTCTGCTTGCTAGAGGCAAGAGCATGCTTAGAAAACCCTAGGCATCCCATGTTCTCATCCTGAATCCTTCCAGAACTTACCGTACAACCTGAGCCAATCAGTTTTTTCCTTTCCGTGGTCCATTGTGCAGAGTGACTGATTAATTTATGAACATGTGGAATGAAGTGAATGTGAATGAAGTGAAAGATGGTGTATGAACCAACAGTACTAACTTCACTATTCTTCCTTCCTTGGAGAAATGGGAGCTTTTTCACAAGAGAATCCAGCAGGCTACAGGGAGAGAAATCTATTGCTTCTCCTTGCAAAATAAATAGATTTTTACTGGGTCATGTTGAGCTTCTCATCAACCAATACCCTCAAGTCCTTCTCCTAAAGGCTGCTCTCGATCCATTCTCCACCGAGCCTGTAGTTCTGCTTGGGACTGCGCCTACCCACATGCAGGACCTTGCACTTGGCCTTGTTGAACTTCGTGCAGTTCGCACGAGCCCACCTCTCCAGCCTGTCAAGGTCCCTCTGGATGGCATCTCTTCCCTCCAGCATGTCGACCACGCCACACAGTTTGGTGTCATTTGCAAACTTGCTGAGGGTGCACTCAATCCCACTGTCCATGTCTCCGACAAAAATGGTAAACAGTGCCGGTTCCAGTACCGATCCTTGTGGAACGCCACTTGTCACCGACGTCCACTTGGACATCGAGCCGTTGATCACAATGCGGCCATCCAGCCAATTCCTTATCCAGCAAGTGGTCCATCCATCAAATCCATGTCTCTCCAGTTTAGAGACAAGGATGTCATGTGGAACAAGTATGTAGGCTAGAGTATGGATGGTTAATTTTTTTATAGGAATTTGTCATGTTTTAACCCAGCAGCTAAAACAACAACTCACTCTCCCCCACCAGTGGGATGGAGGAGAGAATCAAAAAGAAAAAAGTAAAACTAATGGGTTGAGATAAAGACAGTTTAATAGGACAGAAAAGGGAGGGAATAATAATTAATAATAATAATAATTAAGAAATAATAATAGATTATACAAAACAAGCGATGCACAACACCGTTGCTCACCACCACCTGGAGCTGATGCTCAGGTAGTTCCTGAGCCATGCGGCATCCTGGCCAACTCCCACAGGTGTATAGAGAACATGACATCCTATGGTATGGAATATCCTGTTGGCCAGTTTGGGTCAGCTGTCCTGGCTGTCTCGCCTCTCAGCTTCTTGGGTGCTCCCTACCTTCTCATTGGCAGGGCAGTATGAGAAGCTGAAAAGTCCTTGACTGCTTGGCAACAACTAAAATATTAATGAGTTATCAACATTGTTCTCATCCTAAATCCAAAACAGCACTATAGCAGCTGCTAGGAAGAAAATTAATTCTGTCCCCACCAAAAATCCTGACAGAATTCATGTACCTTATGCAGCTGCATGGCATTTCTGGTTACCGGACTAGAATACAGATAGGAAAACATAAATCTCACACTTAGCATGTGAGCTGCCCCTTATCAGGTGAGCCTGGGTAGTTGTGTGCATGCCCTTAGCAAATGGTGAATGTAAGGTAGATAATTTCACATTCCACAGTGAAAACGAGCCAGGCAAAATTGCATCACTTTATATTAACCAGAGACTAAGCAGGAGAGCAGGGACAGTGACTGCAGCTCAGCTAACATAGAATGACATGTTAAGCCATCACAGTATCAATCATCTTGCACAACTGCAGACTTGACCGAGAATGGAGAGGGAGCAGCCCTGAGGAGAAGGACTTGAGGGTGTTGGTTGATGAGAAGCTCAGAAGGACAGCAATGCACACCTGCAGCCCAGAAAGCCAACTGTATCCTGGGTTGCATCAAAAGCAGCGTGACCAGCAGGTCGAGGGAGGTGATTCTCCCCCTCTACTGCACACTTGTGAGACTCTACCTGGAGTACTGCATCCATTTCTGAGGTCCGCAACGTAAGAAGGACATGGAGCTGTTGGAGCGAGTCCAGAGGAGGCCATGAAGATGATCAGAGGGCTGGAGCATCTCTCCTATGAAAACAGTCTAAGAGAGTTGGGGTTGTTGAGCCTGGAGAAGAGAAGGCTCCGGGGAGACCTCATAGCAGCCTTCCTGTACCTGAAGGGGCCTACAGGGAAGCTGGAGAGGGACTGTTTACAAGCGCATGGTGAGCCATCAGCATCTGGATTCCTTGACTGGGAGGAATATGATCTCCACATTGATGGTTTCTTCTGTCTCCCTTTAGGATCAATTTGATTTATGGATCCATTTGAGGATCTATTTTATATGTTTATTAACACCTTGCTCCATGTCGCATCTATATTTATTACATATCATGCCTTTTAGGGATGTCAGGTACTTTTTCATTGTTCTCTTTATTACCCCTAAAACCAAGTTTGACCAGCTCCAGGTCTGTATTTCATTTACCTGCCCATGGATGAGTTGTTTATAGCAGTGTCGGTATCATCCCCTGCCTGTGCTCCTCCATGCTGTCCTGTGTCTCCACCTTCCTGCTGCCCTACAAGGCTTGTATTTCTCTATACAACATCCTTACATTAACGTCATAAAACCATGGAGGTACAACAGGAAGACAAACAAAAGTAAAATAAATTAGCCATAGACACCTGGGCAATTAGAAAAATTGCTGTTACAGCTTAGCAAGTAAAACAAAGCTCAGGCGGGCCATGAAAAGTTCAGACAAAGCAAACCTGACGTGCCTCGGCCCTGCAAATTCAGCACAAAGCTTGTGGCAAAGGCAATACCGTATCTGTCAGAGCCCCATGCAGAAAAGCAGTAAGCTCTAAACCGAGCATGTCAGTTGAAGGCAGTCCTCAGAAGCATACAGCACCAGTGAGACTCATTTAGATGGACCTCTTACAAAAATCCACTGTTCTTCTAGTGGATTTGAGC
The DNA here is from genome assembly GCA_013399095.1 of Psophia crepitans. Classification (NCBI taxonomy): domain Eukaryota; kingdom Metazoa; phylum Chordata; class Aves; order Gruiformes; family Psophiidae; genus Psophia; species Psophia crepitans. The sequence goes on along the minus strand of VWZZ01007078.1, from coordinate 738,373 downwards.
CCCCCTGACTGTCGATAGTCACACCTTATTGTCTCCAGCTAAAGATATAAAGTGAATCAAGTGAGAAAAAAAATTAAAGGAAATGCACAGTTCACTTTGATTACCTGGCACATTTTTACCATGAAGGATTTGCTACAGAAGAAGGAAATCTGGTGTGCGAGAATTAATGGCTCCAAGATATAAATACCATCATTTTCTTCCTGTGAAATTTCCAGTCAATGGCTTCAGTCATGCAAGCGCTTAGCAAAGTACTTAGCACCGTACATTCAAGTGGTCCCAAGTGTAGTTATGGGTTCTTCAAGCAAAGATAACGAAAATGGTGCAATAAGGGACTTCATTCCCAAAGGCTGGCTGATCCTCAGTTCCTACTGCAAGACGACGCCAGTGGGGAGGGTGATCCCTCCAGCCAGGTGCTGTGACACCATTCCCTGCTCCAATAACTACTAACAGGACTGTAAGGCGTAGCGGACCTTCTCATCCTGTTTCACAAAAGGCATTTAGACTCAAGACACTGTGCCTGGGCTGTGAGCCCTGGTGTAAGAGCTGTGTGCTGGCTCGCTCGGGGCTAACACGAGCCCAGGCAGTCACTGACGTGAACACATTTCCTCAACATTCCTCTGCTCAGGCTGACTCCTCTCAGCATTTAAGACATTTCCCTCGGCAACTAAAGGGCTGTTACGCTGAGTGTGAAGTATTGACTGGCAGAGTAACTTAAAATTAAACACGGCCAAATTAACACTTGTTGCTTTTGCTAGTTTTATTTCTGAATGAAAGCGCTGAGATGATGACAACCCTGTGCGTGCTGCTGGAGCAGGAATCAATGCAGAGACAGAAAATGCTATTTCTGACTCAAACTGCAGTGATAGCTTTCTTTCAGAAAAGCCTATCAGAGGATGTGTGGCATACACACTTAAAACCATTGCTCCAAAACCCTTCCTACAGAGCTCCAAGCTGTTGTACCTACCTGGGTATTCCGTTCCTAGGGACTTGTGAACACTCCTGGGTGATACTTTAAAACATCACGTTAGCGCTGACACGGTTCGCTTTCCTCCATTTGACATCAACATATTATCGTGTCATCATGATTATCGTGTGTCTGAACTTTGCACTCCATTACTAACCAACACCAAATCCAGCGAAGAACCCAGACATTAAAACTGAATTAAAATATCCGATCTTCGCTTTGCTTTTTAACCAGCAACCGAGGTCACTCTAATCTTGCCGTAATGGGCTGACTTCTTTTTCTCAGCACCCCAACACTTTAACTCAAGCACATTTCTTTGGCTTAATGTTTTCCTACCTGCATTTCTGCATAATTAAAGCACTTCAATGTGGTCAACAAAGTTAATAATATCCATTTATCCTAAGCGAACTGGCAAATACCCAGTAATCACCCACTTGTTTCTACCAGCAGACCCTCTCTCTCCTTCCCTTCTATTTTTTCACCAAATGTGCTGGAAGTTGAGCCTGGATACTACAGCAGGTAGTAAAATAGTAATAAATATATTCTCAGGAAGCTGTGGCTGTAAGAACTCCATTGCCTACAAAGTCTATTGTAAATTATGCATCGCTGTTTAGTATCCTTGACATTTTTAGTGAGTGCAATAAAACACCTTTATAGACTTGGAAAGAACTGTATGTCAGCTCAAGGGAAAAAAAAAAAAGAACAAATGAAAGACATAATTGTTTTATCTACAATAGATTTCTTTAGTAGATTACTACTGAAATGCACAGACTTTTTCCTTGTCTGCTAGGCAGGATTAAAACCCAGAAGGCTCCATATGTCATTCAGCCAGCCATTAGATTAGAAAATAAGGTGCAGAAAGGAAAACCAAAGGAAATTGCAGCTGCTAACGTCAGAGCTGCAACAAGGAGTTACATTTGCCACCATTTTAAAAGTAAACAGAGAGATAGGAGGGTGAGCAGATACCCAGCAGCAGCTCTCCAGAGGTCAGTCAGCATCACTGGAATTCTCAGAAACTTTTCTGTGCCAAAATCTAGGATTTAAAACTAGGCTTTGAGCAAGATAAAGTATAACTTAGAAGAGCTGCCTGGCAGAGAAGGACCTGGGGGTGCTGGTTGACAGCTGGCTGAACATGAGCCAGCAGTGTGCCCATGTGGCCAAGAAGGCCAACGGCATCCTGGCCTGCATCAGGAATGGCGTGGCCAGCAGGAGTAGGGAAGTGATAGTCCCCCTGTACTCGGCTCTGCGGGTGTTTAAGGAAAGGTTAGACGCAGTACTGAAGGATATGGTTTAGTGGGTAATGGG